>CM035410.1:89871815-90009315 GCA_020310875.1 Ceratopteris richardii
ATTGGTATCTAGTTTTGTTGATTTATAATGTCCTAAAGATATGCAATTAAGCCAAAAATTTTGAGAATATGAGGAAACCTTACTGATCAAGGCTTGAAGAAGAGGTTCAATGAATGTGCACATGTGAATTTTTGATAAATTACTTTCAATTTATCAAAATCTTAAATACAACAATTGCTAAGAATATGATGTATGTACTATCATTGCTGCTTCAATAGTCAATGGAATGGGTGGCATGATAGGATCATCTACTTGCCAATCTCCATGGATGCACTCAGATCAAGATGATCAGCCCTCAACACCTAGAAAATTGCACAAGGTTTACGAAAAAGCTACTGTTCGTAAGGATGAAGAAGCAACCATAAAGATTTGTATTAATCCATTTACGCATATGCCAAAAAATATAAATCATATATACTTGGGTTGTAGTGCCATATCTTGACCTCGCGCTCACAAACGTAGAGTAGATAGGAATGCTCAGTTGGTGGATCAAGTCAATTGCCAAGTTCAACGGCTCACACAAGGTGACTTTAGCACCATAGGTGACCAAAGGATAAAGAGAAACTCTCAAAGAGAAGATGGATTGATCTGATTGCAAATACATCACAAAATCATCATAGTAAATCAAGATCCAAAAGCTTTCAATTTCCTAAAAAAAACCCTCACGATGCAAAATAAAACACCTCAACATAACAAACCAATCAAGATCCATAGAGAGATCGTGTACATGATTTGAGTTTCTCTCTGTTCATTGGAATCCACTTATTCCCATGGAAATATGGTAGAGCTACTAGGAAAAATTTCATGCGACTCAAAGCAGACAATGATTCTCTAATTGTATCCTCTTCACATTAAACCATCACAATTTTCACGTATAACAGAAACTTTGTTGGTCAAATGTATAAACAATAAAGTTAATACACAACTATAAGTATCAAGTTTCAATGCATTTTGAACTCAAAACCTCTACGCACGAATGAATCAATTTATCCATTCTTCCATACGCTCTCTATCACAATGTTTTGCGTGTTCAAAGCTTAATGTTCAAAACAAAATTTGTACAGAGAATCTTACCTTGAAGCCAATATACTCAATATTGTGCAGAGATCTAGAGAGACATCTGCAAGAGAAATCCAAATTGATGTCAGATGATGAATAAGAAGTCTACATCCTTAGGAAAACGGTCAGAGCTAGTGGCATTGGGTAGTCTGAGTAGAGCAATGTTAGAGACAAAGGCCAATGTTGGATGTCTCTTTAGAAGAAACTCATCAGCTCTTGTAAGAGGATGGTGTGATTAGTGTTCCTGAATCAGATGAAGTTGAAAGCTTAGAATTGCACATACAAATGTCAATGCCTTCTCTAAAACTGATCAAGGTGATGTTAAGCATGAAAATCAAAGAGCATCTATTGTCAGAACATAAGTTATCACACTGTTCTAGAACAATGCTAGATAATGCAGAGCACAACATCAAGACTGTCGTTGAGTGTTATCAACGATGGTGTTGGAATAGCACAGAGTGATGGAGGGGTATCAGAGAGCACATAGTAATCAGATAAAACTCCTCCGGCCCCCTTGGAACATTTGATCATTCCATTATTATAGAGTTAAACTTCTAAAATTAGTGTGTCCAAAAAGCTTCGCGCTATCACGAAAACTCACACTATAATAATCAATCTAAGGGAAATTCAACATCGCTATTTTTTCCTTCTCTTGCATGCGTGACACGAAAGAGTGATCATTCTAGCTTAAAGGTCTTAAGATTTCTAATATTAACCTTATCATAATCTGGTCCAAACATTCTGTGGATACACTAAACTGCCCCAAAAGACGTTGGTTTTCAGTCTGCATATCCTAATGAGCTTGTACTATTGTCTCTGTTTGAGGAAAACAAGAATCATGTTGTTCACTCGTAAGTACTGCAGCTTCCATCATCTCCATTATAACCCTCTCTTATCACTTCTTGTTGACTTCTTCATATCTTTTATAATTGTTTTGATAATTTTTTCAACAACTCCTTTTGCCTTTTCTTTTAGTGTTTTCTCATTGTTTGTATCCGTAGTAGCTTCTTGTTTACGTTTGTCAAGTTCACTTTGGTTATAAGTTTGATTGCTAGTTTCAGGATTATCTTGAACTTTCAACTTTTCAATTTTCTTTTTCTCAAATATTTAATAATCTTTTAAGGACTTTTGATCAAATGATATATGTGATTCTTCACGTTTCTCCTTTTTCTATTGAATTATCTTTTCATACTTTTGCTTATCATCTTTCAATCTCTCTTGTAAAATCTCCTTAAACGCACGTAACGTAAGCAAATATTCTCTGAGGGGAGGCCTTGAAAACATACATTCATCCCGTGATCGGTACATTAGGTCTTTGGACTGTCTTCTCTTTGACCTTCCACCTATATCACCAAAGTATCTCCAAGAGACGAGAATACCCTAGTTAAAAACCTCACCACGTCCCTCCGTTTTTGTTTAAATTCATGCTTTTCAGTAGGGTAATATAACCTCACAAGGCGTGTGAGTTGTACACATTAAGGACCCACAAAATACATACATTCGTCTCACAGCATGTGAGTATTATCCATTCAAGGACCCGCAAGAGTATACATGACGTCACATGCCACATGCAATCAAATTGAAAAACTAAAATCTAATGTGTTCCTGAAAATATAAAGATCTCACAATTATTTTCAAACGACCACTTCTTGTTTGCAACTCGGCACGTCTTCTGAAAGGCTTATGAATGGGAATAACCAGAAATAGAGTCGAAGAGTTTTGACATAAAGAAATTCCTGCTCTATAATATAAAAAAACTGATTGCAAAGCTGTATAAAAACTAAATGCAGAGTTGACTCGTCGTCAATATGCAAACCACTATCTGTCATCTCGATAACTTTTTCATATTGAACTTCAGCATTGTAAGAAATGAATTTGGAGCTCGTCAGGACGTTTGTTGAAGCTTCCATCGCACGTCGTCAGAGTTCAGAAATCCATGGTTCATCTATCGCAGACTGTCGATCTGGATGCTACTACTTATCTCTTGCTTAATCGCCTGGAGTCCTTGCAACACTTTTCATGCGCTGACACAGTGAATGAATCTTTCCAGTATTCTCCTGCTAAACCATGGTCTTCTCCTTCCCGTGAACACTTTGAAGCTTCTTTGATTGTGCCGCTATCGCGCAGCTCTGATACCACTTATAGAGATGGAGCGCAGCTATGGTGCGTGCTATACACATACATTCCTGACGAGCGAGACAGAGAGAGACCTTTAGGCGGTGAGCACGCAATACTTTTCATTAGTTTTAATGTTTTTACATAAAACATTGCCACGTCATCATTTCCATCGTTCTTCTTTCCTTACTTTACTGGCCCTTTCTTCAATGCATACTTCGGCCATTGAATTCAACAACCGTGCGAATTTCATGTATTTTTCTACGCTCGAAGTGTTAATAGCGAGTTTCAGTGGTGACTCTTGAAATTCTTCATTGACTGTTGGAAACACTTGCTTTATTTTTCAAGAAACAATTGTTTGTTTGCCTTTATTTTTCAAGAAACAATTGCTTGATTTTTTTTCTCCTTTCTCTATATGTCGTTCTATATTCATTTAAAACTTTCCAATATAAAAAGAATTTTAATTCCAGAATTACGTGGAATTAAAATACATACTGTCGAGCAGTACTTCAAGATTTAGTCTACATATTTGACTGAAATGATGTTCGTGGTCCCCGTGTCGATCTCATCCTGTCGATTTCTTATAGTTGGTTCTGTTCGGATTCCCTTTTTTTTTCATTGAACTGGACGAAGTGTTAGCGAGTCATGTTATCCATAATGTATGTATCTTGACTAATTTACATTTGCATTGCAGTTCATTCTTAACTACGAATTCAGTTTGCATTAGTGTGCACACTTCCAATCATTTAAATCCTTTAGTAAAAGGAAGGAAAAAGATAGTACAGTCAGAGATCATAGCTACATGTTGTTCACAGAAACGGTTCAAAAGAAGGGCAAAATTGTAAAGAAAATACAGAACTGCGGAAAGATGATTGACAAGTAAATCTAAGTTTTTTCTTTTACCACTTGCGATGAGCCTTGGATGGATGTACTGCAAACCTTGTACGTCATTAATTTTCTCTGACCTTGTACGTCATTAATTTGATGTAGCCTCAACAAAAAATATGCCACGGTTTGATAACCATGCTTAGTTTACTTCAGTAAGGATAAGATGTCATTGTCGATATCTGTCTACTAATTGGACTCTCATGCACTCACTATATCCCTTAACATTCTAATGACTAGATCAATCCATGTATAGTTTTCCGTAGTGATAACCATATCCTGGAGTATAATATATCTTCTATTTCATCTCATATGTATTTTGGTTTGCTCAATTCTTTTCACATCAAACATAGATATCACTCTATTAAGGTTTTGGGGCTAGTTGTCCTTTACCCATTTGGTTCTACATACAGTGAACGTTTTAGCGCATAGATAGACTCATTATCTATTTCTAATAAGATCCACTATATTTTATTATGAATAATTCATCAAAATTCATGTGACGTTAACCTTATTTACAATCTTCTACCATATAGTCTAATATCAACAATAATGGCATAACTTTGAACGCAAATCCTAAGCCTTTGGAGACTTTATTAATGTATGCTATTAATCATTCCAAGCCTTTGGAGACTTTATAAGGTATGCTAGGGCAGGATTTACCCCAGGTTACAAAGTACATATAGAAGACCGAATCTACTTGATATGACTTTAATTTTTTTGATGGAAAAGGTGAATATATCTATGATCATGAGGAGATACAAATTCTTCATTGCCTCATTATAGAAAATCGGAGCCTATATGCTCCACTACGGAGCCGTTAGATCGTGAATACATAGTAGATGGACTAATAGGCTTTGCACTTGCAAAGTGAGTTGTTACATAAGTTTTTATACATTTTAAGTAAACTCTAATATCGCACATGAATCTTTTTTTCCACACCGTATGGCTGAAACGATTCTACATTTTGAACATGAATCTTAGAGTTATGTTTATGATGTTTAGTTGGTTGATTCTTCCAGCATCACAATCGTATATACCGGGTACTATCACGCTCATGGAGAATACTTTAATTTAATATCCTTTCTAGGAAGATATACGAATCCATCTTCACATAAGATCCCTATAGAGACCTATTTGCAAGGTGTTTCTACTCATTTAATACTATTGAGATCATTCGTAATATCTTTACCTTCTTCTCCCCCACATAGGGTTGTCTAGCTGAACATGGAGGCTCTATCTTGAGAAACGCGACATCACCTTTATAAATTTTATTGAGAATACATCTCTATGCTTTCTCCATTTAACCGTTTCCCCATGTTCTACCAAATGTGCCTTTTCCTCGTAGTACTAGAGGATTGAGGCGCATTTTGTTAGACAATGAGAAACTTTTGAGCTAATGAGTACAAACACCTCATCGTTAAATCATGGAATTACCCTCTTCATCTACTTATATTGCGAGATCTAGTAGTAACGTTATTTCGAAAGTCTCTATTTTCTCACCCACATTCATTCAATGTAAGGTGGATGGAAAATTTCAACTCAAAATACTCAATTATTTTTGGACTCATATGATTTTCAACTTCCTTAATATTTCCAAAAGGATTCATGTACGCCGTGCTTAAATAAGACATAAAGAACAAATCTA
Organism: Ceratopteris richardii; assembly: GCA_020310875.1. Classification (NCBI taxonomy): domain Eukaryota; kingdom Viridiplantae; phylum Streptophyta; class Polypodiopsida; order Polypodiales; family Pteridaceae; genus Ceratopteris; species Ceratopteris richardii. The sequence continues at coordinate 89,877,523 of CM035410.1, forward strand.
GAACGGTAAAAAAAAAATGTAGAGACCGCATGACCATGAATGAGTTGGAGTAAAGATTCACGACATGCATTTGCTCCCATTATACAAACATGTGTCGCATGCATTATGGAAAAAGAAATCATGAGATACATTAATTATGCTTGTAATTTAATATAATACTAGGAATCACACAAAGATTCAAAGCTTGATGGATTATCAATAGAGAAGGAATTGAGTTTGGGAACCTCATAGAAATTTCCAACAAAATAAAGGCTTTTGAGGGGGATATTAGTAGCAATAATTAGACCACCATATAAATCTAAGATGCATGCTTGATCTTCTAAATATGATCCTTTTTTTTTGCTTATAGAAAATGTTAATGCAATTCTTTTACATTAGAAAGGATAGAAATAATATTAGAATTTTCATGGTTGTAGTGATGCTTGAATATCCTTCATTACAAAAAACATAGTTATGTCATTAGGGATTCAAGAAAGAAATAATTTGATAAGGGGCAATGTCAAATACATCTAAGAAAAAAAAGGAAATCATTAACAACAAATAACCTCAAGTGAAGATTGCTATGGAAAAGGTATGCATATAAACAAATTTTATGCTCTCGATCCATGAATATAAGATTTTGTTTATATTTATCCTTTTTTTACTTTTACTTTTATATTGTTTTTATATACAAATTTCGTTTTCTATTACTTTTTGTTTTGCTTCTTTTTATTTACATAGTTCTATTTTTTTATTATTCCAATTAGTTTAAATTCTCTTTATTTATTTATTTCATTGCCCTAAAATAATTTTTATTAACCGAATTCTTTTTTATTTTACTTTTGCACTTCTAAATTTCCTTTCTTTACAATTTCCTAGATTTTTATTTACACCATTTCTATTTTTCTTTCATTTAATTACTAAAAGATTTTTTGTTTGTTTATCTATTTTATTTACTTTAATTCCTAAGTTTTATTTTTATTTTATTATGAAAAAATTATTTATGACATTAAAATAAAATTGTACCACTTCTTTTCTTTTACTTTATTAATTAACTAACTAGATAATTAATAAACAACATAGTTTAAAACAATAAGCAAACAACAAAACAAATTAAAAAAATCTAATTCCTATCGCCTCTCTCTTTCTCTCTATCTCTTTATGTGTGTGTAGGCATAGACCTAAATCTTTGCTCCAACCTACAAGAGGCCAAATATCTCTCTCTCTCTCTATCTCTCTCTCTCTCTCTCTCTCTCTCTCCCTCCCTCCCTCCTCTATGCCTTTGCTTCTTCATATTTGCATCCACCTGCCTCATAGAAGCTCCTTCTTGTATCTGTTCCTCTCTCTCTCTCTCTCTTTCTCTCATTCTTTGCTTTCATAGGATACACCCATGTATGATGAGTAGCATCATCAATGAAGGTAACAAAATATACATGCTTCCCCAAAGATGGAGTCTTGACGGGACCACATACATCATTGTGAACAAGCTCCAATTTTCTTGTAGTGTGTGTATGACTGTCTTTTGGAAAAGAAGCAGGATGCATTTTTCCAAGAATGCAACCTTCACATGCACGCTTTTCAATGTACTCAGGTGTTGGCAAACCAATAACCATGTCCTTGTTTTGCAAGTAAAGCAAACTATTGAAGTTCAAGTGACCAAAACGAGCATGCCAAAGCTCCATTTTAGCCATGGAAGAAGTATGAGCAACAAGGCATTCGAGGCAGCCCTCTTTTATGTATCCATGCGAGACAAACCATTACATAGTGTACCGGACATCACGATAATGTCACTATTGCTGAAATCATGAACCATACAATTATCCTCAACAAAGTGTACATGAAGTCCAACTTTTGCAATCAACGGAACTGAAATTAAGTTCTTCTTGATACCGGGCACATACAATGTATTTTTCAAGAGAATCACACCTCCATTTGGAGCTATAAGCTCAATTTATCCTACTCCAATGATCGGATAAGAGGCATTGTTTGCACACACCACATGTCCTCCTTTGGGTGCATCTTTCAAAGAACCAAAAAATCTTTTGCATGATGTTATGTGCTTTGAAGCACCACTATCAAAGAACCAATATGAATCAATCTCACTCACAACCATACATTTAGAATGCAAAATGACATGTAACAACACATGCCCAAAAAACTTGAGCCATGTTAGCTTCATCATTCTTTGCATTTGCTAAATTTTCAGCAATAGACATGTCGGATTCCTTCTTTTCATTGCGTTTAGCAAGCTTTCTACACTCATCAATAGTATGAACAACCTTTTGGCAATATTTTCATCTCTTCTTCTTTTGCAAATCAGCATCATTAGAGGAATGAGTGGAAGAGGAAGGTTGAGGATTTGCTAAGCTGAACCATACTTGCTTTTCCCCTTTTGTGAGATAGCAAGTGCTTGCATTCACTCAACCAAACCACTCCTATTCTCTCTAGATTGCTCTTCTTGCAAAAGAAGAGACACAATCTCATCAAATGCATACATATAGGGATTCCCTTTTGCAACCAAATGGAGTGTAGTAGCAAAGCTTTAAAAAGATTCTGATAATCCTTTCAACAATGTAGAAATGAGTGATGCATCCGGAATAATCTCATCTATGTTTGCCAATTGCTCAAAGTCCTTGATGCATGTCACATACACATCTACTGACTCATTTATATCCATACATATATCCTCAAGTTGCTTCCTCAAGTATGCAACGCGTGCTTCATTACACACAACATACAAAGAAGAAAGAGTGTCCCATGCATGTCTCGATGTAGAATATGATCGAATGTGTGGAACTATATGACACTTTACAAAAAGCACAATCAATGCATGAGCTTGATCATCTTTTCCATCCCATCTAAGCTACTCCTATGTAGGTGGAGAAGGAGAAACCATTGTACTTGAAGAAGAAGCTGCATTTGTGATAGTAAACTGTGAAGTAGAAGAACCTACGGTTCTTCGATCTCCATCTTTCACTATGTTCCAAAGTTGTTTTGCAATAATAACATGCTTCATCATGTAAGAACGCATTGGATCATTCGTCCCATCAAGCTTATCTTCAGCTTAAAGCATGCCAAAAAGCCATTGTTGCTCGCCATTTCACTAAGGAACAAGAATGTGACAAAATATTTACTTCCATAAAAGGTGACATGAATGCTGAAATTTCAGCTCACAAACCATCACTTTGATGGAAATTTTGACTGCATGAATGGCTTCAAAATGGGGGTAAAACTTCAGGGCACATGCTGGAAATTTTCTTGGCTACTGAAATTCAATGTTTTATACTCCGAATTTGATTTGCACTTTTAAAAGTGTGCTTGTTGCTGACAATGAGCTCAACTCAAGTAAGAGTTGAATAATATCCCTAAGTATAAAGTACCACCATATATAAGTGAATCATGTATGTGGTAACATGGGGAAAAACCTCTAGTCAGCACTAGAGTAAAAAGTGCCCATGTATAGGGAAGAGGTTCACATCAAAGCTACTCGAGGAACACATAAGTGTAACAATAACAAGTCAATGATCAAATTAATGCAAGAGGGGAATCACTTGAAGGACAAACATTTAATGCATGAGCACTATGAAACTCCATAAAATTTTCATACTCGCTCATGTTAATTGACTTCATGTTTTGAGTTTAGATGGCTTCTAAGGATACATGAGAAATGCTGCAAGTAGATGAATATGCATTAGAGTGTGCAATCAAAGCAAGAGGTCACTAGTTCAAAGACGATCAACCTATTGTTGATCAACTATTCTTGATTATAATACAGATACTGGATTGAGACCACCAATTTCCAGTAATGAGTCAAGATTTTCACATCATCCATAATATGCTGAGAACCATTGAGACCTAGAACAAAGGTAGGATTGATGCATATCTAAAGCTTCCTGTTTACAAGCCACACTTTGAGAGTTGTACTCAAGTCATGAACACCTTGCGTCTAGCAATAGAAAAGCCATTGTTATCAAAAGTGCAAGTCACTGACCTGAAGGGCGAATTAAGCACCATCAAGTTCACTCATGAACTCATAAAAGATGCTTTTGGTTGGGTTAAGGATATTATAGTAGATTTTAAGGATGAAAAGGCAAAGAAAATAACACTTTTGGATATCAACCACTTGGATATTGAAGAAGAAAACAACCGGTATACCAACACATTTTTGTTTTCCTAACATGCATTGATATACACCTCCTCCGAAAATAGTAGTTCAACTATTAGCACATGTTGTAAAACAAGTCAGGAATTAGAGCAACCTGACTCCATATGTGCAGGAAAGATTGTTTGAGCCAAAAATGTAGTGAGGCATAAAAATTTTGAATGGAAATACTGCATTGACTACCTTGATATACCATGCTTTGAAGGTTTGTGATCAACTGTGAGCTATGTCCACAACATTCAAGATGGAAAAAATATGTGAAATCAACATCAATTCCTAAAAATAAAAGAGTCATTACTTCAACAGATGAAGCTAGCACCAGCTCCATGCCAAGAATGAGAGGATCCAAAAGAGCTACGTACCATGAAGAAGTGGTAGCCACACCATCTACCAAGAGGAATTACACCATCCACACATCTACATTGCCTCAAGCACCACCGACCAAAGGATTGGAAGATGCCTTAAGAGCTACTCACATATATACAAAGGATCAAATTAATTGGAATGTTCAAGGCCATCATTATTGCCACATGATTGAAGCTAAAGGCATAATTTTCTATCAAGATCTCAAGGACTTTTCCTCTAGATTCTATCTTCAAGTGAGAACTATTAAGTTCTAGAACTTGCTTTGCTACATGTTTTCATAGCCCAAATTTCACTTCTAGAAGCTCTTCTAAAGTGAGATGGCAATGAACTTTAGTATTCTTCACAACTTTGGTATTCCTAGATATAATTGAGTCTTTATTCCTCACTAGAATTGTAGGGGGTCATGTTTGAAGGGACTTGGATCCCCATGGACTTGTGAATTGTGGAAACTCTTGTAAAGAATTGGATCTAAAATCCAATCTTTCTCTTACTTGAGTATCTTCTTGATCTCCATATAAAGAGGGGATACCCTGTGGAAAATCTTTCACATCATTGATATCTTGAATGGGCAGGGATTTCATTTTTCAGTAGCCCACTTCTCTTCTTGAATCTCTCACAAGAACTCAGAATACTTGGTAATAGGAGGTATTCCACAATTTGTTGAATTAAAAACATAAGAATCTCTTGTGGAGAATTCTTCTTTCTCACTTCCAATGGAATGAGCCTTCCAAGGTGCCAAATTCTCGGGTTTGGATGCCATTTGGAAATGCAACTTTGGTTTAACCAAGTTTCCTTGGTTGAAGAGTTGGCTAGCTTCGAACATAGTGTGTAAGTTCTACCATCTTGATGCACAATTTTTTTCTTTTTACTTCTAGGTCCACTCTAAGATAACTCTTATCTAATTCAGCTACATTCAATCCTTCTCTAATTCGTGCTTGATATGCTTTGAATATCATATCTAAATCTTGGGGAATGGGATCTGGGAGGACTGAGCCTAAGTTAGCTATGGGTAGTGTCTATGTTGGGATTTGAGATGTCAACTTTGCAATCTTATCTATGGTTTTTTTCTTTTTCTTGGTCCAAGCTTGCTAAATTGGACGATTTGGTACATTCTAGAACTTCAACCTATCAAGTTTCACCTCTTTTTTTCTTGGTCCAGGCTTGCTAAATCAGACGATTTGGTACATTCTAGACCTTCAAGCTATCAAGTTCAAATAAGTCCTCTCATTTATTCCTAGGCTGGTATCTTACCCAGTTGAAGCTAACACAAGCCTTCATGCTCTTTTTTTGTGTTGTTTATTGCTTAGTTATACCCAACGGTGTCGAGAAGGTGGGAACGATCAGTTGGCGGATAAAGTCAACTAGAAAGTTCAATGGCTCACATAGGGTGACTTTAGCAACACAGGTGACCAAGGGATAAAGAGAAACTCTCAAAGAGAAGATGTATTAATCTGATTGCAAATATATCACAAAATTATCATAGTTAATTAAGATGGAAAAGCTTTCAGTTTCCTATAAAAAAAAATAAAAAAAAACCTCACGATGCAAAACACAACACCTCAACATAACAGACCGACCAAGATCCATAGAGAGATCATGTATGGGATTTGAGTTTCTCTATGTTCATTGGAATCCATGAGTTCCCACGGAGATACGGTAGAGCTACTAGGAAAAGTTTGATGCGACTAAAAGCAGACAATGATTTTCTGATTGTATCCTCTTCACATGAAACCATCACAATTTTTCTTTGTATAAAAAAACTTTCGTTGGTCAAATGTATAAACAAAAAAGTGAATACACAACTATAAATATCAGGTTTTAGTGCATTTTGAACTCAAAACCTCTGCACATGAATGAATCGATTTATCCATTGTTCCATACACTCTCTATCACAATGGTTCACATGTTCAAAACTTAACATTCAAAACAAAATTTGTATCCTACATTGCAAGCAATATACTCGATAGTTCAAAGCATAGAATTGTGCAAATATGTTTAGAGAGGTCCGCAAGAGAAATCCAGAATTGATGTTGCATGCTGAATAAGAATCTTACGTCCTTAGGAAAGCGGACAAATCTAGTTGCGTTGGATTGTTTGAGTAGAGCAATGTTAGAGGCAGCGGTCAATGGAAGGTGTTGGATGCCCTTTCAAAAGAAACTCATCAAATCTTATCAGAGGATGATGTGATTAGAGTTCCTGAATCAAATGAAGTTTGAAGCTTACAATTGCATGCAAAAACCTCAATGACTTCTCCGAAACTCATCAAGGTGATGTCAAGCGTGAAAATTGAAGAGCATCTGTTGTCCAAACATAAGTTATCATGCTGTTGTAGAACAACGCTAGATAATTCAGAGTAGAGTCTCAAGGTTGTTTTCAGGTGTTATCAATGATGGTGTCAAAATGGCAAAGAGTTCTATATGGGCATCAGAGAATGCATAGTAATGAGATAAAACCCCCCCACACCCTCTGAACATGCCATCATTCCATTATTATAGAGTTCAAATTCTAAAATTAGCGCGTCCAAAAGGCTTCACACTATCATGGAAACTCACACAATACTAATCTATCTAAAGGAAAGTAAGCATCGCTATTCTTTCCCTCTCTTGCATGCATGACCCGAAAGAGTGGTCATTCTAGCTTAAAGGTCTGAAGAGTTCTAATATTAATGTTATCATACTCTGGTCCAAACATTCAAAAGATATACTAAACTGCACCAAAAGACATTGGTGTTGAGTTTGCATATCCTCATAAGCTCGTCCTATTGTTTCTATTGAGCGAAACAAGAACCATGTTCTTCACTCTTAATAAATGCAAATGATATGCATAATATGCAAATAAGAAATAGATATCATGAAAAAATACCACCTAGACATTTAGCTTTAGCTTCAAGCATCAAACTCCAAATTCATCTTCAAATACTCATCAAATCACCTTCAATTCATGTTTAAATCATCAACAAATCACCTTCAATTCATCTGCAATTCATCAATAATTTTTTTGCTAGAAAATAATCAAAATCTAGAAACTCAAGTATAATTAGCTTTCTACACATTAAACATCGTCGTGCCAAAATAGGCGTTCAAAACACATTATGGGGTATTTTGTAATTTAATGCAATGCATCAAAATTTCGTGTATACATAATTGTTTTTTGTTTAAACAGTTCTTGTTGACTTCTTCATATCTTTTACAATTTGTTTGATAATATTTTCAACAAATTTTTTTCCTTTTCTTTTGTCGTTTTCTCACTGTTTGTATCCGCGTTAGCTTCTTGTTTACTTTTGTCAATTTCACTTTGGTTATACGTTTGATTACTAGTTTCAAGATTAAATTGAACTTTCAACTTTTCAATTTCTTTTGTCTCAAATATTTGATCATCTCTTAAGGACTTTTGATCAAATGATATAAAACATTCTTCACATTTCTCCATTTTTCTTTTGAATTATCTTTTCATACTCTTGCTTATCATCTTTCAATCTTTGTTGTAAAATCTCTTTGACTTTGTGTTTATCCATTTTTATTTCTCCTATTTTATTACCTTCAACAAGTTTAATCGTCCATTGTTTTCTTAATCTTTTGTTTGATCTTGATTTCACTTTTGTGTGATCAAAATATTTTACCATTGGAGCTCTTCCTAAATTCAAACGTAAGGTGTTTGGCTATAATGGTTGCATATTTTTCTTTGAATTTCAAGAATAAATTTGTTCTTATATGCTTCTTCATGTGAAATACAATTCCAATATAGATGAATAAGTTGATCATACCAAAAGCATCTTTTAGTTTGATTTTGTAACATATATGATCTTGTATGTATAGGTCTAAGGGTAGATCTTCTCTGATCAAATGAATGGGTTCTATGCCGATTAGGTTGGTCTACTTCATGATCACAATCATCCATACATTCGAGTTTAACAGTAGAGGCTCCTAGGTTTGAGTTTGAAAGGTTTTCATACAGTTTTTTCATACCCCCATTTCATTGAGGGCTTAAGGTAGACATGTCCTAAAATCACATAGTTTGTTATCAATATCCATGTAAAACCTTTGTTCTTTTACCTCCTTCAAGGCCCCACATGAATAGGTGAGATTTTAAGTGCCATCACACCAAACACATCTCCTCACATTAGGGCTTTTAGGTAATTTGAGGATTAGGTGGTGGTAGCATTGGAGGATTAGATGATGAAATAGGCTGAGGAATTTCAATAGGTTGAGTTTGCGTAAAGGATTTATCTTGAGAATTTAGTGCATAGACTACATGTTTGTAAGTGAGACACTTCCTTTCATATATTTGCATGCATGTGCATCATATTATCTAATTTATTAAATAAGATTTCAAATTATAAATCAGTTGGAACCTTTGATGTAGATGTTGATTGCTCAACCTTTGCAGTTATATGAGTCGCTCTAGGTTCATGAGGAGAGGGGAAACTAGGAGGTAGATTAGGCACTAATTCATAAAGAGGACTGTGACATTGCTTCACATGCGAAACTTCCTCAACCACTCCCTTAACAATAGTCAATCGTTAGTAAGTCCATATCACTTACTTGGCTCCTAAGGTCTTCTCTCAACCTTTATTCTTACATTCAGAGTCAGAATCTTAAGAAAGTATAATACTATATTTGGAGTAAGGGCTACTCTGTCATTTTCTTGTAGTTGTGAAAAACCTTTCATAAATTTTCCATAAATTTGGGTAATTAAAAGTTGAGGCTTTGGGGCATTAATCCATGTCATAAATCTCTCTTTACTATAATGACTAAATTTTTCTAAATAGAACTCTTTATGTAGTTGTTTCCTAAATTCATCCCATTCAAGTTCACTTGATGGTTCAATTACGGCCATAACTATTCCTATTGCAAGCCTACATAGGTACATTATCCACTTAGATTCTCATAATCCAGGTAGCTTAGCTAAATTTTCAAATGTATCTAGATAGTTTGTAACATTTACCCCTCTAAACTTGCCTTTATGTTTTAATAAGGTTTCCACAATCCTTTGTCCCTAGGTTTCATTCATGATATTTTTGAACAATTCATCCAGTTTTCTTTCTTCTTGATGTGATTTATATTGAAAAATTTTTACAATATCTTGTACTTCTTACTTTACCATCTCTTTATGTTCTACTGCTAAATCTACAAGCCTATGGGTATCTTGTTTTGTTGATTTATAATGTCCTAAAGATATGCAATTAAGCCAAAACTTTTGTGAATATGAGGAAACCTTATTGATCAAGGCTTGAAGAAGAGGTTCAATAAATGTGCACATGTGAATTTTTGATACATTATTTTTCAATTTATCAAAATCTTAAATACAACAATTGCTAAGAATATGATGTGCGTACTATCCTTGCTGCTTCAATAGTCAATAGAATGGGTGGCATGATAGGATCTTCCACTTGCCAATCTCCATGGATGCACTTAGATCAAGATCATCAGCCGTCAACACCTAGAAGATTGCACAAGGTTTACGAAAAAGCTACCGTTCGCAAGGATGAAGAAGCAATCATAAAAATTTGTATTAATCCATTTACACATATGATAAAAAATATAAATCATGTATACTTCCGTTGCAGTGCCATATCTTGACCTCAGGCTCACAAATGTAGAGTAGATAGGAATCCTCAGTTGGTGGATCAAGTCAAGTGCCAAGTTCAAAGGCTCACACAAGGTGACTTTAGCACCATAGGTGACCAAAGGATAAGAGAAACTCTCAAAGAGAAGATGGATTGATCTGATTACAAATATATCACAAAATCATCATAGTTAATCAAGATCCAAAAGCTTTCAATTTCCTAAAAAAAACCCTCACGATGCAAAATAAAACTCCTCAACATAACAAACCAATCAAGATCCATAGAGAGATCGTGTACATGATTTGAGTTTTTCTTTGTTCATTGGAATCCACTTATTCCCATGGAAATATGATAGAGCTACTAGGAAAAATTTAATGCGATTCAAAGCAGACAATGGTTTTCTAATTGTATCCTCTTCACATTAAACCATCACAATTTTCACGTATAACAGAAACTTTGTTGGTCAAATGTATAAACAAAAGAGTGAATACACAACTATAAGTATCAAGTTTCATGCATTTTGAACTCAAAACCTCTACGCAAGAATGAATCAATTCATCGTTTGTTCCATACGCTCTCTATCACAATGGTTTGCGTGTTCAAAACTTAACATTCAAAACAAAATTTGTATAGAGAATCTTACCTTGAAACCAATATACTCAATAGTTCAAAACATAGAATTGTGCAGAGATCTAGAAAGACGTTTGCAAGAGGAATCCAAGATTGATGTCAGATGATGAATAAGAAGTCTACATCCTTAAGAAAATGGTCAGAGATGGTGGCATTGGATAGTCTGAGTAGAGCAATGTTAGATATAGAGGTCAATGTTGGATGTCTTTTCAGAAGAAACTCATCAGTTCTTGTAAGAGGATGGTGTGATTAGTGTTTGTGAATTAGATGAAGTTGAAAGCTTAGCATTGCACATAAAAATGTCTATGCCTTCTCTAAAACTCATCAAGGTGATTTTAAGCATGAAAATCAAAGAGCATCTATTGTCAGAACATAAGTTATCACACTGTTCCAGAACAATGTCAGATAATGCAGAGCACAACATCAAGGTTGTCATTGAGTGTTATCAATGATGGTGTTGGAATAGCAGAGAATGATGGAGGGGTCAGAGAGCACATAGTAATCAGATAAAACTCCTCCCCCCCCTTGGAACATGTGATCATTCCATTATTATAGAGTTAAACTTCTAAAATTAGTGTGTCCAAAAAGCTTCACGCTATCACGAAAATTCACACTATAATAATCAATCTAAAGGAAATTCAACATGGCTATTTTTTCCTTCTCTTGCATGAGTGACACGAAAGAGTGATCATTCTAGCTTAAAGGTCTTAAGATTTCTAATATTAACCTTATCATAATCTGGTCCAAACATTCGGTGGATACACTAAACTGCCCCAAAAGACGTTGGTTTTCATTCTGCATATCCTAAGGAGCTTGTACTATTGTCTCTATTTGAGCAAAAAACGAATCATGTTGTTCACTCTTAAGTACTGCAGCTTCCATCATCTCCATTACAACCCTCTCTTAACACTTCCTGTTGAATTCTTCATATATTTTATACTTGTTTTGATAATTTTTTCAACAACTCCTTTTTCCTTTTCTTTTAGTGTTTTCTCATTGTTTGTATCCGTATTAGCTTCTTGTTTACGTTTGTCAATTTCACTTTGGTTATAAGTTTGATTGCTAGTTTCAGGATTAACTTGAACTTTCAACTTTTCAATTTTCTTTTTTTCAAATATTTGATAATCCTTTAAGGACTTTTGATCAAATGATATATGTGATTCTTCACGTTTCTCCTTTTTCTATTGAATTATCTTTTCATACTCTTGCTTATCGTCTTTCAATCTCTCTTGTAAAATCTCCTTAAATTTGTGTTTATCCATTTTTATTTCTCCTCTTTTATTATTCTCAATAGGTTTAATCCTCCGTTGTTTTCTAAATCTTTTGTTTCATCTTGATTTGGCTTTTGTTTGATCAAATATTTTACCATTCCACCTCTACCTGAATTCAAATATAAAGGTGTCTAGTTCTGATAATTGCATATTTTTCTTTGAATTTCAAGAATCAATTTGTTTTTCTATGCTCCTTCACATGAAATACAATTCCAATACAGATGACGAAGTTGATCACACCAAAAGCATCTTTCTGGTTGATTTTGTAACATACATGACCTTGTATGTATAGGTCTAAGGGTATATCTTTGATGATCAAATGAATGGGTTCTGTGCTCATTAGATTCGTCTGATTCATGATCACAATCATATATACAGTCTAGTTAAACAACATAGGCTCATAGGTTTGAGTTTGAAAGGTTTTCATATAGTTTTTTCATACCCCTTTCCCCAATTGACGACTAAAGGTAGATGTGTCCTAAAATCACATAGTTTCTTATTGATGTCTATGACAAGATTTTTTCTTTTGCCCCCTTCAAGGCCTTACATGAATAGGTGAGATGGTTAGTGGCATCAAAACAAATGCATCTGCTCAACAAATGCATCTGCTCACATTAGGGCCTTGATGCTCATTGTAAGTCCTCAGAAATGTAGGTTGAGGATTAGGTGGTAGTAATATTGGAGGATTAGATGATAAAATAGGATGAGAAAATTCAGTGGGTTAAGTTTGGGTAAAGAATTTATCTTGAGAATTTAGTGCATAGACTACATTTTGTAAGGTGGACACTTCCTTTGATATATTTGCATGCATCTGCATTATATTATCTAAATTATTAAATAATATTCCAAATTGTAAATCAGTTGACAACTTTGATGTGGATGCTGATCGCTCAACGTTTGCATCTATATAAGTCTCTCTAGGTTCATGAGTAAACAAAGTATTCTAAATAGACCTCTTTATAGAGATGCTTCCTAAATTCATCCCCTTCAAGTTCACTATGTGGTTCAATTATGGCCATAACTATTCCTATTGCAAGACTTCCTAGGTACATTATCAACTTAGATACTTTTAATCCATGTAGCTTAACTAAATCTTCAAATGTATCCAGATAGTTTGTAACATTTAGCCTTGTAATCTTGCCTTTACCTTTTAATATAGTTTGCACAACCTTTTGTCCATGGGGTTCATTCATCATATTTTTGAATAATTCATCCATTTTCCTTTCTTCTTGACGTGATTTAAATTGAACAATTTTAATGATATCTTGTACTTCTTTCTTGCCATTCTTTTTATGTTCTCCTTTTTGGTGTCTAATTTCATTGATTTATAGTGTTCTAAAGATATGAAATTAAACCAAAAAGATTGAGAATATGAGGAAACCTTATCGATCTGGGCTCAAACAAGAGGTTCAATAAATGTGCACATGTAAATTTTTGATACATTATTTTTTAATTTATGAAAATCCTAAATACAGCAATTGCTAAGAATATGATGTTTCTGCTATCGTTGCTACTTCAATAGTCAATGGATTGGGTGGGGTGATGAGGAATGCCCACTTGCCAATCTCTGTGAAGGCACTCAGATCAAGATGATCAACCCTCGGCACCCAGGAGATTGCATAAGGTTTAGGAAAAAGCTACCATTCCAAAGGATGAAGAAGCAATCATGATAATTTGTAGTTTTCATTTTATGAATATGAAAAAAATAAATAAATAATGTATACATGAGTTGCACTATCCTTTCTTCACATCCAGTTCACGAATGTCAAGAAGATGGGAACACTCAATTGGTGGATCAAGTCAACTGCCATGTTCAATGGCTCACACAGGGTGATTTTAGCAACACAGTTGACCAAGGGATATAGAGAAAGTCTCAAAGAGAACCTGGATTAATCTGATTTCAAATATATCAAAAAATCATCATAGTTAATCAAGATCGAAAAGCTTTCACTTTCCTAAAAAGACTCATGATGCAAAACACAACACCTCAATATAACAAATCGACCAAGATCCATAGAGAGATCATGTATGAGTTTGTATCTTCTCGTTGGAATCCATGAGTTCCCATGGAAATATGGTAGAGGTACTAGGAAAATTTTGATGCGAATTGAAGTAGAAAATGATTTTCTAATTGTATCCTATTCACATTAGTTGTATAACAGAACTTTCGTTGGTCAAATGTATAAAGAAAAAAGTGAAATGTATAATAGAACATTTGTTGGTCAAATGTTAGTATCAGAGAAGGAAACAAATGGAATAAAATATACAACACAAGATATGAGAACTTTGAGTATGTAGTTATGTCATTCGGTCTTAGAAATGCACTAGTTTTCAAAGAATATGATCAATGATATCTTTTGGCTTTATTTAGATTCCTTTGTAGCCATATACCTTGATGATATAAAAATATTATTAAGGGATATATAAGACATTAAGTTCATGTAAAAATACTCAAGAGAAACTAAGAGGGAATATATTGTATGGAAACTATAAAAGTACTCTTTCCATCAGACAAAACTGGAATTCGTAGGGCACATTTTTGCAGAGAAAGGAATCTTCATAGACTATAAGAACATTCAAACCATCTTTGACTGAGAAATTTCTTCACATGTTTATGAGGTACAATACTTTTTACGTTTTGCAAAATGACACAAAGTATTCATCATGGATTACTCCAAGATAATGGCACAAATTATCAAGCTTATAAGAAATACCAAATTTGTCATGGAGCAAAGAAGAAGAATAAGACCTTTAAACCCTGACATGTGTATTCACCACTCATTTCATTCTAATTCATTCTCATCCTACCAAGAAATTTCTCTTAGGGCTTTTGCTTGGGATCCATTATAACTAAACATGTGGTTGATGACCTTTGGAATGAATAATGAGATCCATGATATAGAATTTCTTGCTATAGAGAATGATTTGTATACCTAGAATCATCATCAAAGAAGTGTTCCATAAAGTTTTTGTGTACGTAGACCACACAAAGTTAGGGTACTTTTTGACCATAGGTATACTCAATAAAGGAAAATCTCAATGATTAAATTTCTATTCATGATTGTTTGTATTTACATGTAGCATCGACAATTCCACAAATGCAATCAAATGCCTTCTGAATAAGATTTCACCATGCAAGAATCAAAGGCAAAGAGGCTTTTGAGCAATAGAAAATTGCATTATTCAAGCTATAACATCTTGAGAAAGCATCTATCTCTAAAAGCTCGATCAATTTTATGAGTATATTTTGCATAGTGAATACTTAATGAGTTACAAAAAAGGGATGGGATATTATATTACGTATATATAATGGACACTCCTCAAAGAAAACCAAGAATCAAAGTAATCTACCAATGCCATTATAACCTTGCAACAAGGCAATTGGAAATAAATAAGATGACAGGGCTTAAAAGAAGAGATTTTTGATGGCCTCAAATGCGAGAGGAAGTCAAAGAATTTATCAAGATTTTAGATAGCTATTGTTGATATATTTGGGTAGTGATGTGTGTGAACACTCTAGGACTGTCGAGGCACTTTTTTCCCTCTTTAGGAGGTTTTTTCCCCCGGCTTGTAAATACGCCTATTGCCCTAATGGGCTACTTATCTTTGTACATTCTCTAGTAATACATTCAGTATTGTGTGTTTGTGCTCCAAGCTTCTTCTTCTTCCTTATGCTGTTCGCGTGCTTCCGCAGACGTCTATCTCCAACAATTGGTATCAGAGCAGGTCGTCGCTTCTTCTAGGGCGCCGTCGACACTCCTCCGTTTGCAGTCTCAGATTCACACGAAATTTGGTGAGCATACTCAGGGTGTTTCCGAAATCACGATCTGAGCTCGTTTTGGCCTCCGAACGCACTATCGCAGCACTTGTGCAGGCTATTTCGTCCTTTTGTGCCAAAGGTATATACCAGTTTTTGTTCGCCAGTTTAAGCGTCTCGAAGTCTGCTACAGGTCTAGCAGAAATCGTCTGGGCAGTTCTGTTCAACTTTTTGAGATACATTCAATTTTCTGCATCAAGGTATTTTAGTCACCGGCCATGGCTGAAAGCAGTGATGTATTCCGTATGTTGGCTGTTGAGGATAAGTTGGATGGTACCAAGTACCCATTATGGGCTTATATGATGCGACATGTAATGGTTGCAAAAGGATTGTGGAACATTGTGCAGGGTGTTGAAAGACGTCATGTTACACCTGTAACGACAGGTACTGCAAATACAGGTGTTGGAGCTGATGAAGATGGTGTCGAAGATGATATTCCGCAGATTCCTGTTCGTGCTGCTGTTTCTGTTGCACCTACTGCAAAGCAGATTTGTTGGGATGGCAGAGATGCCCAGGCACATGCATTAATAGCTTTGTCTATCAAACGTGCCATTATTCCTCACATTTGCTCTTGCAGAACAGCAACGGATGCTTGGGATACACTTACCACTTTGTACCAGGCTAGGAATGAGGCTCGTGTTGCTTACCTCCGAAAACAGTTGGAGAGTGAGCACATGAATGAAGGTGATTCTATGGACAGTTTTCTTACAAAGATCAAAGACCTGAAGGAACAATTGATTTCTGTTGACGAGGTTATACCAGATAGCTCACTTGTGCAGACCGTTCTGAATGGTCTTCCTGATTCATATCAGAGTTTTGCCTCTACTCTTCGGTTGATCATGAAAGGCAATCCGAATGCCTTGTCATTTGAGGAATTAGTCTCTGTTCTGTTGCAGGAAGATCAGTCCAGGCAGAACATGTCCATTATGCGTGTTGCAGATCAAGCTTTCCTAGCTAGTCAGAAGGGCAAAGGAAAATGGAGCTCTTCTACTAGTAAGCAGAAATCTGCAAATGCTGCACAATCGAAGAACCAGGATAAAGATGAGAAGAAATCAGAAAAGCAGAAATTGTTCTGCAAGTACTGTAAAGGAAATGATCATATTATAAAGAACTGTCCAAAACTGGCTGCTAAAGAGGCAAAGAAGAAAGAGGCTGGAATGGTTGTTGCAGAGGCCTCTACACCAAAAACAGAGTATGCAAATCTTGTGCAGGAAGAAGAATGGGCGTTTACTACTGTCTGCAGTTTTGACCCATCTTCTCATGATCAGTGCATGTCTGCAGTAGACTCAGATGTTTGGTACTTTGACAGTGGGGCGACCAAACATATTACCTCGCAGCGCAGTTTCTTCTCTTCACTCGAGCCTGCCCCTACACCAATAACTCCTCTTATCCTGTTATGGGAGTTGGTAAGATCATTCTGACTATTGCTGATGGTAGTTCTTTCACTTTGTCAGATGCTTTATTTGTGCCAGGGATAAAAAAGAACCTGTTATCAGTTTCTGCATTAGCCAAGATTGGCTTGGTTGTGAAATTCGTTGATGACAGGTGTACAGTCCATGATCTCTCAAATGGCGATGTGATTATTGCTTCTAGCATTTTATGTCGTGGGCTGTATAAGCTCATAGACTATGAAAGATCTATGAATGATTCGGCATGTGAAGTTCATGATTCTCAGGCTATGTCAGATGCAAAGCTTTGGCATGCACGCTTTGGTCATCTGCATTTTGCTAGTTTGTTACGCCTGCAGAAATCTGAAATGGTGTCCTCTTTGCCCAAACTTGAGGCACCTAGAAAACATGTTTGTGAAGGCTGTATTTTGGGCAAAATGCAGCGTTCTTCCTTTCCAAAAGATGGTTCAGTTTGGGCTACGCAAAAATTGCAGCTTGTACATAGTGATGTCTGTGGTCCTATGCAGACACCCTCTTTTGGAAATTACCTTTACTTCGTGACTTTCATTGATGATTTTTCCAGGCATGCATGGGTATATCCACTCAAAGCAAAGTCCGAAGTGTTCATGTGCTTCAAACAGTTTTTGGTTTTGGCTGAAAATCTGTCAGCATGTAAAATGGGCACCCTCCGTTTTGATCGAGGGGGGGGATATATGTCTTCAGATTTTAATGCATTTCTGGCTGAATGTGGGATAAAACACCAGTGTACAGTGCCGTATACACCTCAACAGAATGGAGTTGCTGAACGAAAGAACAGGTCACTCATGGAGATGGCGAGGTGCATGGTCAAAAGTCAGGCTTTACCACATAGTTTTTGGCTTGAGGCTGTCATGTGTGCAGCATATGTACTGAACAAGTGTCCCACTAAAGCGTTGCAGTCTATCACTCCATATGAGGCTTGGCATGACCGCAAGCCATCTGTTGCTCATCTTCGTGTTTTTGGTTGTTTGGCATATGCATTAGTGCCTGAACAACATCGCAGAAAATTGGATGATAAGGCAGTAAAATGTATTTTTGTTGGGTACAGTTCTGAAAGTAAAGGCTATCATCTGTATCATCCACAGACTAAACGCATTCTGGTTAGCCGTGATGTTGTCTTTGTGGAAGATGCTATTCAGCCATTGCTTTCATGTACTAAGGAGACATCTGTTAGCTCCAAAGACATGTATGATACTTTGATGCCTCTTTTTACAGGTGGACAGGCTAGTGCTGGTCCTAATGAGGCAACTTCTCAGCCTTTGCAGGTTTCATATGATGATGCAGATCATTCCATTTCTGATGCAGATTTACATGATGCACTTGTTGATGAGAGAGCTGATATTGAGCAGGCAAAAACTATGCCAAAATGGCTAGTGCAGACTTTGCGTGACAGCAAATTAGATGCACCTTTGTCATATCGTACTCGTTCAGGCTCTCATACTGCCTCCTTTGCATCAGATTGCTATGCTATGGCTGCATATAGTCTCTGTGATGAGAATGAGCCTGTTTCTTTTGATGAAGCACAAAATTCAGAAAATTGGATGGCTGCTATGCAATCTGAATATGATGCTATAATTAAGAATGGTACATGGTCTTTATGTGACTTGCCTCCTGGCAAGAAGGCCATTGGCACTTAGTGGGTATACAAGCTGAAGCGTAAACCTGATGGTACAGTTGACAGGTATAAGGCTAGGCTTGTTGCAAAGGGTTATGCACAGGAAAGAGGCATTGATTTGATGAGACCTTTGCACCTACATGCCGTATGACTACTGTTCGGAGCATTTGTGCACTTGCAGCCCATCATGGTTGGAATGTACATCAGTTGGACATTAAAACAACATTTCTGAATGGTGACTTGCATGAAGAAGTGTATGTTTTTCAGCCCCGTGGCTTTGTGCAGAAAGGGCATGAAAACCAGGTTTGCAGGTTAAAGAAGGCATTATATGGTTTAAAGCAAGCACCACGTGGTTGGTATGAGAAGATACATGCCTATCTGATTGCACATGGTTTTGAGAACAGTCCAACTGAAAGCACCTTATATGTTAAACGTGCTAATGATGTGCTTCTGATCATTGTTGTCCATGTTGATGACATGCTGCTCACTGGTCCTATTGAGACACATATTGCTGATTTTAAGGCTGATTTGCATGCCTCATTTGAGATGTCTGATTTGGGGCATTTGCATCACTATTTGGGCATTCAATTTATGCACGTTGATGGTGGAATGGCTTTGTGTCAAACGAAATATATTGACACATTATTGCAGTGTTTTGGCCTTGAAGACTGTAAGCCTATTGCCACTCCTATGGAGACAGGTTTACGATTGAGTCTTCATGATGCTGGAGATGCATTTGATGCTGTTCTCTATCAGCAGCCTGTTGGATGCTTGATTTACTTATGCATTACTCGGCCAGATATTCAGTTTGCTGTCTCATAGATGAGCAGGTTTATGCATTTCCCAGGAGTCACGCATTGGAAAGCGGTTAAGCACATCTTTCGCTACTTGAGTGGTACTCGGCTACTTGGGTTGTTTTATCCCAAGGGGGGATCACTACCGCCAGATTTGCATGCTTTTTCTGACTCAGATTGGGCTGGTTGCTATGACACTTGTGTGTCCACCAGTGGTTTTTGCTTCATGCTTGGTAGCTCATGTATATCTTGGTTGAGCAAGAAGTAGCCTACTGTGGCCACTTCCAGTTGTGAGGCTGAGTATAGGGAAGCTTTCACAGCGACTGTTGAGTGTGTGTGGCTCAGACGCCTTATGGCTGATTTGGGTGTTGGCCAGTCTTCTGCCACCACCATCTTCACTGACAGTCAGAGCGCATTGGCAGTTGCGAGGAACCCTGTGTTCCATGCTCGCACTAAGCACATTGAGGTGCATTATCACTATGTCAGGGAGAGGTTCTCTGCTAGGGATATCAGCTTGGCATATGTGCCCACGCAGGAGAACATTGCAGACCTTTTCACGAAGGCTCTGCCTAGGGAGAAGTTTGAAGCTTTCCGCAAAGCTTTGGGCTTACTTCCTTTTGTGGAGTGATTTCCACATAGCTTGGCACTTCCTTATACATGAGTGCCAGCTCCTTGTTCACCGCATCACTCCCAGGGGGGATTTGTTGATATATTTAGGTAGTGATGTGTGTGAACACTCTAGGACTGTCGGGGCACTTTTTTCCCTCTTTAGGAGGTTTTTTTCCCCCGGCTTGTACATACGCCTATTGCCCTAATGGGCTACTTATCTTTGTACATTCTCTAGTAATACATTCAGTATTGTGTGTTTGTGCTCCAAGCTTCTTCTTCTTCCTTGTGCTGTTCGCGTGCTTCCGCAGACGTCTATCTCCAACAGCTATGATAGATCTAAGGTGCCCTGGCATAATCCTCATGCTCTCATGGAGGCCTTATCTATTCCCTAAGGAACATCATGATAGTTTTTTAATGGATTTTATCATAGACATACAAAATTAATAAAGTGTGATCCTATTTTTGTAACGATAGATTTAGTAAAATGGCACACCATTCCAACCATCAAGATGATCACAAGCTCAGACACTCCTAGAGATTTTCTTATATTTATCTTTTGTCTAGATGGATTGCATAATGATATCCTTAGTGATTAAAGCCCATGGCTCATATCAAGCTTTTGGAGGAGCCTTTCCATACTTCTTGGTGTTCATTTTTTAATGTATATAGTGAATCATCCACAAAGTTATTCCCAAGAAGAATGAGTAAATTAAGTCCTAGAGAGCTACATTGATTTCAACATCAACTATCATCAAAACTATTGGTTTGAGATTTTACCTCTTGTAGAGTTTGACTATAAAAAGAGACATTCATACAGTTTTTAAACAAACTCCTTTATTTTCAAATGATGCAAAAGACCCAAGGATGGATGTTGAAATTTCAAAAATGTAAAGAACCTAACTACTAGGGATAAAACTCACTAGCTCATGGATGCTCATCAAGAACTCAAGAAAGAGATTCATCAAGCTCGGCAGCAACATTTAGAGAGATCCAATCAAGATTCTTGAATTTTACAAGAAGAATTCAATGAAGCCCACGCTAGAAAACATTGTTGCTCCTCCTAGAAATCGTGGCTTCATGTAACTTTGCATCAAAGGACACAAAGAGAACCACCTTAAATCCCATACTTCATGTAAATTTTCATACCTCATAATCGATGAAGAATTGAGGAAATACCACATGATCCTTGCATAAAAGTTTACCAAACCCTAAGAATGTGTCTCTACTTGCCTTGTTTTTACATCAAAAGACCTTATTTTGATTTCATAATTTTATGAGTTGGTAACAAATAAAATTTTGGCACACTTGAACACCTTAATGAGGGCTTGGCCACATATGTTTGTAGTCTTGTTGATGCCAATCTTTTGATTTCAACAGTTCGGTTTCTCGATTTAAGTGTTTCTTGAATTTTTCTTCATAGAACGAGCACAATCATCTATAAAAAAAATATATAGAATATCTATGTTAAAACTTATAGAATTGCACAAGAACAATGATGGGAAGCTATCCAAGGTTTTAATTAGACACTCAAGTGCCCATGCAAGAAATCTTATTCTATTTGTAAACAAGAACGATGAAAGTCTCCAAATGTGTGGGGATTATTTTGACCTAGGTAACATCACCATAAAAATAAATATTCTCTAACACTTAAGTTGCATCTCTTGAAATGTTCATAAGTTATTAACAAATATCAACCATCAAATAACTTATGAACATTTCAAGATGATAGAAGGTGATCAATGTAAGATGCCATTTCATACAAGATATGGGCATCTTGAATATGTCATTATGCCATTCACTCTAATAAAAGCTCCATACATTTTTCAACATATAATAAATGATACTTTTTGAAAATATTTACATGTTTTTTGTAGTCATATATCAGGATGAAATCTTGATATTCACAAAGCATCTAGCGGAGCATGAACTTCATGTAAAAATGGTTATAGAGAGACTAACAGAAAAGAATTTTATGAAATATTAGTGAAGTGCTCAACTCGTCAGATAAAGGTGAAAAACCTTAGAGATATAGACTCAAGAAAAGAAATATTATTGGACAAGGACATCTTCATCTTTTCATGATGCACAATTATTCTTAGGCTTTCACAACTTCTAAAAAAGGTTTATGAACCGAAATTAGATATATAGTCTCATAAATGGAATCTTCGAGAATACCGTCATGTTTTCCTGATGTACAATGATTCTTAGGCTTTAGCGAATTCTACAAAATTCTTAGGCTTTCCCAAATTCATCAAAATATAAATAGAGTATATCTGTAAGATAGTGGCACAACTTACCATGCTTATAGGAAACAATAATTTTTCATGAACGAGAGAAGTAGAAAAATCCCTTTCGACCTTGAAATCGACAGTCATCACTATCCCCATTCCAGTCCATCATGGAACCTTTCTATCTGAATATGGGATCATGCACATCTAGACACATAAAATTCAAGGAAATTTTCCCGTTCAATGATAAACACATGATAATAAATTGATTCCATAGTATATGCTTTTTGATACCTTGCATCACCAACTAAAGAGAGCAATCCATAAAGTTACGTTTTACATAGATCACAACAATTAGGAGTACTTTATTACCTCACATATCACATATCCTCAATGGAAGGCAATTTTGATGGATAAAAATTTTGTCCATGTTGGTGAGGAATCTTTCTATGAATTGTGAAGTATAGTACTCAAGAGATCAGAACATCTCCAATTAAGCTATCTCCTCAAGAAATCAAGAAAACTTACTATTGAACCACATGGTTTGTGAATATCTTTTTAATTTCAAGAAAAAAAATGCAAAAACGAAAAAGTTCATGAAGTGAGTGAGATCCAAGAAAGTAATAGATTGTAATATTTCATGAACGTATTGTAGATTCCTTCAAGAAGACCTAGAATCCAAGTACTACATAATTGCTATGAAAACCTTAGAGTAGGTCACTTCAGAGAAAATAATACGATAAATCTTACTACAAGATATTTTTGGTGGCCCCAGATTTGGATGGAAATCAGGACAATATCAAGGATTTTCATAAGTCCAATAAATCTATAATGCATTTCTATGTCTCTTCCAATTCTTCCCTTTATTATGGATGTTATTACACGTCTACAAAACTCAAAAAAGTATGATGTCGTTCTGATTGTAGTGGATAGATTCACAAAGATGACACACTTTATTCAGAACAAAATGGATCAAATGAGCGACTACCATGAGACTATTTCTCTGGATATATCTTTATGCTTCATGGATCCCTTGATGATATTCCTAGTGATTGAGTCCCACAATTCATACCATGCAATTATAAGAGTCTCTACAAGATCGTTTTTGTCCATCCACAAGAAGAATCCAATGAACCCTGAGCAAAGAAACTAAAGGATGTGAGGTTATTTCAAGTACACTATGGAAACAATATTGAGTCTTAGACTTCATGTGACTTTTCATATCTCACTATTGGAGAGGAAATTAGCAAATATAGCATCACCATTGCATCGTCCACATTTTAGAACCCTTAGAATGACTTTCTACTTGCCTTGTTTTGATATTATAAGGTCTTTTTTTCTATTATTGATATCATTTATGTCTACATCAACTGATAACTTCCTCATTTCCACTACCCTTAAGTATCTATATAAAGATAGATAGACCACATAGATCTTGAATATTTCCAATACCAAGATTGGGAGCTCAATTTATCATCTTCTCCAAATAATTACGTTCCAAGTTCTTGTTCATCCCTTGTCTATTTCCTTGTCTCGGCCTCATCTAGTCTAGTTTCCAAGTATATAGCCTTATCCTCTCGTAATATTGTACTATGATAATGTGTCTAGTTATACATTGTATCTACTTTATGTCCATCAATGGAATTATTGTAATTTTGATATCATGTTTCATACATAGGATCTTGGGTTATCGGATCCCTTGTATCATGTGTAGTCTAGATATTCATACCTTTCCATCTTGGGCTTTGTGATTCTTATCTTAATTGTATATTCTTGTAGTATCTCCCCTTTGTAGGTAACCATGTTATAAAAAATATATTGAAAATTCTTATGAACTATAGTAGGAGAGAACAATCTAGTGATCCCTTCACAACAATGTCCTCATCAACTATTCTGGTTCTTACTAGGTTATGAATCTAGATTCTCATCATTCCACTTCAGATACATTTCCTTTGTTGAATAAGGACCCAATTCATGACGAGTAAGAGGAACCCTAAAGTCAACCTTCCATATGCAAACATTAAAATTGAGCGTCATATTTTGTAACATGTGAGTTTCTCTTGCGAAGTTCTTTATTATATCACAATTGTATTTTTGTGGATGCTCCTATATGTTTACGCATTAATAATTTGTATACCTTAGTAATCACCAAGAATCTAGTATTCCATGCTCAACTCAAAGGACATCATCAAGCAATTCCACTTTATTCTAAAGAGTATACCACTGCCCTAGTATTTTAGAGGAGTGTAGTTCTCAAAAAAGGTTGGTGGATATGTTCAATATGGAGGATCTACCTTGATCTCCATACACCATGATACATCCCTGTAGCATGTAACTTCTAAACAATTGAGATTTATTGGGGATATTGAAGAAACGATCCGTTACATAGTTTTCCATTATAGTATTTTCTTTCTAGTTCATTTCTACGAGTGCATCTCCATTCTCATAATATTAAAGTGGATTTTGGAAATTCTACACTTAACTTCATTTTTTAACTCAGTTTCGATAAATTTTCGTTTCCTTTCAGTTTCCTTTCAAGCACATTAGATGAATTTCGAGAATTATGTGTCCATATTTATATGGCGAGGTGCTCTCTTCACTTTATAAATGGTTAGAAGATTGAGATCTTACTCTATGCTATTGGCATGCTCACTCTTAACGATACATCTATTTTCTCATTTCATGGTCCCCTCAATCTTTTGAGTCTCATAGTCTATTAATTGGTAACTAGATGTTTAACTTTTTTTTTGCTAAATTTGTACTTTATACAATGAACCCTTCATGGAAGTTCACATCCTCAAAATTACTATAGTAGATCGAACATAACATCATTAATAGGGTGTCTTGAGTCTTCCATTTAGTGTCCTTGTTTTTCCATTTCTTCAAGCTTTGACCTCAAGGAAATTGCACCACTTTAAAAGGAAAAAATATACATGGTTTTTTATCAACAAATCTTAGACATCTTACATAGTAAGAATTTGTGTAATGGAATATTGATGACATTCCAATGCTTCTATGTTAGTCCATTATCTCTCCTAGCACTTGGAAGCTGAATCATCAATTTGACTTCTTTCATGTGTTTATTTCAACGATTTTATGTCATGACATGAACGTAGCATACATAATGAGACTTCCAATGATGGATTGGTATGGAATTTGTTTCATGAATTACCTTCTCCCAAGTTATTTGCGATTATCACCTCTAGAAAACTTTGTGTTGAGGTGACGGCATATGCATTGGTTTTCACATGTTCATCTCAACCCAAGAAACGTCTTTGTAGCTTCCAAGATCTCTTCCTCTATCATCAAGAGAACTTCACAACCATGCTTTTTGAGAATGATAGCCCCATCACCTAGTGATTTTATTCCTCACTTATTCTCACAAATCTTTGTCCTATCCAAAACTCTATTCACTTCCTTTATTTACCCTTTTGATGACCCATTACCACTTCTACTGGCGTTCCCCTTAGCCTTAGAATTCTTTGGGTCCTTGGTGTCCTTGATATGTCCCATATTGTGGTAGCCATGACACTCCATCTCCAAGTTATCAGACTTATTCCTTTAGTTATTATCAAGGACTTTGAGATTAAACATTGTAAATCACAAGCTTGTAATTTCTTCGTGCTTGATCACATAGCAACACTTCTCAAATGTTAATGTAAACCATTTTTCCTTCTAGTGCACTATTGGGATACCTATGAAGAAAGTATCCCGAGATCTAAGTAATGTGCACATCAATAAGACACCCTTTACCTCATCATCTATATTTAGATTATGTGTATGTAGTTCCACAGATTAGGCACCGAATTCCTTCACATGTCTCACAAAACCTCCTCATCAAACATTAGATGCTAGTATAACCATTGGATGAGGTATAGGTTATCAAACACAATTTCCTTCTCATTGAACATCTTCTGCCACACAATGTCAATTGTCTCTCATTCCAACATTGAGGAATATATATTATATATACAATGTGGCCAAATTGTAGAAATAAAAGTTTGGCGAAGCTTTTCCTAATCATTCTCATCTATATCAGGAATATATCTTACTACAACTTTCACCAGTCTCCTTTTACTTACTACATCCATGATATATTTCTTATTGAGTGAAAACTTTATCCTATCAAAATTCTCGATCTTATGTCTCTCCTTTGCAAATAAAGATAACCTTTTCTCATAGCTTTCAAAGCAAGAGCTCTGAAGAAGGGAAATAAGAAGCGAAAGAAGAAGACATAGATATGAACATCTTCAGTACATCACCTCGCCC
This sequence comes from Ceratopteris richardii, assembly GCA_020310875.1. Lineage (NCBI taxonomy): Eukaryota > Viridiplantae > Streptophyta > Polypodiopsida > Polypodiales > Pteridaceae > Ceratopteris > Ceratopteris richardii. The sequence continues at coordinate 89,904,256 of CM035410.1, forward strand.
ATTGAATCAAAAAATCACTAGAGTCAAGTGGAATACCACTTTAATACTACCATATTACAATCATACTTAATAGGACTAGACTGAAGCTTTCCAATTGGATACCTCTCTAGTGATAGATAGTATCTAGTGCTGAGTAAATATCTTTCTACTTGTGCATATAGCAAACTTGATAAAAAAAAGAACACTTTCATATACATTGAAGAAAGGGTGCAAAGCTCTTTGCCGTATACACAACCCCACATGTTTCCCTACAATCTTATGATTACTCAAACCATGAACTTGGCATTTAACTTGATCCCACTAGTCCAAAACTACCATTTGATTTCTTTTTTGAACTATCTCTTCCAAGCACACACCTGAATCGATAGTCAATCACGACCATGTTCCATGAATGTTCTGCTCTTTGAATACTAACTTCTTCTTTTTTCTTTCTTTTTCTTTCTTTCCCTTTTCTTTTTCTATTTCTTTTTCTCTTTGAAGCAACCACTACATGTACTACTTTTTTATTTATTCTTTTTACTTCATAACTTTTTTGTTAAAGGGGAAGGCCTAGCCCCTAATGAGAGTTGATGATTTAGAGACATGCACTAGACGGAGTCAGGATTTCACTTCCTAAGTGTTTTAAGAACTTCACACAGCCTATTCATATAAAATAAGTCCATCTTTCTACTAAGCACTTCAAGTAAGAGAGTCCTATCTAGGTCCGCATGATGATCTAATCATATGGGTGCCGAAGACATCATAATGATTCTTCATGCACTTAGAAATCCGAGGTCTTAGCCTTCTAGACACATCTTATGGTTCGGGTATAATTTCAACGATAGGATGCACACCGTGTCCTCTTCCATGTGGAGGTCTCTACTGAAAGGCTTGTGTATTCATCTTGTCACGTCCCATTTGAGGGTTAGGTGTAGTACTATTGCCCATCAATGCAAAATGAACATGATGTTTATGAGGGATATTTTCTAGTTGTATTTCCCGAGGTTAGGGTAAACTTGAATGTTTTGCTGACATGGAGGGGTGTAAGATGAAGTGACCCATTCCTTGAGGGAAACAATAAGAAAACCATGTATTGGAGTCCAGACATTTTTGAATCTTTCACCTCCCAATATCATCTTTTATCTTTATCCAAGTAAGTGACATTTGAGGATTCTTCTAAATCGTGCATCTCATCTTTGGTAGATAGGATGACATTGCTTCTTAATATGGGCCTAGTTGCCTCTTATAACTTATCAGTGCTAGAAATTAGATTGATCTATATCATATCATCATCTTGAGGAATTTTATCATCTCGCAAGATATTAACTAGAATTCGTTTCCCTCTAGGGGTTATCACGGTCTCTTCATTTTCCATACACATTGGATTACGAGGTTGAAAACTATCTCAAATGTCATTTTTCCTTTCTATTTAGTGACTCACTAGGTACTAACTTCTACTTCGATCTATATAGTATCAACCTTCAAACTTTAATATTGATCTCTGAATAATATTTGTTGTTCTCGAGTCTCACAATTTTGCAAATAATCTATTAACTCCATCTAGATATACAAGTACACCTTGCAAATTAGTTCATACATATTGCTGGAAAGTCCTATACTCTCCCCCGTGTCTCGAGTAGAAAAGACAAAGCTATGCATGCCTTCTAATGTCGTCATTTGGTCAATCTCTGAATCTCTAGAGGTATCCAAATAGGTCGAATGTAGGCTGATCTGGTTTTTGCTCTTAGCTCATGAAATAATGCTCCTTCTACTTCCGAAGGCACATCCTCACCTCAAGTTCATTCAGAAGTGTATTTTCCTCTCTATTTTCTCCTTAATATTAGGCTCTTGGTGTTGGAAGGTCGATTGTGTAGAGTTTTCGAGTTTAAATCTTGATGATTTTTCTTTAGATTCCCAAGTATCATTTCTGGTCCAAACATGAATTGTTTCAAAAATTCACGGTACACAATAATTGTAATTTAGATGATACATGAAACTTGAGTCCACGACACAATACCCAAAATCTACGTTAGTGAATAGATGAAACTTGAATTATGGATGATAGAAGACATATAAAAATAGAAAACACACGACCCCTTACCAACGTTAAATGCAATCAAGTTTCCTTTGTCTTTTAAGAAGGATTGGACTAATCAAGCTGTTTTTCAATGATTATGTATTTGAACACTTACTCCGTTGCTCTTTTGAATGTCGAAGTTGATAGGCTCAACAATCTCTCTTAACTTAGAATGGAGTTGAGAGAAAATATTAGTTGAGCTTTGAGCGAGATGATGAACATAAGTTTTAAATACCTCTCTTCTATTCTCAAATTTCCTAGCTAAGTAGAGCATGTTGTAGGTTCTATGTGATAGCTTAGGATCAATTTTATTCAATTTGATTTACTTGAATTCTTTCTCTAATTAATATAGCTTTAATAAATCTTGATTGCTTTTATTTAGCTTGATTTTTTTGGACTTAATTTCCTTCTCTAGGACTTAACTTGATTTCTCTATTGGATTTATACTTGATTTCTTTTTTCTTTTTCATTTGATCTTAAAATCTTGATTTTCTTTTATGTATCTAACTTGATTTCTTAGGCTATTTCTTTTTGTGTTTTCAAAATTTTTAAGTATTAAAATTGAGTTACTTTTAAAGAATATTCTTGTTTGATGCTTAGAATTTTTTTATTGTTTTTGGATTCTATTCTTTTTATGATATCTTTTTTAGATATTTTAAGTTTTGTTTCTTTTTATTGAAACTCAACTAAGCTATAAACGAAGCGATTTTTCTAACTAAGAAACAAATGAAAAATGCTAAATTTACATTTTCGTTGTAGTTCTTTTTTAAGGACGAAAACATAGAGTTGATATCTAGAAATTCAATTTGCATTAGTGTCCAGAATTCCTATCGTTTAAGTCCTTTATAGAACTACGGATTGATCATAGGTTCCCGCCTTGGACGGGAGAACAGATCTCAAATAGAATCTAATTAACCTACCTAAGTTTGAATCGTGTGTTATAACGATATGTAATTTGCTGTTTGAAACTTCTCGGATAGCTCCAACAAAAAATCGTGAAGAAGAAAACCTCGAATATTCAGAGACGATAGCTACATGTTGCTCTCAGAAACGCTTCAAAAGAAGGGCAAAATTATAAAGAAAATACAGAACTACGGAAAGATGATTGACAACTAAATTAAAAATGAGCCTCCAAGTTGCGTAGCCTAATCAAAGAATCTATTCCGTGTATATACACTAAGGTCTCTATGAGATTATAGTATCTTAAATTTTGTCTAACCCCGTGCATCATTGATTTGATGTAGCCTCAACAGAAAAATATGCCACTGTTTGATAACCATGATGTAAACTTGACTGAAATGATGTTCGTGGTCCCCGTGTCGATCTCATCTTGTCGATTTCTTATAGTTGGTTTTGTTCCGATCATAAAGACTCAATCCGTAGTGAAGCAACCATAAAGAACTGAATTTTGAAAAATTTCGATACATGATCCACAAGGGATTTCATCCCAATAGTGTCAACTCTAAAGCCCCACACAAGGGGAAGGGGAAAGCAACTTCACAGTCCAAGGCTACTATACCACAAGAAACAAGAGCCACTATATGAAATCGAATGGTACAAGTGGACCAACCCTCCTCTTTAACATCAAAGAAACAAAAGAACTCATAGTGGAAACATTACCCTACAAATGATAGTAAAAGCTCACTAGACCGAGTGGAATAGCCATCATGGGAGATGTTTCAACTATTGCAAGCGGTATTGGGGCCAATTGAACCTTGTGAGATGCCATTCACCTTAAAGTCACTATGAAGTGAACACTAAGTGTGAGAAGTTGCAAAGTGAGGAGGATGTGTAGACTTGGGTGTGAGAACTGACATAAGTGCCATTGGTCAGAGAGTGGCAGTAGAAGAGGGGGCATCATATCTATCAAAGTGCATGGAACAGTAGATGGCTTATCCTGAAGCACATGAAAACAGCTGCTAGTGAAAAAAAAGACCTCTCGGATAGATAAACTTTATGGGATAATGGGCACGGAAATCTGGAAGCCTCCAAGGAAGGAGTTCCATTGTCTAACTCCCTCCCTGGGCTATAGAGAGAGGAACAACAAAGCCTAAGGGAAACAGGTCTCCTCAAATGCCTACGGGGAAGGCCATTGAGTAACCTATTGAGAGTGGCATCTGGCATGGCACTCAGATTTGGTATGGCATGCCCTTTCAAGCTCACCAATCTTATGACAAGCAAAACACTGATTTGAAAGGCTAGAATACTTGAACCTCTCAATGAATTAATACAAAAATAATAGCAGGAGTTCAATCTCATAAGGTAGCTCTACTCGGTCAAAAGGTAGGCCTATGGCCTTGGCCACAATAGAGGCAACCATTTGTGCACTTTCCAAAAAGGTACCTGACATTCCACCAATCTAGGCAAGAGGGGCATATACCCTCAACATAAGCTAGGAAAACAAGCCATCACGGAGAAAAATTTAAATTGAACCACCGTATAGGAAAAAAATATTACATATTGAAATTTAGGATATGTTCATAGGTCGAATGAAGTACCGTTGTATTCAGAAATGTATTTTACAAACAGGTTATCATCCACTGTAAAAAAGTAATTTGTCTGACAACTACGAAAACACTGCTTAGTTGATATCCACGTTACACCAATACACAGCTAAAAACACAAACACAAGAATGCAACTAAAAGGTAAACACATGTTAACAAGGATATATAATAGTGGAAATCATTCAAGATCATTGATATCAAAAAGGATAAAAAGCAACTTTAAAGTCTTTTAGGGGGATACATATCCCTTCTTTCATTGTAAGAACTCAATGCTCACAAATAACTTTAGAGTATCCGTCGTTAAGGACTTTTGCATCAAACATGTGTATCATTTATCTTATTAGCAGAAGAGACTTAAGAAAATGAATATAATTCCTTAAAATTTTCCGGTGCCCATTTCTTTTTTTTTGGCGTAATATTGAAATTAGAATAATATCTCTACATGCAATGTGTATCTCTTTGTAATAATAAAAGCAACGGCAGGGGAGGAGGGGGTGTTGGCAACAAGCACACACCAGCAGGAAGAAGGTGCAAGCGAGTAGCAGGTGCAAGTATAGAGCACGATAACGAGCATATCCCACACTTGGAAGCTTTTGTGATGAACCAACTAGATGTCTATACAGGTGTTTAGGAGATAAGAGGTGTTACATTCGAAACGGCTTAATAGTTTTGTACATAAAGAATGCATTTCTATAGACATTTCTGTGTACCCACTTTCTTTCCTGTGTTAATCATGAAAAGAACATGTTTTCTCTGTCTCGGCGTTTCTTTTCATGTGGTGTGGACGTTTATGAGCGTTTATTCTGTTTGCGTGTTGGTTTATGTTTCCTTCCACATAGGTTGGCATATTTCATCCATTCCGAAGCTACTGTTTTAGTTCAGTCTACACCACCCCTTTGACAAACACGATACTCAAATGATAAGGAAACTACATGAAGAGGTTCTTCATCTTGATGGGCGCAATCATTTCTGCAGACATTTCACATGACTTCAAGGGCGGCTTCAAATCGTAAGGCTACGCACTCATCGGGAGCCTTTCTCATGAATTGAGTTTTCCCCATCAGGGAGACGATCCCAAGTTGAAAAAGGCGATCCCATCACATCACAGCATTATTTCTTCGTAGTCGAATATGGTAATGTGTGTGGAGGTGGTCCAGCAGTTTCCTCCACAAATCGACGCCAAAAGATTTGTAACAAAATCCAGTTCATTACATGTTATTGAGAGTAACAAAAGGACTCTTATGATTGTATATTGAGTATCGCTCCATGATTATTACATTTGTGGAAGGTCCTCGACGGCATCCCCTCAAGTCTCATAATAATAATAGGATGAAGAAATAACTCACAGAAGAAGAAGAAGAACTTCCTCATGACGAGGACAAAAAAAAAAAATACTCACAAGGTTATGAAGAAGTATCTGATCCGCATGTTATTCTTTTGCTTATTAATTTTACCATAATGTTATATATATTCTCTATTAACTCGTTATTAGATTGTACGCGATAAATGAAAAGCGTACTATTATAATTCAATCTCTCTCTCTCTCTAGCCCCCCTCCTCTACGGAGTATCATATTTGATAACAAGAGTTAATTCTAATCATTGTAGTTGCCTTCAGTCGTTTATTATTTCTAGACTGCCATTGATTTATTTTTATTTTTAAGGTTATCAAATTCTCGCTCATCTTTCTGTCACTTTTCCATCTTCCTTCTTTTCACTTTACTGGCCCTTTCTTCAATGCATAATATCGGCCATTGAGTTCAACAACCGTGCGTGCAATTTATTTTTCTACTCTCGAACTGTTAATAGCGAATTGCAGTGGTGTGTCTTGAAATTCTTGATTGACTGTTGGAAACAATCCATAAGATGATTGTTTTCCTTCACTTTTCAAGAAACAATTGCTTCATGTGTTTTCTCCTTCCTCTTTCAACCTTTGTTTTTCTAGCCTAACAACTTGTGTTCCAATCTATTATATGGGAACTTTCTCAATCATATGTACATTGACTTTCCGAATAAGATCTGAACTGGATTTCCGAAATGATTTTGAATCATTTCATGACCCATTATTGGCCACGTCTCCTTAGCTTCTTTTTTGATTTCATTACCGTAATTCCAGAATTACGTGGAATTAAAATACATACTGTCCAGGAGTACTTCAAAATTCATTCTACATACTTTTAAAAATATAAGAAGTTCCGTGTCCATGATGTAGACGTGACTGAAATGATGTTCGTGGTCCCCGTGTTGATCCTTTTTTTTTCTCTCTTGTTCCGATTGCCTTTTTTTCTTTCTGTTCACTGAACTGGACGAAGTGTTAGTGAGTCATTTTTATCCATAATTTATGTATCTTGACTACTTTTTTTTTTTATAAAGGAAGTTTGGCCTTAGCCTATTTTTTCGGACTTGAATTAATTAAAAGAAAAGTACAAGAAAAGGGGACTAGTGCCCACGGGATCCCTCGAAGTTATGTATCTTGACTACTTTACATTTGCATTTGCATTGCAATTCATTCTTAACCACAAAATTAATTTAAGATATCTAGGAATTCAATTTGCACTAGTGTCCACAATTCCAATCATTAAACTAATGAAGTCCCATGCGCGGTTGAAATAGACTCCAATTAACATAAGAGTTTGAATCATGTGCCAACAAAATTTCTGTGTAAAATTTCTTGGAGTAGACATCAAATTTTTTGTTGAGGCAACATCAAATTAATGACGCACAAGGTTAAAGTAAATTTAAGATACTATAATCTCATAGAAACGTTAGTCTGTATACACGGAATAGATTGTTTTATTAGGCTACGAAACTTGGAGGTTTGCAATTGATGAAGAATTTAGGAAATACCACATGATCCTTGCATAAACGTTTACCGAACCCTAAGAATGTGTCTCTACTTGCCTTGTTTTTACATCAAAATACCTTATTTTGATTTGATTATTTCATCAGTTGATAACAAATTAAATTTCGGCACCCTTGAACACCTTAATGAGGGCTTGCCAAAATAGATTTGTAGTCTTGTTGATGCCAATCTTCTGATTTCAACAGTTCGGTTTCTCGAACTAGGTGTTTCTTGAATTTTTTTCATAGAAGGTCAAGAGGGAGCACAATCATCTATCAAAAAAAAAAAAATAGACTATCTATGTTATAACTTATAGAGTTGCACAAGAACAATGATGGGAAGCTAGCCAAGGTTTTAATTAGACACTCAAGTGCCCATGCAAGAAATCTTATTTTATTTGTAAACAAGAACGATGAAAGTCTCCAAATGTGTGGGGATTTTTTTGACCTAGGTAACATCACCATAAAAAATAAATATTCTCTAACACTTACGTTGCATCTCTTGGAACAAATTTGAAAGGCCAAGTTATTAACAAATGTCAACCATCAAATAGCTGATGAACATTTCAATATGATAGACGGTGATCAATATAAGATGCCATTTCATACAAGATATGGGCATCTTGAATATGTCATTATGCCATTCACTCTAATAAAAGCTCCATACATTTTTCAACATATAATAAATGATACCATTTGAAAATATTTACATGTTTTTTGTAGTCATATACCAGGATGAAATCTTGATATTCACAAAGTATCTAGCGGAGAATGAACTTCATGTAAAAATGGTTATAGAGAGACTAACAGCAAAAGAATTTTATGAAATATTAGTGAAGTGCTCGACTCTTCAGATAAAGGTGAAACACTTAGAGATATAGTCTTAAGAAAAGAAATCTTATTGGACCCTTAGTCGATTAGTACCATCCCTCATTCAAGGACTATCTTCATCTTTTCATGATGCACAACTATTCTTAGGCTTTTACAACTTCTAAAAACGATTTATGAACCGAAATTAGATACATAGTCTCATAAAAGGAATCTTCATGGATCCTAAGTAGATTACCACCATCCCTAATTCGAGAATACCGTCATGTTTTCTTGATGTACAATGATTCTTAGGGTTTACCGAATTCTACAAAATTCTTAGGCTTTCCAAAATTCATCAAAATATTAATAGAGTATATCTGTAAGATAGTGGCACAACTTACCATGCTTATAGGAAACAATAATTTTTCATGAACGAGAGAAGTAGAAAAATCCCTTTAGAACTTGAAATCGACAGTCATCACTATCCCGATTCCAGTCCATCATGGTCTTATTAAGATTGTTTTCTTGGATATATGTGCATGAAAATTTTCATTTGGAACCTTTCTATCTGAATATGGGATCATGCACACCTACACCTAGACACATAAATTTCAAGGAAATTTTCCCGTTCAATGATAAACACATGATAATAAATTGATTCCATAGTATATGCTTTTTGATGCCTTGCATCACCAACTAAAGAGAGCAATCCAGAAAGTTACGTTTTACATAGATCACAACAATTAGGAGTACTTTATTACCCCACCTATCCTCAATGGAAGACAATTTTGATGGATAAAAATTTTGTCCATGCTTTTCTTTGTTATGACATATCTTCTCGGAGGACAAGAATGTATGTGAGATGCATTGTCAAGAAGGGATTAGCTTGCACCAAAGAGAGGTGAGGAATCTTTCTATGAATTGTGAAGTATAGTACTCAAGTGAGAACATCTCCAATTAAGCTATCTCCTCAAGAAATCAAGAAAACTTACCATTGAACCATATGGTTTGTGAATCTCTATTTCGTTATGATTTTTCTTTTGTAATTTCAAGAAAAAAATGCAAAAACGAAAAAGTTCATGAAGTGAGTGAGATCCAAGAAAGTAATAGATTGTAATATTTCAAGAACGTATTGTAGATTCCTTGAGAAAGACCTAGAATCCAAGTACTACATAATTGCTATGCCAACCTTAGAGTAGGTCACTTTAGAGAAAATAAGACGGTAAACCTTACAACAAGAGATTTTTGGTGGCCCCAGATTTGGATCCAAACCATGACAATATCAAGGATTTTCATAAGTCCAATAGAACTAAAATGCATTTCTAGGTCTCTTCCAATTCTTTTGTATTTCAACATGACCATCGCATCCCTTTATTATGGATATTATTACAAATCTACCAAACTCAAGAAAGTATGATGTCTTTCTGATTGTAGTGGATAGACTCACAAAGATGACAAACTTTATTCAGAACACAATGGATCAAATGAGCGACTACCACGAGACTATTTCTCGGGATATATCTTTATGCATTATTGGATCCCTTGATGATATTCCTAGTGATTGAGTCCCACAATTCATATCATGCTATTAGAAGAGTCTCTACAAGATCGTTTTTGTCCATCCACAAGGAGAATCCAATGAACCCTGAGCAAAGAAACTAAAGGGTGAGGTGATTTCAAGTACACTATGGAAAAAATATTAAGTCTTAGACTTCATGTGACTTTTCCTATCTCAGTATTGGAGAGGAAATTAGCAAATACAACATCACCATTGCATCGTCCACATTTTAGAACCCTTAGAATGACTTTCTACTTGCCTTGTTTTGATATTATAAGGTCTTTTTTTCTATTATTCATATCATTTATGTCATCATCAACTCATAACTTCCTCATTTCCAGTACCCTTAAGTATCTATATAAGGATGGATTGACCACATAGATCTTGAATATTTCCGATACCAAGATTAGGAGCTCAATTTATCATCTTCTCCAAATAATTACGTTCCAAGTTCTTGTTCACCCCTTGTCTATTTCGTTGTCTCGGCCTCATCTAGTCTAGTTTCCAAGTATATAGCCTTATCATCTCGTAATATTGTACTATGATAATGTGTCTAGTTATACATTGTATCTACTTTATCTCCATCAATGGAAGTATTGTAATTTGGATATCATGTTTCATACGTAGGATCTTGGGTTATGGGATCCCTTGTATCATGTGTAGTCTAGATATTCTTACCTTTCCATCTTGGGCTTTATGATGTCTTATCTTAATTGTATATTCTTGTAGTATCTCCCTTTTGTAGGTAACCATGTTATAAAAAATATATTGAAAATTCTTATGAACTATAGTAGGAGAGAACAATCTAGTGATCCCTTCACAACAATGTCCTCATCAACTATTCTGGTTCTTACTAGGTTATGAATCTAGATTCTCATCATTCCACTTAATGATACATTTCCTTTGTTGAATAAGGACCCTATTCATGACGAGTAAAAGGATCCCTAAAGTCAACCTTTCATATGCAAACATTAAAATTGAGCGTCATACTTTGTAACATGTGAGTTTCTGCACACATAGGGCATCAAATTTCTTCACGTGTCTCACAACACCTCCTCATCAAACATTATATGCTAGTATAACCATTGGATGGGGTATAGGTTATCAAACAAAGTATCCTTCTCATTGAAGATCTTTTGCCACACAATGTCAATTGTCTCTCATTCCAACATTGAGGAATAGATATTATATATATAATGTGGCCAAATTGTAGACGTAAAAGTTTGGCAAAGCTTTTCCTAATCATTCAGGAATATTTCTTACTACAACTTTCACAAGTCTCCTTTTACATACGACATCCATGATGTATTTCTTATTGAGTGAAAACTTTATCCTATCAAAATTCTCGATCTTATGTCTCTCCTTCGCAAATAAAGATAATCTTTTCTCATAGCTTTCAAAGCAAGGGCTCTTGAAGAAGGGAAAGAAGAAGCTAAAGAAGAAGAAATAGATATGAACATCTTCAGTACATCACCTCGCCCATTGAATAAAAAAATCACTAGAATGAAGTGGAATACCACCTTAATACCACCATATTACAATCATAGTCAATAAGACTAGATTGAAGCTTTCCAATTAGATACCTTTGTAGAGATAGATAGTATCTAGAGTTGAGTAAATATCTTTCTACTTGTGCATATAGCAAGCTTGATAAAGAAAAGGAACACTTCCATATACATTAAAGAAAGGGTGCTAAGCTCTTTGCCGTATACACAACCCCACATGTTTCCCTACAATCTTACGAACACTCAAATCATGAACTTGGCATTTAACTTGATCGCACTAGTGCAAAAATACCATTTGATTTCTTTTTTGAACTATCTCTTCCAAGCACACACCTGAATCGATAGTCAATCACGGCCATGTTCCATGAATATTTTGCTCTTGGAATAGTAACTTCTTCTTTTTCCTTTCTTTTTGTTTTTTTCCCTTCTCTTTTTCTATTTCTTTTTCTCTTTGAAGCAACCATTAATGTACTACTTTTTTATTTATTCTTCTTACTTCATAACGTTTTTGTTAAAGGGGAAGGCCTAACCCCTAATCAAAGTTGATGATTTAGAGACATGCACTAGACAGAGTCAGGATTTCACTTCCTAAGTGTTTTAAGAACTTCACAGAGCCTATTCATATAAAATAAGTCCATCTTTCTACTAAGCGCTTCAAGTAAGCGAGTCCTATCTAGGTCTGCATGATGATCTAATCATATGGGTGTCGAAGAAATCATAATGATTCTTCATGCACTTAGAAACCCGAGGTCTTAGCCTTCTGGACACATCTTATGGTTCGGGTATAATTTCAACGATAGGATGCACACCTTGTCCTCTTCCATGTGGAGGTCTCTATTGAAAGGCTAGTGTATTCATCTTGTCAGCTCAGCTTTGAGGGTTAGGTGTAGTACTATTGCCCATCAATGCAAAATGAACATGATGTTTATGAGGGATATTTTCTAGTTGTATTTCCCGAGGTTAGGGTAAACTTGAATTTTTTGGTGACATGGAAGGGTGTAAGATGAAGTGACCCATTCCTTGAGGGAAACAATAAGAAAACCATGTATTGGAGTCTAGACATTTTTGACTCTTTCATCTCCTAATATCATCTTTTATCTTTATCCAATAACTGAGATTTGAGGATTCTTCTAAATCGTGCATCTCATATATGGTAGATAGGATGACATAGCTTCTTAATATGGGCCTAGTTGCCTCTTATAACTTATCAGTGCTAGAAATTAGATTGATCTATATCATATCATCATCTTGAGGAATTTGTTTGTTTCCCTCTAGGGGTTATCACGGTCTCTTCGTTTTTCATATACGTTGGATTATGAGGTTCAAAGGTATCTCAAATGTCATTTTTCTTTTCTATTTAGTGACTCACTAGGTACTAACTTCTACTTGTATCTATATAGTATCAACCTTCAAACTTTAATATTGATCACTGAATAATATTTGTTGTTCTCGAGTCTCACAATTTTGCAAATAATCTATTAACTCCATCCAGATATACAAGTACACCTTGCAAATTAGTTCATACATATTGCTGGAATGTCCTATGCTGTCCCCCGTGTCTTGAGTAGAGAAGACAAAGCTATGCATGCCTTCTAATGTCGTCATTTGGTCAATCTCTGAATCTCTAGAGGTATCCAAATAGGTCAAATGTAGGTTGTTCTGGTTTTTGCTCTTAGCTCATGAAATAATGCTCCCTCTACTTGCGAAGGCACATCCTCACCTCAAGTTCATTCACAAGTGTATTTTCTTCTCTATTTTCTCCTTAATATTAGGCTCTTCGTGTTGGAAGGTCTTGAGTGTGTAGAGTTTTCGAGTTTAAATCTTGATGATTTTTGTTTAGATTCCCAAGTGTCATTTCTGGTCCAAACATGAATTGTTTAAAAAATTCACAGTACACAATAATTGTAATTTAGATGATACATGACAGTGGAGTCCACGACACAATACCCAAAATCCACGTCAGTGAATAGATGAAACCTGAATTATGGATGATACAAGACATATAAAAATAGAAAACAAACGACCCCTTACCAACGTTAAATGCAATAAAATTTCCTTTGTCTTTTAGGATGGATTGGACTAATCAAGCTGTTTTTCAATCATTATGTATTTGAACACTTACTCTGTTGCTCTTTTTTGGCTTGTTACTCAATACATGATAATTGAATAATGGATGATACAAGACATAAAAAAATAGAAAACACACGTTGAACACTTCCTCCAATCCTTTTTTGGCTTGTTCTAGAGTCTAGAAAAAATGTCCAAGTTGATAGGCTCAGCAATCTCTCTTAACTTAGAATGGAGTTCAGAGAAAATATTAGTTGAACCTTGAGCGAGATGATGAACTTGAGTTTTAAATACCTCTCTGCTATTCTCAAATTTCCCACCTAAGTAGATCATGTTTTAAGTTTTATGTGATTGTCAAGGATCAATTTTCTTCAATTTGACTTACTTGAATTCTTTCTCCACTTTATATAGCTTTAATAAATATTGATTGCTTTTATTTAGCTTGATTTTTTTTTGGACTTAATTTCCTTCTCTAGGACTTAACTTGATTTCTCTATTGAATTTATACTTGACTTCTTTGTTTTTCATTTGAGCTTAAAATTGTGATTTTCTTTTATGTATCTAACTTCATTTCTGAGGCTATATCTTTTTGTGTTTTCAAAATTTTTAAATATTAAATTGAGTTACTTTTAAGAATATTAATTCTTGTTTGATGTTTAGAGTTTTTTTAATTGTTTTTGGATTCTATTCTTTTTATTTTAAGTTTTTTGAAGTTTTCTTTCCTTTTATTGAAACACAACTAAGCTATAAGAGAAGCAATTTTTCTAACTAAGCAACAATTGAAAAATGCTCAATTTACATTCTCATTGCAATTCATTTTTAAGTACGAAAACATAGAGTTGATATCTAGGAATTCAATTTGCATTAGTGCCCACAATTGGTATAGTTTAAGTCCTTTATAGAACTACGGACTGATCATAGGTTCCCGCCTTGGACGGAAAAACAGATTTCATGAAGTTCCATGCCCGCTTCAAATAAACTCTAGTTAACCTACCTACGTTTGAATCATGTGTTAGTAACGATGTGTAATTTGCTGTTTGAAACAGAAAATCGTGAAGAAGAAAACCTCGAATATTCAGAGACCACAGCTACATGTTGTTCACACAAACGGTTCAAAAGAAGGGCAAAACTATGAAGAAAATATAGAACTACGGAAAGATGATTGACAAGTAAATTTAAAATGATTGACATGTACTACAAACCTCCAAGTTCCGTAGCCTAATCAAAGAATCTATTCCGTGTATATACACCAAGGTCTCTATGAGATTATAGTACCTTAAATTTTGTCTAACCCCGCGCATCATTAATTCGATGTAGCCTCAACAAGAAGGATATGCCACTGTTTGATAACCATGCTTAGTTTACTCCAGTGAAGAGAAGATGCCATTGGCGATACTTATCTGTCTACTAATTGGACTCTCATGCACTCACTATATGCCTTAACATTCTAATGATTAGATCAATCCATGTACAGTTTTCCGTACTAATAACCATATCTTGGAACATTATATATCTTCTATTTTTATCGATACAGTATTGTTAATAATTCATAAAAAATCATCTGACGTTAACCTTCTTTACAATCTTCTACTATATAGTTTAATAGCAACAATAATGGCCTAACGCTTTGAACAAAGATCCTAAGGATTTCTTATTGATTACAAGAGATGTTGACTCTCCATGAACAAGATAATTTTCTAATTCACTAGAAGTAATATTTTCTTCCCAAATATCTTGTTTCGCGAGCTTTCTTATCCCCTGGTACTCTCTGATGAATGAGATATATAGCCCCACTTTGCTATATCAATAATTTAACTTGATTCCAATTGAGTAGTGGCGGAATCAGTCAATATATAAAGTACTTATTGTCGTTGGAAATGCAGATTACATGAATGCTCTAATAATATAGAAATAAGGAATCTCGGTTTACTCATTTAGGTTCAAAGCCTTATTTTATTTATAGATTCAGTAAAAGTCCATTCATTCGATAATAATTGCAAGCCTTTGTCCGCATGCCCATGATGAATACGAACATATTTAGAGCCATCCTAGGTTAGAAAGTACATCCAGAAGAACAAATCTAAGAGATTGTATTTTATAAGTTTTTATACATTTAAAATAAACTCTATCGTACATTTAAGAATCTTGTTATCCACACCTACTGGCTGAAATATTAATCTTTGAGTTTGATTTATGATGGGTTGAGTCATTCTGCATCACATTCGTACATACCGTATACTACCACGCTCATGGAGAATACTTCAATTTATTTTTGTTAGGCACATATACAAATCCATCTTCACATAAATCCTCTTCAGAGATCTATTTGCAAGGTATTTCTATCCATTTAGTAATATTGAGTTCATTCGTAATATCTCTACCTTCTTCTCCCCCACATGGGGAGGTATAGATCACCATGGAGGCTCTTCTTTGAGAACGCATAAGTGACACACAACATCATCATTATAATTTTTTATTTGAGAATACATCTCTATGAGTTTTCGTTTAACCATTTCTCGTAGTTTTAGAGCATTGGCGTGCATTTTGTTAGAGAGTGAGTTACTTTTGAGCTAATGAGTACAAATGCGTCGTCGTTAAATCATGGTATTAGCCTCTTCCTGTATTTATATTGCGAGATCTAGTAGTAACGTTGTTTGCAAAATCTCTATTTTCTCACCCACGTTACATTAAATGATACGTGGTCGAAAAGGACTCACATAAACCTTGCATTAATAAGACATGAAAAACGATTTAGGAAACGAGAATCGAGATGATGTAGATACCCCATGACCATGACTTGAATCTTCTTCCATTATACCAACATATTGGCATGCATTATGGAAACAAAAATCATGAAACACATTAATAATATTAGTGATTTAATATAATACTAGGAATCACACCAAGATTCAAAGCCTGACGGATTATCGAGAGAGAAGGATTGAGTTTGGAAAGCTTAAACAATTTATCAACGAAATAAAGGATTTTTAGGGGGATATTAGTATTCTTGCAATTTTGAGAGCACTATATAGATCTAACATGCATGCTTGATCTTCTAAAGGTGATCCTTGTTTTGTTATAGAATTAGTTAATGCAATCTTTTACATTAAAAAAAGTGAAATAATAGACTTTTTGTGGTTTAAGTGGTGCTTGAATCTCATCCATTGCAAAAGGCATATTCATTTCATTAGGGAGTCAAGAAAGAATCACTTTGATAAGGGGGCAATGTCAAATACATCTAAAAGAACAAGAAAATCATTAAAAACAAATAACTTCAAGTGAGGATTGCTATGCGAAATGTATGTATATAAACTAATCTTATGCTCATGATCCATGAATATAAGATAGTGAGACATAATAACATGTCACCTATAATACATCTACATACTTTTAAAATAACCCTATAGAATGCCATTAATGTAGTAACTACCAAGAACTCTAGATATTGAATTCATTAGAAAAGATCATATCTCTTGTTATTATCACCTGCAAAGAAGGGATTTTTTTCTTGTTGCAAGCTACTTGTATCTACCTTTAAAAAGGGACTCACTAGGAAGATTTTTGAGAACTCATGGGATATTCTCTCATTTTGGCATTCCACTTTATGAAAGATCTAGTACATTGTTTGAAACAAAAATTTTTCGTACTTCAAGTACTCACTAGTTTTGGTTACATGGTATTCTAAGCCCCTAATTTCTAGTCTCAAGAGTTATTAATCATAAGATAGAAAGAATTATTTAGATCTATTTCTCTCTATTTTCCTAGAAGAGACTATTTTGTGTAGAATTTATCTAGTATAGAAGTTCTAGGTGAAGCTTCTATTTTTATTCAAACATGAAAGGGTCAAGGTGGATCTTGATCAAATACTCAGAAACCTATAGGTGTTGCACAATCAGAGAAAGAAGATAGAGATGGAAAGAAAATTGATGCAAAGAAACAATGTTGCATTTATTCTAAGGCCAATCATCACGTCATCATATAAGGTCTCTTAAGCTTGCTATTGAAGATGAGAAGAAGAAAGGGTTAGGATATCTTATCGTATAAACTTCTCATCCTAAGATGAATTCTACAAACTGAGTAGAAGGTGAAGATTGGATGTTCACTAGTCTTCTACGCACTTGGATGCTCCATACTTTTATAGTGGTGTGACCAAGCATATTTCGTTTGAACATATCGTTTCACCTCATTTTATCCTAATGGCAATGATAATATTATTGGGTGGGAAAATAACACCTCTTATCTTGTCAGAGGATCTCTATGAATCATCCTTATTGTTATTAATGGAAGCACATTCACATGCATATATATTTAACTGATGTCTTTCATTGATGAATTAATCACGCATGGATGGGTATAGCCATAAAACTAAATGTCAAGAGTATCTATGTGATTCAAATATTTTTTTTGATATGGCTGAAAATCTATAAACATTTGAAGTATGCATCCTCTAATGAGATCAAAGGGGAAGTATAAGTCTTCAGAGTTCAATGTAGTTTTCTGGACCTTGAGATGAAACATATGTATGCATGTATCTATGTATGTATGTATGAATGTATACATGTATGTATGTGTCTATGCATGTATGTATACATTTTAAATTGAACCACCCTATAGGAAATAAATATCACATAATGATATTAAAAGATATGTTCATAGGTCGAATGAAGTACCCTTGTATTCAGAAATGTATTTTACAAACAAGTTATCATCCACTGTAAAAAGTAATTATAAATGAAGACAATGACTTGTCTTTTGTGTCCTTACCATGTGAATGGTGAAGAGCATCATACGAATGTACCGATCATGAAAGCACATAAGTGAGAATCAAGGAAGAGTAATGTGTGACAACTACCAAAACACTCCTTAGTTGATATCCAGGCCACACCAATACACAACTAAAAATACAAGCACAAGAATGCACCTAAATGGTAAAAATATTCTAACAAGGATGTATAATAGTGGAAAGCATTCAAGATCATTAATATTAAAAAGGATAAAAAGCAACTTTAAAGTCTTTTAAGGAGATACATATCCCTTCTTTCATAGAAAGAACTCAATGCTCACAAATAACTTTAGAAGATCCGTGGCAAAGGACTTTTGCATCAAACATGTGTATCATTTATCTTATTGGCAGAAGAGACTTAAGAAAATGAATATAATTCTTAAAAATCTCGGTGCCTATTGCTTTTTTTTTTTGGCTTAATATTGAAATTAGAATAATATCTCTACATGCAAATATGTATCTCTTTGTGATAATAAAAGAATCTGCTAGTCCGTACTGACCCCTCCATTTTCTCTCTCTCTCTCTCTCTTCCCCTCTCTTTAAACGGCTTAATAATTTTGTACATAAACAATGCATTTCTGTTTAATCAATAGAGGCATGTCACTGCACTCCTTGACATTTTTGTAGACCCACTTTCTTTCCTTCCTGTGTTAATCATGAAAAGAACACGTTTTCTCGGTCTCCGCGTTTCTTTTCATGTGGTGTGGACGTTTATGAGCGTTTATTCTGTTTGCGTGTTGGTTTATTTTTCCTTCCGCATAGGTTGGCAATGACAATGTGGCATGTTTCGTCCATTCTCAAGCTGATGGGCGCGATCATTTTTGCAGACATTTCACATGTCTTCAAGGTCGGTTCAAATCGTAAGCCTACGCACTGATGGGGAGCCTTTCTCCTGAATTGAACTTTCCGCATCAGGGAGACGATCCCAAGTTGAAAAGGGTATGTCTCTTCAAAACAGCATTATTTCGTCGTACTCGAATATAGTAATGTGTGTCGATGTCGTCTGGAAACTTCACCATCACAAATTGACACCAAAAGCTACTCCATCTGAGAGTCCATCTGACACATGAAGCCACCATAGCTTACATTCGTGCATGCGCAAGATAGCAGAAGGTTTATCCGAGAGATTATGAATGTCTAATCCGAATTAAATTTCGAGTGAAAAGGAACTTCCTGTGTACACGAGAAATTCAGTACTCTAGTCAAGTGCCTTAGCAACATCCACGTCTGCTGGAGCTCCATTGGCAACGTTTTATGAACCCATGCTGATGAATCTATTTACAAGGAAAAGAGCTTCCTCGAAGAGAAGACCATACGTTCACTGCATTCAAAAACTCAAGCGATGTCAACCTTAATCCGTGTATAGAGAATTTCGGGTGCTCCTCACCAACAAATCATACCTTACTAGGTGGTCTCCGTCCAGGGAATCCAAAGCTCCAATGCCATTGTTGCGAACCTGTGTGGCCTCCCTCTCTCTAATGCCAATGAGTAATGGAAGGGATGAAAGCTACAATGAAAACTGCAACAAAACACGGTGACGAGCTAAGAATTTGCAATGAAACGAGAGCTAAGGATTCACAAAGCTCTCAAGAAGGTGTGTCGAGTTTGCAAATAGACAAGTGACCTTTTTGAAAATAATAGAGAGGAGTCTATGTTTTAAGGTACATATTTGATTTCAATTTTTCATTTTGATTGCATGTGGTCACTTGATTGCATGTGGCAGGTGACGTGTGTATACTCTTGTGGGTCCTAAAAAAGACATTACTCACACGCTTTGAGATGAATGTATACATTTTGCGGGTTTTTAATTGGATAACTCATGCCGCTTGTGAGGATTATATTACCCTACTGAAAAACCTTGAATATAAGCAAAAACTAAGGGATGTGGGGAGGTTTTTAACTGGGGTATTCTCATCTCATGGAGATACCTTGGTGATATAGGTGGAAGACCAAAGAGAAGAGAGTCCAAAGACCTCGTGTATCGATCATGGGATGGATGTATGATTTTGAGGCCTCCCATCAGAAAGAATTTCCTTACGTTATGTGTTGTTATTGATGCTTTCACCCAATTTGAGTTTTGAAGTGGGTTCACTATAGTTGATTTGGCTCATATACACTTTGGACAAAGGAGACTACCAAAATTTTTTCAGAGAGGTCATAAATGAGCATATAAGTGAATGGGGATGCAGGGAGCACTTAGAACAAGAGGGAAGACATTGAGATTACTTGCAAACATTCAATTTTTGGTGCATATATCAAGAAATACAGTCCAAATGGTATTGGATTTTTTCTAGGACTTTCGATAAGGTTGCCATAGTGTAGAAAAGTGCTTAAATTGCAAGAATGGATGATAACATTGTGCAAATAGTTGGTGATAAGCTCAACAAAGACATATGGTTGTATAGGATGGAGAATTTCTTGATGGGAAAAGGACTATGGGGATTAGTAAATGGAGAGGACGAGTGTCTTGAACTCCCAGATAACCCGAATGTAGATGAGCCAAAGGAATATAAAACATGGATAGAAAAATCCAAGAAGGTTCTCCATTGGATTTTGATATGTATATGAGAGAGATTCATCCCACATATTATGAAGGCTAGGACACCGAAGAAAGCTTGGGATATAATTCATAAGATTTATGGTACATCGACGGAAGCTAGAAAAATTCACTTAAAGCAAAAGTTGCATAGAGTATGGCATGACAATAGATCCATAACCGATTATGTGTCTTAAATTAGAAAGATCACTAATGATTTAGCTTCCACAAATTGCAGGGTCGATGATGATGATATGGTATCAGTCATGCTGAATGGTCTAGGACCACAATACAAAAGTTTAGACACTTCTATCTCAATAAGAAGCACTATGCCTGATTTTGACAAGCTAGTAGTGCTTTGTATGAAAAAAGAAGTAAAGCTTGGTTTGAATGCATCGAGAAGTAGAAACTCAAGAGACCATGCACTCTTTTAGCATAGAGGAAGAGGTTCTAGTCATGGACATTCAACTTCTAGAAATATAGAGATGACAGATATGCCAAGAGGTAGAGGAAGATCAAACTCAAGAGGTAGAGGAAGATCACAGACACTTGGAAACTATTACCATTGCGTAAAGTATGACCATTTTGAGAAAGATTTCTATCATAAGCAGAATAGTCAAAGAGGAAGAGGTAGAAGCCGTTATGCATTACATGAAAACTTCTCTACTGAAAGTTCATATAGAGATAATGGCAGAGATAATATGTTTGCAATGGAGCATGTGTTCAATAGCATGTCTAAACCTAGAAATGATATGAATTGGTACATAGATTCTAGTTGCACAAATCACATGATGAGCATAGGAGACTGATTTGAATCAAAAGAGCCTTTGAAATCTAAAGAATATTTTCTCATCATGGGGGTCATGCGAGAACACCTTTTGGGTGAGGTGGCGGAGAGGTCACATGACACCAATCGAGAATTATGTCATATGGTAGAGGAATTAAGAGAGGTTGATCTCATTATTATGAGACTCATGCATGAGTAGTTTTATATACGAAAGCATAATGAAGCTCAGCCGCTAGGAGGTTCAAACGATCTACCTCTGTGTGTGTAGAAAGGAAGTTCGCGATGGCAAAAGAGGATGCTTGCGATGGCAAATGAATGAGAAGCTTGTAAAAGTGGTATCAGAGCTACAAATTTGGGTACGCTTCCGGTGGTGTAGGCTGGAGGATTTGAACCCACGTCCTCTTTGTGAGAGGCATATGGCTTATCCAAGGTGCCTCTGCTCTTTTGATGATGATTGCTTTAGCGTAAAGAGTAATGTATCAGTCGATTGAGTGCGCTGCCATGAATAGCAAAATGTTATAGTACTGGTATCATAGCTGCAGGGGACAGCGACCACACATCTGTGCTATGAGGGATCTTAACCCTCACCAATAGCATGAGCCACAGATGCTCTACCCAAGCTACCACGCCTCATAGGTGTACAATGCTTTATCATCAGACAATATTGTCGCAAACCAGTAGATCTGCCTATCCGAGATGTGTGTAAAGATGCTCACATAAGAAGTACAGACTATAGAAGAGATCCTCTTCAAGTCTAGTCAGAGAAGAGATGCTTTCACAAGAAGTAGAGATTGTAGAACAAAGCTCGAACCCAGTATTTCTCGGATAAAAGACCGATGAGACTTCCACTTCAGCTATGAGGAACAAGGCTTGGCCATCATGAAGTAGGTACAAGTTATCTAGAAGATCTTAAAGCAACATCACTCCTGATCATCAAAAGAAGAAGGTTATGGACATATCACATATCTACAGGTACATGAAAATTTCAATTTCTTATTGAATTTTCAAGAGTTCATTATAGGAACACTCCATCTTGGAAGAAAGGTAGAATGGGCTTTAAGCAAAGCTTTTTTTTTAAAGAACATGTGTTGGGGAGTATGAGATGTGTGTTACCATGAAAAGTTGAGGAATCCCTCAAAACATGAAAGAAGAGGCTTTTAGGTATCTAGAAAGTAGCGCTATCCATGATTTTTACATAAGTTGTAGGTGCAAGTTTGAGAAGTAGTCACATTGGGAAAGGGAAAACAAGAGGGATTTCTCATAGATTTATAGAAAACCATGCATACATATAGTATGATGTATGGAATTACATATAAGATCAAGAAATACAAAATATATCTCAGTAGGATGGGAGTTTGAAGCTCCACAAGACCCCCTTCCATCAAAGTTTGAGAAAAAATTTCAGCACCTGAATCTAAGAAATTCCCATTTTGGAAGAGGGAAAAAGAGGTGCGGTAGCTACGAATGGATGGGAAAAGTTATATATACTGAGAGAATCTTATATGCACTTCACAATGGAATCATAGGATTCATTAAAAGAATAATTTAAAGAGGAGTTTTACCTCCTCAAAGACCCCCTTCCCGCACTTTTTGGAAAAAATTTCAGGTGTTAGTTTTAGCCGAACTCCATTTTTGGGAGTAAGAAAAGGGAATATTTAAGTGGCTTCCCATGGATTACTACATACATACATGAGGTATGGTATATGTATTACCATGAAGAATGAAAAAATCCAAGAAAAATCCACATTAGGAGTGTATTACGAGCTTGCTAAAAGCTCCCATTTAAGTTTTTGCATAAAAGCAAAAATCTTGATTTCGGTCTCTTTTGGGGAGCGAATTAGCATGCACGAAGAGAGGATTTGGTAAGGTGAAAATAGGCCCAAGCATCTTCATATATTGCTCTCTGAGATTATGGAGAAAATTTTAGCATTTTCTTGATGGAAGAATGCTTTTGGGCATCCCAAAAACCACATTTTCATAGTTTTTCCAGCCCCTCCAATAGTCCACTAGTTTGGCATATCCCGCTTGGAAAGGCCATATCTTGGGCTAGAAAACTCCAAACGTGCTATGGATCACTTCAAAGAGCACAAAATCTACTTTCAGTTTTTGTAAAGAAATTTTGGAAAATATGTATTTTTGCAAGTCTATACAAGTCTGCAAAATCTGAATAGTTTTTGGCAACTACCTTCTGAGAGCCATATCCTACGAACCGAGAAGGCGATTGAAGTAATTTCACTTCAAGTTAACTGCACATGATATATACTTCAGTTTTTGATTATTTGAAGGTGCTAAAATGGTTTTTGCAGGTCTAAAGAGGGATTACAAATGCATTTTTTTGAGTAAAATTGCATTATTTTAGTAATCATTTGACCATGCTTTATATTTTGGGAAGTGATCCGATGTTTTTGGAAACCTCAAAGTTTGTATGAGGATCTAAGGAGGAAGGTGCACAGGTCTCGAAGATCATTGAGAAGGATTGGATGCATGCAATTCCAATACCAAACCATTCAAGGAAGTATGCCTTATATTTTCACGCATCTTACTTTATTTTATGGCATGCTCTGTATGTACATGCATGGATTGTAGTGCATATATCAAAGTTGATCATTTTTTTAATTCTAAAAGAAGTTTTAGGAGTTGGAAAGCTTTAGTTTGTATCTAGATTCATTTGATGTTGATTTCATCTTATATGGACATATGTATTTCTTTCATTTTGTGTTCAAGCTGATTCTAACCTTGAGGGGGAGACTTGATGATGTGGATATTCTAAATGGAAAGACATGAGTGCTCGATCCTCGCCGATTGGGCATTATCTACATATCCCGCCTCCTTCTCTGCTTTGTGAGTGTATGTCGACATTTTGTTTTATGCTGCAATAGCCATATATGCGCTTCCACACCTTTGACAAACATGACACTCAAATGATAAGGAAAGTACATGGAAAGTCCCTTCATCTTGATGGGCACGCTCATTTTTGCAGACATTTCACATGTCTTCAAGGTCGGTTCAAATTGTAAGCCTACACACTCATCGAGGGCCTTTCTCTTGAATTGAACTTTCCTCATCAGGGAGACAATCCCAATTTCAAGACAACATTATTTCGTCGTACTTGAATATAGTAATTTGTGTCAATGTGGTCTACCACGTTTCCTCCACCATCACAAATTGTGAATAAACATACATGTTATTGAGAGTAACAAAAGTACTCTTATGAATACACGATTATTACATTTTTGGAAGGTCCTCGACGACATCCCATCAAGTCTCATAATAATAGGATGAAGAAATAACTCACAGAAGAAGAAGAAGAACTTTCTAATGAAGAGGACAAAAAAAAATTCACAAGGTTATGAAGGTATGTGATTCTCATATTATTCTTTTGCTTATTATTTTTACCATAATGTTATACGTGATAAATTAAAAGCGTACTATTCTTGGTACGAGAACGTCACGCCTCGTCGTCGTCTCTCTCTCTCTCTCTCGCTCTCTCTTTCTCTCTCTCTCTCTTAGGGAGTATTATATTTAATAACAAGAGTTAATTTTAATCAGTCTAGTTTCGTTTGATTGTTGTTTATTTAAAGAGTGCCATTAAATTATTTTTATTTTTAAGGTTATCAAATTTTCGCTCATCTTTTTGTCACTTTTCCTATAGAGATCGAGCGTAGCTACGGTGCATGCAATACACACAGATTCGTGACAAGGGAGACAAAGAGAGATCTTTTGGATAATTTGCACGATGTGGCGGTGAGCAGGCAATACTTTCCATTAGTTTTAATGTTTCTACATAAACATTGCCATGTCATTAAATATCCCCCTCAAGCTCAAAATGAGCTAATATGAAAAGAAATCTAAATACAAACTAAAGCTTCCTAACTCCTAAAGCTTCTTTGAAATAGATGAACTTGTCCTTGGGAAGAGGGTTGGTGAAGATATCCGCCACTTGTTCTCTAGTGCTAATGTGAATCAGCTCCACTTCTCCTTCAATGACCTTCTCATGAACAAAGTGATAATGAACTTCGATGTGCTTCAATCTCGCATGATAAACTTGATTCTTTGATAACATTATGTTGCTCATATTGTCACAATAGATGGACACTTTTCCATCAATGGTACTTTATCCATGTTTCTTCACAAACGGCTTCTGTAATGCCTCTATATTTAGCTTCCGTACTTGACAAAGCGACAATTGGTTGCTTCTTGCTACTCCAAGAAATGATTGCACTTCCAAGTGAAAATGAAAATCCACTCGTTGACCTTTGATCCATGACATTTCCTGCTCAATCAGCATCTCTGTATGCATATATACATGGCTGAACTTTTCTCTCACAAAACAAGCCAAAATTACATGTTCGTTTCACATATCGCAATATGCGTTGCACTGCATCCAAGTGCACTCTACATGGTTTATGAAAAAAGTGACTTACCAAACAAGCTTCATAACTCAAATCCGGTCTTGTCTTTGTTACATAAATCAAACTTCCAACCATCTTCCTATACACATTGGCATCATGCAAGTACCTCCCATCATTCATAAGCTTAACATTAGCACCAAGTGGCATATCAATAGGTTTGCATGCACTCATACCAAATCTTTCAATCATTTCTAACATATAATTACGTTGTATCATCCAAATTACCTCTTTCATTGAAATTACTTCAATTCCCAAAAAGTATTTTAGCTCTCCCAAATCGAACATCGAAAATTCAGATTTCAGTTGCTTTTTCATATCAGCAATCCTCTTCTCATCATTGCAAGTATTGATCAAATCATCGACCTAAATCACAAATAGAAGCGTTTGGCTTCCTTGATTCCATACAAACAATGAATAATCAGCCTTTGATTGCATAAGTTTCAGATCCAACAACTTCTTAGTGAATCATTCACACCATGCTTTTGGTGCTTGTTTCAATCCATAAAGCACTTTCTTTAACTCGCATACATAGGCAGGATATGTTGGATGCACATAAACTTCTGGTTGCTGCATGTATACTTCCTCATGCAATTTTCCATTCAAAAATGCATTCTTAACATCCATTCGATACAATTTCCAATTGTTCATAGCAGCCCATGCAATCACACTGCTTATCGTTGTCATCACCATTGGAATAAACATTTCAACATATTCCAATCCATATACTTTTGGAGATCCTTTTGCAACTAGAGGTGCTTTAAATTTTTCCAATGAACCATCACTTTTTCACTTCACTTTGTAAACCCATTTACATCCAATAGCTTTCTTATACGGTGGCAATTTCACTAATTCCCATGTATCATTTTTCTTCAATGCATTCATCTCATCATCCATTGCTTTGCACCAATCTTTGCTTTGTGATGCATCATGAAAATTCTTTGGTTCCTCATGCTTGATTCTCTCAGTCATGTATGCATTGTTGGAATTTGGGGCCCGAGGATCATTCCAATACTAAAAAACTTTTGGGCATACACACTTAATTAATTAAGATGATAAGTGAGAGATAGAAAGAAAGAGATCTTGAGACAAGGATAGAGAACGTAAGCTCGATGCGTACTCACTAAAAATAGATGTCCAAATTACAACATGGGAGTACTACTCAACATATAAAGTGGTGCACTCACTAATGACAAGAAGATAATGATAAAAAAATTAGATTATGTTGAATAATCTAAGTGTGTGAAGTGAATGAGCAATGAAGCTTATCTTATTCTCACAAAATAGTGTAACAAAATTGTAAATCAACCAACCCTCATTTTGAGATTAGGGTAGAGAAACCCTAAAAAAGAAAAGGTTAACTCACAAAAGATAGTTACCACCACCTTGTAGAAGACTTCTTGCTCCAAGAGAATAGCCTCTCCTTCACCAAATCTTCACCTCCAAAGCTTTAGAATCTTCAAAATCTAGCTTGAGATCTTTGTGTGATGATGCATAATGAGCCAAGGGCTCTTCTTATATAGTTTGTGTACTCCAATGAAAAGCATAGCGAAGAACCTCCAATAAAGCAAAATCGTATGTGATCGTATGTGAGAAAACGTCTTGAAAAACAAAACTAAATTTGCAAATAATCAACACCATCCGCTTTTGCTTTTTCAATCAATGCTTTACCAAAAAAGAGTTTTCCATCATGTTGCTGGTCACGGGATTCAAACTCATGCGCACATGTTGAAATGACTTTGATCTAAGCGCGCTGCCCAATTCTTTTGCTTGTACAAGGTCATAGAAACTTTACAGTACATGTTGTGCAACTGGATGATTACAACCAATGTAGACATTGTTTCCAACAATCCCTCCTTCAATGTCATATTGGTACAAGCTTCAGTAATCTGCAAATCTTCTGATGACTATCTCTAGTCAATGCTTTGGTAAATATATCTGCAACATTCTTACTAGAAGGAATGTAAACCAACTCAATGTGCTTCTTAGCTAGGTGCTCTTGAATATAGTGGTAGTGTACCTTTATATGCTTTGTCCTTGCATGATGCACTGGATTCTTTGCTATAGCTTTAGCACTCTAGCTACCTGAAAATATCTGAATGGGTTCATGTACTGTCACATTAAGATAACTGAAAATCTTCTACAACCATACTGACTCTAGAGTAGCTGTAATATGAACATGTTTCTTGAAAGGTAGTTTATGCATCCTACCTTCAAGACAACCTTCACATATATCTGAATCATCTGGTATCTTGAATGAGGGTAAAATCTCAACCATACCTCTCTCTTTGATACTCTTGAATGCTCTAAAACTAATATCTCCAAATCTCTCATGCCATAGCTTCATATCTATCCACTGTTGATGAAGATTTGACTGCATATGCCTGACTGATTTTTCACAAAACAAAGATACCTGCTCTATGCTCACCTTGTAAAATACACTTGTGATCTTTGTGTGATAAGATCATACAAAGATCTCTCTCAAATACAACTTTAAAATCATTACCTAAAAATGTAGATATAGATAGCAGACTCTTCTTCATTTTAGTCACATAAAGAACATATGAAATCTGAAAATACCACCTTCTCTTGACTTTAGGGTTACTGTACCTACTCGTACAACATCCAAATCATTGCCATGTGCAATAGTAACTCTTCTACCTGAGGAATAGGAAAGGGAAGAAAACACATCTCTGCAACCTGTCATATGCTTTGTAGCACCTAAGTCAAATATCCAAGGACTTGCTGAAAGAACTTGTAAAGCTGCCTGATCAAAAGCTACTTTCTCAATGGTGATATAGACATAAGAATCACCTTGAGATTTCCCTTTTTTATCATCTTCTGCAGCATTACCTGATGCCT
Organism: Ceratopteris richardii; assembly: GCA_020310875.1. NCBI lineage: Eukaryota > Viridiplantae > Streptophyta > Polypodiopsida > Polypodiales > Pteridaceae > Ceratopteris > Ceratopteris richardii. The sequence goes on from CM035410.1 coordinate 89,932,974, forward strand.
TTTTCTTTTCTGCTGCAATCCTTTTATAACATGCTGCTTTTAAATGTCGAGGTTTCTTGCAGTAAAAGCATATTACTTCCTTCTTCTTCAAAAACTTCTCTTTAGATGTATTAGAAACAAAATCTGAAGTAGAAGGTCAGAGGGACCTACTTTCCTTCTTGGATTGCTTTTCCTTCTTATCCTTCTTCTTCTTTTTACCCTTTGATGAAGATGAAAGTGCTTCTTCATTCTCTTCCATTCGCTTCAACTGATCTTCATCTTGAAGTAACAAGAATTCAAACTCTTCAAATGTAACCTCTCTATCTCTTGTGGTAAGGGTAAGAGTGGTTATGAAAGATCGATATGAAATAGTTAGTGAATTAATCAGAGTATTTACCATTTCTTCATCAGAAATCTCAACTCCTACATTTAGAAGTTGATCTCTCAAGTCAATGAGCCTTGTAATGTGGGTTTGAATTGACTCACCAGCCTTCATCCTTGTATTTGCTAGTTGTCTCCTCAAGTGAGCTTTCCTAGTAGGATTTCTACTCTGAAAAAGTTTCTCAAGCTTCAACCAAGCTTGTCTAGAGCTTCTACAAGATCTGATCTATGGTAGAATATGCTTTTTGACACTCATTGCTATGAATGAAAGTGCTAAGGTGTCTTTAGCATCCCACCTTGCCCGCTCTTCAATAGAAAGAACTGTAGGTAAAGAACTACCTGTGACTCTGGAGGTCGAAGTAGTTATCTGTTCTTCAGTTGGTTCTGTAATAATGATTCCAGTACCTCTTGAAGTTGTTGTAGCTCCTTCTTCGCCTTCTCGTCTGGGTCTTGCTAAGGATCCATTGACAATACTCCATAAATCCTTTGTCACTAAAATATTCATCATCATGAAACTCCACATGGGATAATCAGAAGATGCATCCAACTTGTCTTCAATCTCAATTCTAATCTCACTGATCTTAACTAAGTGTGTATGTCAATTATGCTCTGATACAAAGTGTTCAGATTTGGGGCCCCAGGATTGTTCCAATACTCAAAAGCTTATGAGCATGCACACTTAATTAATTAAGATGATAAGTGAGAGATAGAAAGAAAGAAATCTTGAGACAAGGATAGAGAACGTAAGCTGGATGCTTACTCACAAAAAATAGATGTCCAAATTACAACATGGGAGTACTACTTAACCATATAAAGTGGTGTACTCACTAATGGAAAAATATATAAGAAGATGATGATACAAAATTTAGATTATGTTGAAATAATCTAAGTGTGTGAAGTGAATGAGCAACGAAGCTAACCTTATTCTCATAATATAGTGTAACAAAATTGTAAATCAACCAACCCTTATTTTGAGATTAGGGTAGAGAAACCCTAAAAAAAATAAGATTAACTCACAAAAGATAGTTACCACCACCTTGTAGAAGACTTCTTGCTCCAAGAGAGTAGCCTCTCCTTCACCAAATATTCACCTCCAAAGCTTAAAAATCTTCATAACTCTAGCTTAAGATCTTTGTGTGATGATGCATAATGAGCCAAGGGCTCTTCTTATATAGTTTGTGTACTCCAATGAAAAGCATAGCGAAGAACCTCCCATAAAGAAAAATTGTACGTGATCGTATGCAAGAAAACTTCTTGAAAAACAAAGCTAAATTTGAAAATAATCGATGCCATCCGCTTTTTCTTTTTCAATCAACACTTTAACAAAAAAGAGTTTTTCATCATGTTGCTGGTCACGGGATTCAAACTCATGGGCACATGTTGACATGAATTTGATCTAGCTACGCTGCCATGTTCTTTTGCTTGTACAAGTTTATAGAAACTTTACAATACATGCAATGCAACTCGATGATTACAACCAATGTAGACATTGTTTCCAACATGCATAGTGAAGCTTCATAGACTTATTATATAGATTCAATCTATCCACAGGATGTCTTACTCTTGTAGATCATCTCAAAGGTGTTTCTTCATCTGATCTTGAACGTGCCTCTTTTCTTGCGTGTGGAGGAACATATTTCTCCTTCATATTTTTCAACATGCCAGGCATAACTATCTCATTATCATTATCTGAATCAAATATGTACTTATCTTTTCCTTTCTCATTTCTTCTTGCATATTCTTTTGCATTTTCACTCCATGACGTTTCATGCGTTGGAAACTAATATGAACTATAGTCTTGGCTTTCTTCATCGTTGAAATGTCTATGACTTGTTTTTGGCTCATCATGAACATTATGCATGTAATCATCCATATCATTCTCTATCACATCCATATCTTTAGGTGCATACCATGATGCATTTTCATCAAATATAACATCTCTGCTCACAATACATTCTTTTGTAACATGATTATAACATCTAGATCCTTTCTTCTCTTCTGAGTATCCAACAAATATGCACTTTTCAGATTTAGCCTCAAACTTGTGTCTCAACTAACTAGGCACATGCGCATAAAAAATACTTCCAAAACTCGTAAATAGCTCACATTTGGCTAATGCTTCCATAGTCTCTCATGAGGAGTGAGATCATGAACCATTCCTATTGGAGCTCTATTTATCACATATACAACCGTATGATAAGCTTCTGCCCAAAAGATATCTGGCATGTTCTTTTCACTCAACATGGCTCTAACAACTTCCTCAATCACATGATTTTTTTGTTCTGCAACACCATTTTGTAGTGGTGTGCATCTACAAGACAATTGCCTTTTGATTCCATGATCACTAAGATATTGATTAAATTCTCTTGAGATATATTCTTTTCCTAAATCTGATCATATGCATTTTATGTATATGCTGAATTGCTTTTCAACCATGCTTTTGAATCTTACAAAGCACTCAAAAACTTCACTCTTATGATTTAGAAAATAAATCCATGTATATCGGCTATAGTCGTCAACAAATATCAAAAGTATAGTGAGCCACCAACTAATTTTATTCAAGTCCAACCAGATCACTTTGGATTAGCTCTAGAGGTCTCCTTCTCTACATTTCTCTTCTTCGAGACTTCATACATTGATGTTTTTTCAAATGTGCATGCTTCACAAATTCTTTCAAAATTTAGATGACCAAATCTTGGTAGTCCACGCACTAATATTTGCTTTTTGATAGACTTCAATTTCCTCAAATTGATATGACCAATTCTTTTATGCCACAATTCAACTCTATCTGAGAATTCACTATTCTTGGCATACATATTCTCATAAAGAGATGTACCTATATCAAACGTGAACAATCTACCCATCTTTTTTTCATGACCCAGTAATCTTCCTCTTTTGCCATACTTGAAATCATGTATAAAACAACCACGTATATTGAAAATTACTTCCATGTCTTGATCTGCAAGTTGACCAATCGAAACGTAATTCTTTGTGATGCTAGGCACATGTAAAACATTACTTAATGTGTTTCTAACATCATTTCTTTGTACTAGTGGTACATTCCCAATATCGTTAATCAAATGTAAGGTATCATCACCAATTACCACATACTCTTTAGTCTTCAAAGACTATTTTGACTCAAACCAATCTCCTATGCTCGTCATGCGATTTGTGCGACCAGAGTCTATATACCAGCTCATATCATTTCTAGGTTTAGACATACTATTCAACACATGCTCCATTGCAAACATATTATCTCTCCCATAGTCTCTATATGAACTTTTAGCATAGAAATTTCCATGTTCGGGATAATGGCTTCTACCGCTTCCTATTTGACTATTCTGGTTATAATAACAATCCTTCTCAAAATGACCATACTGGCCATAATGGTAACAGTTCCTAGGTGCCTCTGATCTTTCTCTACCTCTTGGCATATCCATTGTATTTGCATTTCTAGAAGATGAACGTCCTCTTCTTTTGTCATGCAAAGAGCTACTAGCTCGTCAAAATCAGGCATAGTGCCTCTTATTGAGATAGAAGTATCTAAGCTTTTGTACTACGGTCCTACAACATTTAGCATAACTAAAATCATATCATCATCTTCGACTTTGCAACTTATGGAAGGTACATTATTAGTGATCTTTCTAATTTCAGCCCCATGATCAGGTATGGATCTATTTCCATGCCATACACTATGCAACTTTTGCTTTAAGTGAATTTGGCTAGCTTTCGTAGATGTACCATATATTTTATGGATTATGTCCCAAGCTTCCTTCAGTGTGCTAGCCTTCATGATATGTGGAATCAAGCTCTCTGATATACATATCGAAATCGAATGGAGAACCTTTCTAGATTTTTCTATCCATGTTTTATATTCGTTTTGCTCTTCTACACTCGGGTTATCTAGCAACTCAGGACACTCATCCTCTCCATTCACTAATCCTCATAGAACTTTTCCTATCAAGAAATTTTCCATCCTATACGACGATATGTGATAATTGTCTTTATTCAGCTTATCACCAACTATTTGCGTAATTTTATCACCCATTCTTGCAATTTGAGCACTTCTCTATGCAATGGAAATCTTATGGCGAGGCCTAGAAAAAATTCACTAGCAATTCGGCTATTTTTCTTAATATAAGCACCAAAAATTAAATGTTCACAAGTAATCTCAATGATTTTTCTCTTGTTCTAAGCACTCCCTGCGTCCCTATGCATCTATATGCTCATTCATGATCTCTCCGAAAAAAATTTTGGCAGAGTCTCCTTTGTCCAAAGTGTATATGAGCAAAATCAACTATAGTGAATCCACTCCAAAACCCAAACCATGGGTAAAAGCATCAACAACAATTGTAACATAAGCAAATATTCTCTAATGGGAGGCCTCGAAAACATACATTCATCCCTTGATCGGTACATCATGTCTTTGGACTGTCTTCTCTTTGGCCTTCCACCTATATCACCAAAGTATCTCCAAGAGACGAGAATACCCCAGTTTAAAACCTCACCACGTCCCTTCATTTTTGTTTAAATTCAATGGTTTTCGGTAAGTTAATATAACCTCACAAGGGGCGTGAGTTATCCACATTAAGGACCCACAACATGCATACATTCGTCTCACAGCATGTGAGTATTATCCATTCAAGGACCCGCAAGAGTATACATGACATCACGTGCCATATGCAATCAAATTGAAAAAACTAAAATCAAATGTGTACTTGAAAATATAAAGATCTGCACGTCTTCTAAAAGGCTTACGAAATGGCATAACCAGAAATAGAGTCGAAGAGTTTTGATATAAAAAATTTCCTGCTCCATAATATAAAAAACTGATTGCAAAGCTCTATAAAAACTAAATGCAGAGTTCACTCGTCGCCAATATGCAAACCACTATGTGTCATCTCGATAACTTTCTCATATTGAACTTCAGCATTCTAAGGAATGAATTTGGAGATCCTCAGGATGTTTGTTGAAGCTTCCATCGCACGTCGTCAGAGTTCAGAAATCCATGGTTCATCTTTCGCAGACTGTCGATCTGGATGCTACTATGTTCGAATTTACTTATTTCTTGCTGAATCGCCTGGAGTCGTTGCAACACTTTTGATGCGCTGACACAATGAAGGAATCTTTCCAGTATTCTCCTGCTAAACCATGTGGTCTTGTGCTTCCAGTGAACACTTTGAAGCTTCTTTGATTGTGCAGCTATCGCGCAGCTCTGAACTTCAGCATTCTAAGATTTGAATTTGGAGCTCGTCAGGACGTTTGTTGAAGCTTCCATAGCACGTCGTCAGAGTTCAGAAATCCATGGTTCATCTTTCGCAGACTATCGATCTGGATGCTACTATGTTCGAATTTACTTATCTCTTGCTGAATCGCTTGGAGTTGTTGCAAGACTTTTGATGCGCTGACACAGTGAAGCAATCTTTCCAGTATTCTCCTGCTAAACCATAGTCTTCTACTTTTGCAGTGAACACTTTGAAGCTTCTTTGATTGTGCAGCTATCGCGTAGCTCTGATACCACTTATAGAGATCGAGCGCAGCTATGGCGCGTGCTATACACATACGTTCGTGACGAGGGAGACAGAGAGAGACCTTTCGGATAATCCGCGCGGTGTGGAGGTGAGCACGCAATACTTTCCATTAGTTTTAATGTTTTTTTACATAATCATTGCCACGTCATGATTTCCATCGTTCTTCTTTCCTTACTTTATTGGCCCTTTCTTCAATGCATACTATCGGCCATTGAATTCAACAACCGTGCGTTCCATGTATTTTTCTACGCTTGAATGGTTAATATCGAATTTCAGTGGTGACTCTTGAAATTCTTCATTGACTGTTGGAAACACTTGCTTTATTTTTCAAGAAAGGAATTGTTTGTTTGCCTTTATTTTTCAAGAAAACAAGTGCTTGATTTATTTTCTCCTTTCTCTATATGTCGTTCTATATTCATTTAAAACTTTCAAATATAAGAAGAATTTTAATTCCAGAATTACGTGGAATTAAAATACATACTGTCCAGCAGTACTTCAAAATTTAGTCTACATATTTGACTGAAATGATGTTCGAGGTCCCCGTGTCGATCTCATCCTGTCGATTTCTTATAGTTAGTTTTGTTCGGATTCCCTTTTTTTTCATTGAACTGGACGAAGTGTTAGCGAGTCATGTTATCCATAATGTATGTATCTTGACTAATTTACATTTGCATTGCAGTTCATTCTTAACTACGAAGTCAGTTTGCATTAGTGTGCACACTTCCAATCATTTAAATCCTTTAGTAAAAGGAAGGAAAAAGATAGTACAGTCAGAGATCATAGCTACATGTTGTTCACAGAAACGGTTCAAAAGAAGGGCAAAATTGTAAAGAAAATACAGAACTGCGGAAAGATGATTGACAAGTAAATCTAAGTTTTTTCTTTTACCACTTGCGATGAGCCTTGGATGGATGTACTGCAAACCTTGTACGTCATTAATTTTCTCTGACCTTGTACGTCATTAATTTGATGTAGCCTCAACAGAAAATATGCCACGGTTTGATAACCATGCTTAGTTTACTTCAGTAAGGATAAGATGTCATTGTCGATATCTGTCTACTAATTGGACTCTCATGCACTCACTATATCCCTTAACATTCTAATGACTAGATCAATCCATGTATAGTTTTCCGTAGTGATAACCATATCTTGGAGTATAATATATCTTCTATTTCATCTCATATGTATTTTGGTTTGCTCAATTCTTTTCGCATCAAACATAGATATCACTCTATTAAGGTTTTGGGCCTAGTTATCCTTTACCCATTTTGGTTCTACATACAGTGAACGTTTTAGTGCATAGATAGACTCATTATTTATTTCTAATAAGATCTACTATATTTTATGATGAATAGTTCATCAAAATTCATGTGACGTTAATCTTATTTACAATCTTCTACCATATAGTCTAATATCAACAATAATGGCATAACTTTGAACGCAAGTCCTAAGTTCTTAATAAATACAAGAGCTCTTGACTGTTCATGAAGACGATAATTTTCTAATTGACGAGGAGTAATATTTTCTGATTCTAATTGAGTAGTTGTTGAATCATTCAGTATATAAACTATTTATTATCATTGGAAATGAATATCACATGAATGCTCTAATAATATAGAAATAAGGAATCTCGGTTTTCTCATTTAGGCTCAATGCCTTATTTTATTTCTAGATTCAATAAAAAACCATTCATTCGATAATCATTCCAAGCCTTTGGAAACTTTGTAATGTATGCTCGGGCAGGACTGACCCCAGGTTACAAAGTACACATAGAAGATCATAGCCTATATGCTCAACTACGGAGTCGTTAGATCGTCAATACGTAGTGGATGGACTAATATTCTTTGCACTTGCAAAGGGAGTTGTTACATAAGTTTTTATACATTTTAAATAAACTCTATCGCACATGAATCTTTGAGTTATGTTTATGATGTATATACCTATTTGCAAGGTGTTTCTACTCATTTAATACTATTGAGATCATTCGTAATATCTTTACCTCCTTCTCCCCCACATAGGGTTGTCTTGATGACCATGGAGGCTCTACCTTGAGAATGCATAAGTGAAACGCGACATTACCTTTATAAATTTTGTTGAGAATGCATCTCTATGTTTTCTCCATTTAACCGTTTCCCCATGTTCTACCAAATGTGCCTTTTCCTCTTAGTACTAAAGGATTGAGGCGCATTTTGTTAGACAATGAGAAACTTTTGAGCTAATGAGTACAAGCGCCTCATCGTTAAATCATGGAATTACCCTCTTCATCTATTTATATTGCGAGATCTAGTAGTAACGTTATTTCGAAAGTCTCTATTTTCTCACCCACATTCATTTAATGTAAGGTGGATGGAAAAGTTCAAATGATATAAGACTCAAAATACTCAATTATCTTTGGACTCATATGATTTTCAACTTCCATAATTTTTCCAAAAGGATTCTTGTACACCGTGCTTAAATAAAACATAAAGAACAAATCTTGCTAGTAGTTTAATATAATACTAGGAATCACACGAAGATTCAAAGCTTGATGGATTATCAATAGAGAAGGAATTGAGTTTGGCAACCTCAAAGAAATTTTCCACAAAATAAAGGCTTTTGAGGGGGATATTAGTATTCTTGCAATTATTAGACCACCATATAAATCTAAGATGCATGCTTGATCTTCTAAATATGATCCTTTTTTTTTGCTTATAGAAAAAGTTAATGCAATTCTATTACATTAGAAAGGATAGAAATAATAGAATTTTCATGGTTGAAGTGATGATTGAATATCCTTCATTACAAAAAACATAGTTACATCATTAAGGATTCAAGAAAGAAATAATTTGATAAGGGGCAATGTCAAATACATCTAAGAAAGAAAAGGAAATCATCAACAACAAATAACCTCAAGTGAGGATTGCTATGCAAAAGGTATGCATAGAAACAAATTTTATGCTCGCGATCCATGAATATAAGATTTTCTTTATATTTTATCCTTTTTTACTTTTACTTTTATATTGTTTTTATATACAAATTTCATTTTCTATTACTTTTTATTTTCTTCTTTTTATTTACATAGTTCTATTTCTTTATTATTCTAATTAGTTTAAACTCTCCTTATTTATTTATTTCATTTCCCTAAAATAATTTTTATTAAGCGAATTCTTCTTTATTTTACTTTTTCACTTCTAAATTTCCTTTCTTTACAATTTCCTAGATTTTTATTTACATCATTTCTATTTTTCTTTCTTTTAATTACTAAAAGATTTTCTATTTGTTTATCTATTTTATATACTTTAAATCCTAAATTTTATTTTTATTTTATTATGAAAAATTTATTTATGACATTAAAATAAAATTGTTCCATTTCTTTTCTTTTACTTTATTAATTAACTAACTAGATAATTAATAAAAAAACATAGTTTAAAATAATAAGCAAATAATAAAATCTAATTCCTATCGTCTCTCTCTTTCTCTCTATCTCTCTATGTGTGTGTGTAGGCACATACCTAAATATCTGCTTCAACCTACAAGAGGTCAAATCTCTCTCTCTCTCTCTCTCTCTCTCTCCCTCTCTCTCTCTCTCCCTCCCTCCTTTATGCCTCTGCTTCTTCATATTTGCATCCACCTGCCTCATAGAAGCTCCTTGCTGAATCTATTTCTCTCTCTCTCTCTCTCTCTCCCATAGGCCTTGACGTCTCCATATCTACATAGATCTACCTCAGAGAAGCTCTAATATAAATGTCTTTCTTCCTCCCTCTCTTTTGTTATCTCTCTCCCCCCTCTCTCTATCTATGTCTATCTCTCTCTCTATTTGGATTCATAGTAGGAGTGTGGTCTCTGCAACTATTTGTAATAACAAAATATTCCTCTAGTTAGTACCGACCCCTCCACTCTCTCTCACTCTCTATCTCTCTCTTTCTCTCTCTCTCTCTCTCTCTCTCTCTCTCTCTTTCTCTCTCTTCATCTCTCTCTCTCTTAGACACACACTTTCTCTCTTCTATGTTTTTCACACTGCTGTATCTCTAGAGTGATCAAACCTTATTTCTCCCCTTCTCTCTCCCTCTCTCTCTCTCTCTCCCTCCATTCCCCCTTTCTTTCAATTCCTCACTCCTAGAGGTGCCTCTTAAATCATCTCTCTCTCTCTCTCTCCACCTTCCCTCCCTCTCTCCCTCCTTTTTTCTCTCCCCTATTTGGTCCATGTTCAATCATTCAGATTTCTTATCGGGGTTGTTGAAACCCCTACCACATTGATGATGATCTTTCTTGGATGTCCATTAGAGCCCACAATGGTAGTGACTAAGACGTGACCTACTCTAGTTTTTTTTCCTTTGAAAATACTTGTCATTGATTCCTTAATACCGTATGCATGCCCATCACCATCCTACAACTTCATGATACTCAATTCTTGTAGTTAGAAATCTACTTGGGTGTTATCTACATAATGAAAAGCTCCCATATGAAAGCTTATGATTCCACCGTCTATCAATGTTCCATCACTTTCAAGTGCCATTAAATTTTGGATACTCTAGAATGGTAGAGAGAGACTACATTGGCCATCCAGATATGGTTTGGATCCATTAATACGTAGGGGTCGAATCTAGCAAAGAATACATAGATTGAGAGGCATCAATGTGAGTTTATACACATCAAACAAGGTCACTTGAATTTTATATAAAATATCATTTGGAATTTTCTTTGCATAGTTCTTCTTCTCAAGCTTCAGGATTAGCAAAAATCTAGGAGCTTTCTTCTTCTTTTTCTTTTCACCTTCTTGAACCTTTTTCCTCTTTTCAGTAGGCTCCCGGTTCTTTTCATTTACTTGACTTGTTTTCTTGAATCTTGATTGCCTTGGATTGCCTCTTTCCCTCTCTTATTTGCTTTCTTTTTGCCTCTTCTTAAGAAGCAAAAGGCTCCTCAAAGTGGACTTTCTTCTCGTTCTATTTAGCATTTTCCTAGCAATGTGTGAATAGACAGGGGATTGATCCATAGGAGACTTCCAAGCGGTCTTCTGCATGATCACATCTCTAGCTATGACTAGAGCTTCTATTGAGTAATTATTTTGTGGTTGTGGCCTAACTTCTTCGTAATTTCCTTCTTCCATCAGCTCTAACTAGGTTGCTAATGTGCTTGCATTCGTACTTGATAGAATCTCATATAGCCTCTTCATTCCTACCTTCCCCCATTTTAGAGGTAGATGAAGTCAAGTTCTAAAGTCACAAAGCTTCTTATCTATCTTAGTTACTAATTGATGTTGTTTAGCTTTCCTTAGCTCTTCACATGCATAGGAAAATTTTTCTTGTGCATCATTGTAGAGACACTCTTTGCTCCTACAAATCCCCTAGCTCCTCTTCTATCAAATAACCTAGTAATATTTATCTCATACATGGTTTGAACTAGTGGCACAGGGGTCTGTTGAGCAGTGGGCTGCATTGAAGGTGCAACGTGAGGTATTGCGTACCCCTCCACATCAGGGAGTGGCATTGAATTTCTTTGGAATGGATCTATATAGGTAGTGCTTGGTTGAGCAAGGATGGGATCTTGATAAACCACAAAGTACACCTTATTATGTAAGCTAGCCATCTCTTTGGATAGAGAGGCTTTCATTCTCATAAGACTATCTATCTACTTGGTTAGGATCTCTAATTGTAATTCAACTAGTGTGTGTGATGTGGATGCAACATTAGCCAAAGCCTTTGTTGTAGACACATTCAAGCCTACTGGAATAGGTATCTCTCTTGGTTGTAACAGAGCAGTCTATATAGGTCTATCATAATTCATTTCCTATCATTATCTCATGTGCACAAGTCCCTCTTCTTCTCTCCCAACCATCACTCAATCTTCATTCAGTTGAAATCTCTTCTCAATCTCCTCAATTGTTCTTCAGGCCTTTCCTCAAGACCTCAAACTCTAAGAAATTAAATCACCAAAGCAAGATTTAGAGATTCTAGGTCACCTTGAGGAAGTTCAACATACCTCATTTTGGAACTCATTCAATAGGTGTGTCAAAGATGCAATGGTTTCTAGGAAATGAAATTATTGCAAAGAAACCCTCTCAACTATGGTGACTAAAATCTTCTAGATAGAAGAGTTTATGTAATTCCTTTTTAAAATCAGTCCCTGTCTTCTCTACGTGTATTAAGATGGATGCTAAGATCGACCCCAAAACTACCCAAGTGAAGAAATGAGTCAAGATCTCCTTGGGTAATCTATGGATCTAAGCTTGCTCTTCAAATATGTACAATTAGTTAATCACATTTAACCTTGTAAAATTCCATTTATATCTTAAGATATCTTGAACAAATCAAGCTCCTTTTCTTTTCTATCATTAATTATTTAAATACTTCTTCCATCTCTTTCTTCTCGTTTGTCCTAGTGTGAAAGACAATGTTGAGTGAAAGTGGCTCAACTATTTCTCTTAAATTGGTGTAGAGTTCAAAGAAGAGACTAGAGGAGTCTTTAGCTACGAGGTGAAGGTAGGTCTAAAGGTCTCCATTTAAACTCAAATCAACTACCTAAGTAGATTCTACTTCAAGGATTTAAGTGATTTTACATTTCTTGAGTTCATTGGTTTCTTTCTTGGCTTTAATCAACTATGACTATCTTTCCTTTAGCTTTGATCTTGTGAATTTAATTCACTTGAACTTGACTTGAATTATCTCTTCCTTTATGGTTGTTTACTTAAATTGATTTCTTTCTTGAACTTGATCCCGCTTAGTTTCCTTTCCTAATTTTCAAATTTACTTTCTTTTTATTTTCTTATTTCAAAACTTGTGTGCTTTTGAATTTTTTGAATTTTTCTTATTTTTCTGATATTAAAATTTTTTTTGTTCTTTTTATCTAAGATATGATAGTAGTAAAACTTTTTAATCTAAGTAACGATTGAACAGAGTGCTCAAAATGAGTCCCTTAGACTAAATGTAGATTATGAGTGATCAAAATCAGGTAAAAGAATCAGTATTTCTTTTTATGTGCATATAGGGATGCAACTATACATAGAACTTGAAAAAGGAATACCTAGAACTCTGATATGAGCTAAGTTTATGGGTTTGTGTAGTGAAAAATATCTTTACATTTACTTTTTGAAAGTCCTAAATAGAATAATTCTAGAAGTACAAGGGTAACTATCTCCCTTCACATCGGCTTCAAGCTATCCAAGGGAAGGTGGGTCTCGATATTGAAATGAGTGATAGGATTGCATCAGGCCCTTTCGGGTCCTTATCCTCCCTATCCGATGGGTGGTGTTTGCATGTAGGGCACCTTTCCTAGGGATAATCTGCCAAGCCCCATCTGAGCTTTAGGGTAGCAAAGAATCATGTGTGAGAGGGAGCAGGAACTTGGGAATGAAACAAGTCACGAGGGTAAGAGTGGAAGTGGATCCGGGCAAGAGGAAATTAGAAACAAAGGAAACCATAATATTGACTATCACACTCAAAACGAAAAATAAACCACAAAACTCCATAATCATGTACTCATCACTATTGCGATCCATGGGCAAATACAATGTAAGGGGTAGCGATGGACAATTACAAAATAAATGAAAAAATATACAACATATGCCAATAGAACCTAATACAACATGGGCTGTGATAGAGAATGAGATGGATGATTCTATGCATAATATTCATGATGAGCCAGGAACAAGTCGTAGACATTTTGACCATGAAGAAAGTCAAGAGCTCCAAGAGCATGGCGTGAACGATTCACTAAAAAGTTATTAGATCTAAAATTTATGCAATGGAAGGCTGATTATTCACTATTTGTATGGAATCAAGGAAGCGAAACGATTCTATTAGTGATTTATGTCGATGATTTGATCATTACTGGTAATTATGAGAAGAGGATTGCTGATTTGAAAAAGCAACTGAAATCTGAATTTTTGATGTTAGATTTGGGAGAGCTAAAATACTTTTTGGGAATTGAAGTAATTTCAATGAAAGAGGGAATTTGGATGATACAACACAATTATATGCTGGAAATGCTAGAGAGATTTGGTATGAGTGCTTGCAAACCTGTTGATACACCACTTGATGCTTGTGTGAAGCTTATGGGTGATGCAAGGTACTTGCATGATGCCAATATGTATAGGAAAATGGTTCGGAGTTTGATTTATGTAACAAAAACAAGACCAAATTTGAGTTTTGCAGTTAGTTTCTGTTTATGCATAAACCATGTAGAGTGCACTTGGATGTAGTGTGACACATATTGCGATATGTGAAAGGAACATGCAATTTTGGCTTGTTTTATGAGAGAAAAGTTCAGCCATGTATATATGCATACACTGATGCGGATTGGGCAGCAAATGTCATGGATCAAAGGTCAACGAGTGGACTCTCATTGTCGTTAGGAAGTGCAATCATTTCGTGGAGTAGAAAGAAGGAATCAACTGTTGCTTTGTCAAGTATGGACGCTGAATATAGAGGCATTACACAAGCTATTAGTGAAGCAACATGGATTAAGTACCTACTTGAAGACATGGGAGTCTACATCGACGGAAAGGTTGTCATCTATTGTGACAATGTGAGCAGCATCATGTTTTCAAAGAATCCTGTTTATCATGCCAAATGGAAGCACATCGAAGTTCATTATCACTTTTTTCGTCAGAATTTCACTGAAGGAGAAGTGGAACTCATTCACATTAGCACTAGAGAACAAGGGTATCTTCAACAAAGCTCTTCCCAAAGACAAGTTCATCTACTTCAGAGAAGCTTTAGGAGTTAGGAAGCTTTAGTTTGTATTTGAATTTTGTTTCATGTTATTTCATCTTGTATGGATATTTGTTTCTTTCATTTTGTATTCAAGCTCTTCCTTGAGCTTGAGGGTGAGATTTGATGATGTGGAACTCTCCACACCGCTACCGCCGTAGTGCACATTTTTCAAAAATTCTCTCTCTATCCTCTCTCGTATTTTTCTGTGAACTATGATGCCATCATAACTGCGCGCAACCACATTTCTTGTGGAAGCAAGCTTAAGTAAAGTGAAGAAACCACACTGTTAGGTAATATGTTTGGTTGCCCCACTTTCAAAGCACCAAACATGAGAGTTTATTGCAAACATATGTTGTCTATGAGATGGTTCATAGTTGCAAACAATAGTAAATACCCATTCTCCATTCTATATAAGATAAACAAACACTATTTTAGATGTAGAGGCTAGTACAACAACCATTCTGACCTCTTTCTTCTTTGCCTATTTTGCAGCTAGTCTTGGATAACCCTTTATGTCATGATCATTTCATTTATAGTATATTTCTACCTTTTTTTTTCTGCTCATCCATTTTTTCCCATTTTTATTGTGCAAAATAAGCTGATTTTTGCTTAGTAATAGATGAGTTCCATTTAGCTTTGCCCTTCTAAGTAGCTAAGAAAGTTCGATAAAGAACATGCATAATAGACCTATTCTATCTGCATTGATCTTCATGTAATAAAATAAAGACTAAATCCTCAAATATTAAGGCATTTGGATTGCCTTCCATCATCAATCAAAGAGTAGAAGAAAAACTCTGATATGAATCAAGAAGATTATGAAGAATGGTTTGCACAAGTGAACTATCTAGTGAGACTTCATTTGTAGAAAGCAACTGCTCCTTTAAATCTTTGATCTTTGTCAAAAAAT
The DNA here is from genome assembly GCA_020310875.1 of Ceratopteris richardii. NCBI lineage: Eukaryota > Viridiplantae > Streptophyta > Polypodiopsida > Polypodiales > Pteridaceae > Ceratopteris > Ceratopteris richardii. The sequence continues at coordinate 89,948,462 of CM035410.1, forward strand.
TATAAAGAGAATCTTCTTCATTCATATGCTCACTCTCCAATTATTTTTTGAGGTAAGCAACATGAGCCTTATTTCTTGCTTGTCACAAAGTGGTAACTATAACCCATGCACCCTTTTCTACCTTGCGAGAGAGGATAAGAGGGATAAATAAATGTTTGATAGAAAAAGCTATCAATGCATGTGCTTGAGCATCTCTACCATTTTGAGGATTGTCCTCTATAGTAGGTGGAGAAACAACTATTACATGAACAAGAACTTGAATATCATCATCTTCAATGCCATCTACATCATCTTCAATAACTGTATTCACATGCATAGTAGGGTGTTTTTTAATACCTTGTACAATATTCCACAATCCTTTTGTGACCAATACATGATGCATCATATATGCCCATAATGGGTAATTGGTACTATCAAACTTGTCCTCAAGAGCCAACATATGGAATACATCCTTGGTTTTAGCCATAGCCACTAAATAAAATATGTTGATGCACAGAAATGAATCTATCTCAAAAATTTCAATAGAAGTGCCCTAAGGAGATCTCCTAAACCTATAGCAGACTTCAAGATGCTTGTAGTGGTGAAGAAAAACTTGTACATATGTTTGGCACAAAAAAATGAAATGTCTTTCACAAGCATTGCAATGGTGTGTTCGAAGGCAAAAACAAGCTCAGATCACCCTAGGTGACATGCAAACTTGCTCTGATACCAATTGTTTGGAGTTTGAGGTCTACAAAAGCACACAATCAACACAAGGAAGAAGAAGAAGAAGCTTGGAGCACAACACACAATGCTAGATGTATTACTAGGTGAATGTAAAAAGATAAGTGACCCATTAGCATTATAGGCATATATACAAGCCAGGAGAAAAGAACTCCTAAAGAGGAAAAAAAAGTGCCCTAGTAGTCTGGAGTGTGTTGACACACATCACTAACAAGATGTATGAATAGAAAATTTAAACTCCAATAAGTGTGCTCGTATAAATGTTGAAGAATAAATTCTTATATGATTGACATTCATAAAAGAGCACAAATGATAGAAGAGATGTCGAGTAGCACAAAAAAAACATGAAGGGAAGTAGAAACAAATATATGGATTTTTGATATGATAGAGATGATGAAGTCAACACTAATAACTTTAGTTACTCTAGATTCAAATGGAAGAAAATAGTAAAGAAGAAGTGAAATTCTTTGTACACATGACAAAAGATTATATAACCAAAATCATTGAATATCAAAAACAATAAAAAACATGCATTCATAAGCTCTTTATATAGAGTTTTTACAAGGAATTTATGCCAATGAAAGTTTCCACAAAAGTAATGGAGGATAATAAGAGCACTAAAAGAATGGACTATATCTAAAATTTTGTTAAACGTCCTTTTTAACAAAAATAATGGATAGTAATTAAAGTAGAATGGATAATAACTATAAAAGTCGCCTAACATGTACCTAAAAATATTTGTAAAAGGTGTCCATTGGATCATGAATAATTACTAGATGGTATATGTTGCACCTCCTTCAAGAATGACAAACTTCTACACCATAGAACTTTGGATAGGAATAGCATCATTATCTTCATGTGGGTTCCTGGAGGGACCAGAAGTGGGTGCCTTTCCTAGTTGCTTGAGTGCTTGATTTTCTAACTCCATAGTGAGCAACATACCATAGTTAAACATACTTGGATACCTAAGACCATTCGAGCAATAGAGAATCAATACAATCAAGTATGGGTTCCAAAATCTATCCTTATGACTCAATCTGTACCTCTCCCAAGGAAGCTGAAGAACCAAGGAATGCATAAACAAAGTAAAGCTCATAAAAGTAAGATAAAGTAACCATAATAAAAATATCTAAGACCATACAAAAATGGATACCCAAAAGATCAAAACTTCAAAAAGAGAAGACAACCATGTTGTTGCAGAGCAAAGAAGAGAAAAAAGGCAGAGAGAAAAGAAGGGCAAAAAGGCATATAAATGCTATTGCTAACATCATATACAATATGGAGTAGATTGTATGTGTTACTATCTATCTAAAACAAACTTCACATGGTATATGTGGGTATTTGAGCGAATAAAAAATGGGATATTTTTGTGGCCAAAACGATTCTACCGTGTGGCCCAAATGATTCTTCAAATTTTACTCATGATGTTGATTTGGTTTATTTAGTTTTTTTCACACTAGTTGATCCCAAGCACTATCAAACTTATGAAAATAATCCACTTTATGTGTGGTGGGCCTAATTATAAGATCTTCTTTGTATAAAATCTTGTTGAAAAACTCTTAAACTTTTTGCCCATACTGATAACATGTAAGGGTGATGTAATAATCCATTAGATATGAAAGTCAAAATACTCATCGATTTTGCACTCTATGATCTCCTAGCCTCGTTCATAGAAATGGATTTGCATACATCTTCTATGATTGAGACATGAGAAAAATCTCAAAATAGATATTCAAGATGTGAGGATACCATGATCATAAATCAGATGTACTAATATACATGCGTTTTGTTTCCATTATAGAAACTTTTTGCACATGCATAATGGAAAAAATCTACTTCCTTTTGTCCTAAACTTGCTCTTGATTAAACTCCAAATTTCGTAAGGTTAACAATTCATTCTTAGGTAATTTTACCGAAGCTTATTTACTCAAACTATCTAAAATGTTGTTTCTTTTAACTAAATTTGATTCAAAATTTATCCATCTCAAATGAGAAAACTTGTGAAATATGATGCATTAATGGATTTTAGGATACCGTTTGTTTTTTGGGCTTCCAAAGGTACTACTTCGCCTCTCCTCTCTCTCTCTCTATCTCTCTCTTTCTCTTTCTCTCTCTCTCTGTCCCTCTCTCTCCCCTCTTGTCACCCTCCCCCTCTATGTGCTTCCAAGATCTCTTTCTCTATCATCAAGAGAACTTCACAACCATGCTTTTTGAGAATGATAGGCCCATCACATAGTGATTTTATTCCTCATTTATTCTCACAAATCTTTGTCGTATCCAAAACTCTATTCACTTCCGTTATTTACCTTTTTGATGACCCATCACCACTTCTACTAGCGTTTGACTTAGCCTTAGAATTCTTTAGGTCCTTGGTGTCCTTGATATGTCCCATATTGTGGCAGCGATGACACTCCATATCCAAGTTATCATACTTATTCCTTCAGTTATTATCAAGGACTTTGAGATTAAACATTGTAAATCACAAGCTTGTAATTTCTTCGTGCTTGATCACATAGCAACACTTCTCAAATGTTAATGTAAACCATTTTGCGTTCTAGTGCACTATTGGTGATACCTATGAAGAAAGTATCCCAAGATCTAAGTAATGTGCACATCAATAAGACACCCTTTACCTCATCATCTATATTTAGATTTTGTGTATGTAGTTGCACACATAGGGCATAAAATTCCTTCACGTGTCTCACAACACCTCCTCATAAACATTGGATGCTAGTATAACCATTGGATGACGTATAGGTTATCAAACATAGTTTCCTTCTCATTGAATAGCTTCTGCCACACAATGTCAATTGTCTCTCGTTCCAACATATGGAATAGATATTATATATACAATGTGGCCAAATTGTAGACATAAATGTTTGGCGAAGCTTTTCCTAATCATTCTCATCTATATCAGGAATATTTCTTACTACAACTTTCACGAGTCTCCTTTTACTTACTACATCCATGATATATTTCTTATTGAGTGAAAACTTTATCCTATCACTCGATCTTATGTCTCTCCTTTGCAAATAAAGATAACCTTTTCTCATAGCTTTCAAAGCAAGAGCTCTTGAAGAAGGGAAAGAAGAAGCGAAAGAAGAAGACATAGGTATGAACATCTTCAGTACATCACCTCGCCCATTGAAGCAAAAAATCACTAGAATCAAGTGGAATACCACCTTAATACTAGCATATTACAATCATACTTAATAAGACTAGACTAAAGCTTTCCAATTGGATACCGTTCTAGAGATAGATAGTATCTAGTGTTGAGTAAATATCTTTCTACTTCTGCATATAGCAAGCTTGATAAAAAAAGAACACTTCCATATACATTGAAGAAAGGTTGCAAAGATCTTTGCCGCATACACAACCCCACATGTTTCCCTACAATCTCAAGGACACTCAAATCATGAACTTGGCATTTTACTTGCTCCCACTAGTGCAAAAGTATCATTTGATTTCTTTTTTGAACTATCTCTTCCAAGCACACACCTGAATCGATAGTCAATGACGACCATGGTCCATGAACATTCTGCTCTTGGAATATTAACTTCTTCTTTTTCCTTTCTTTTTATTTGTTTCCCTTTTCTTTTTCTATTTCTTTTTCTCTTTGAAGCAACCATTAATGTTCTACTTTTTTAATTATTCTTTTTACTTCATAACGTTTTTGTTAAAGGGGAAGGCCTAACCCCTAATCAGACTTGATGATTCAGAGACATGCACTAGATGGAGTCAAGATTTCACTTCCTAAGTGTTTTAAGAACTTCACACAGCCTATTCATGTAAAATAAGTCCATCTTTCTACTAAGAGCTTCAACCAAGAGACTCCTATCTAGGTCCGCATGATGATCTGATCATATGGGTGTACGCCATAATGATTCTTCATGCACTTAGAAACCCGAGGTCTTAGCCTTTTGGACACATCTTATGGTCCGGGTATAATTTCAAGATAGGATGCACACCTTGTCCTCTTCCATGTGAAGGTCTCTATTGAAAGGCTAGTGTATTCTTTCTGTCACCTCCCATTTGAGGGTCATGTGTAGTACTATTGCCCATCAATGCAAAATGCACATGATGTTTATGAGGGATATTTGCTAGTTGTATTTCTCGAGGTTAGGGTAAAATTGGATTTTTTGCTAACGTGGAGGGGTGTAAGATGAAGTGACCCATTCCTTGAGGGAAACAGTAAGAAAACCATGTATTGGAGTCTGGACATTTTTGACTCTTTCACCTCCCAATATCATCTTTTATCTTTATCCAAATAAGTGACATTTGAGGATTCTTCTAAATTGTGCATCTCATATATGGTAGACACGATGCCGGACTCTCTCTCTCTCTCTCTCTCTCCCTCTCTCTCCCTCTCTTTCTCTCTCTCTCTCTCTATTGGCATTACACCCACATATTGAGAATTCAGAGTTGAGGTTCATAGAGAGAAGATCAAAATATCCATAAAGCATGAAAAAGGAAAAGGAAAGAAGAGAAGTAATTGAAAAAAAATCAAGAAAACTCTAATGAATCCTTAGCATGTATTTATAGGTTTCCTTGAAGTGCCCTTTCTAAAAAATTTAGAATCTTCTAATTTTGACATTTGATTTTTAGAATAATTTTTTTATTCTTTTCTAATGTTGGAAAGTCCAATTTTTCCTTACTATTTTGATTTTCTCTTTTTTCTAGTTCTATTTTTCTATTTTTATTTTTATTTTAACTACACTTCCTTTTTTTAACTTTTTAGGTTTCATTCCATTTCATAGCTATGCACAAAGACAATAATTAAATTAAGGGTTGGAGTTGGGAAAATTGGGTTCCTAAGGTTCATAAGGTTCCTAGTTAGGGTTTTTATCTAGGACAACCAGGGGTTTCCTATGGCTAGGGTTACTTACTTGTGATTAATGGTTAAATATATACATTACGAGTCTAAAACCTAGGGTCTCTAAGGGTTAAAAGTAGGTTTACAAAGGTTAATTTCTTGGGTATCTAGGGTTAGGAAGTGGTTTTCAAGGGTTAGTTTGAGGTTATTTACCTAGGGTTTCTAAACGAAAGGATTCTAGGGTTTCTCATTAGGATTATGAAGTCAAAGATTCTTGGGTTTTGAGATTTCTAAGCGTAAATTTTACATGGTTTCTCATGGGGTTTTCAATATATATAAACTGTGTATTTTTTTTAAAACGTAGGTCTAAAATACAGCTAGGATTTGGGTCTTAAGGAGTTAATGGATTTATACAAGTAAATATACAAGTTTAATGTGCAAATGAAATGTTTGTCATCATTCATTCAATCAAACAATTGATCATGACAACTCTTTTCTTTTTCCTGCAGACAACGCATCAAATCACGTTAAACATAAAAGATAAAATTTTGAAAACATTTTTTCATACAATTCGAGAGGGATTTCATGGAGAAATTTTCAAAATTCAATGGTTGGAACCATGCCAAAGTTGTTCCAATTAATGTAGGTCCTAAGGCTTTGTATTGCATAAAGAAACCCTCTACTTGGCATATTGAAGCTCTTGGTTAAAATCAACCATCTGATGATATGGGTGTCGAAGACATCACAATGATTCTTCATGCACTTAGAAGCTCGAGGTCTTAGCCTTCTAGACACATCTTATGGTCCCGATATAGTTTCAACGATAGGATGCACACCTTGTCCTCTTCCATGTGGAGGTCTCTATTGAAAGGTTAGTCTACTCATCCTCTCACCTCCCATTTGAGGGTTAGGTTTGGTACTATTGCCCATCAATGAAAAATGCACATGACGTCTAGGACGGATATTTACTAGTTGTATTGCCCTAGGTTAGGGTAAACTTGGATTTTTTGCTGATGTGGAGGGGTGTAAGATAAAGTGACCCATTCCTTGAGGGAAACAATGAGAAAACCATCTATTTGAGTCTAGACATTTTTGACTCTTTCACCTCCCAATATCTTCTTTTATCTTTATCCAAATAAGTGACACTTGAGATTCTTCTAAATCATGCATCTCATATATGGTCGAAAGGATGATATGGGTGTGGTTGCCTCTAATAAATTATCAATGCTAGCAGATAGATTGATGCATATCATATCATCATCTTGAGGAATTTTATCACCTTGCAAGATATTAACTAGAATTTGTTTCCCTCTAGGGGTTATCACGGTCTCTCCGTTTCCCATAAACATAGGATTAGGAGGTCCTAAACTATCTCAAATGTCATTTTTCCTTTCTATTTAGTCACCCACTAGGTACTAACTTCCACTTCTATCTATATAGTATCAAACTTCAAACTTCAATATTGATCTCTGAATAATATGTTTTGTTCTCGAGTGTGACAATTTTGCAAATAATCTATTAAGTCCATGTAGATATGTAGGTACTCCTTGCAAATTAATGCATACATATTGTTGGGAAGTCCTATAATCTCCCTCAATCAAGTTCATGTCTTAAATAGAAAAGACAAAGCTATGCATGCCTTCTGATGTCATCATTTAGTCAATATCTGAATCTCTAGAGGTATCCAAATAGGTCAAATATAGGCTGATCTAGTTTATGCTCTTAGCTTAGGAAATAATGCTCCTTCTACCTGCTAAGGCATGTCCTCACCTTAAGTTCATTCATCAATGTATTTTCCTGTCTATTTTTCTCCTCCTTAATTTTAGGCTCTTGGTATTCGAAGATCTTGAGTGTTTTGAATTTTTGGGTTTAAATCTTGATGATTTTTGTTTAGATGACCAAGTATCATTTGTGGTCCAAACATGACGTTTAAAAAATTCATAGTACACAATAATTGCAATCCAGATGATACATGACACTTAAGTCCACGACAAAATACCCAAAATCCACGTTACTTGATACAGGATACTTGATTTATGGATGATATAAGACATATAAAAATAGAAAACACACAAACCCTTTCCAACGTTCAATCCAATAGAATATCCTTTTGTCTTTTAGGATGGATTCGACTACTCAAGGCCCTTGTTTCTCAATCATTAGTTATTTCAACACTTCTTCCATTTCTCTTTTTGGCTTGTTCTAGAGTGTAAAACACTTTTTGGCTTGTTCTAGAGTGTAAAACAATGTCTAGGTTGATAGGCTAGCCAAAATATTAGTTTAACCTTGAGCGAGATGATGAAGATGCGTTTTAAATACCTCTCTCTATTCTCGGATTTCTTACCTAAGTAGAACGTATTTTAGCGTTTATGTTATAGTCTAGGGTCAATTTTCTTCATTTCGGTTTACTTGAATTCTTTCTCTAATTGATATAGATTTAATAAGTCTTGATCGTTGTTCTTTCCCTTGATATCTCTTTTGACTTAATTTCCTTCTCTAGGACTTAACTTGATTTCTCTCTTGAATTTATACTTGATTTTTTTTTTCATTTGAGCTTAATTGATTTTCTTTTATGTATCTAAGTTGATTTCTTAGGCTATTTCTGTCTGTGTTTTCAAAATTTTTAAATATTAAATTGAAATACTTTTAAAAAATACTTTTGGTTGATTTTGGCTCCAAAAAAAAATCGTGAAGAAGAAAACCTCGAATATTTAGAGACCATAGCTACATGTTGTTCTAGAAACGGTTCAAACGAAGGGCAACATTATAAAGAAAATATAGAACTACGGAAAGATGATTGACAAGTAAATTAAAAACGAGCCTCGATTTTAACATTTCTGTGAGCAGGCATGATCACAATAGATACACGGTATTGCAGATACTCTGAAAGAAGATTAATGACAAATGACAATAGTGAAGGACGAATCCACTCCTGATTCCAAAAAGATGATTAGGATATAGGCAAAAGAAATGCTTCAAAAGTTCATGCTCTGTGCTAACATGTCAATCCAGATCTAAACAAAATCAACACAAGAGATTCATCCGATCCAATGAACACAAGTAAACGAAGGCTTGCACTACTGAGTACAAAGATATGAAGACTTGCTCTAAGGGAATGAACATGGAAATATACCTGACTCACACTGAATGACAAAACCAAGCCACTTCTTCACACTCTAGTGCTACCAGCCCTCCACTCGGAAGCCCACACCCTATATCCTCACCATAGAGTGACTTCCTACAATGGGCTTGTAGCCACAGAGAGCTAAGAGGGGACCAAAAGAGAGGCCGAAAATAGGCCCCCTATGTGTGTCTCAATGAGTACACATCCATTGCTTTTATAGGCTCGAATAGGCCAAGAGGGCCTTGCCGATTTACCACGTTCACTAAACATGCACCGATTGATTGCCCTAAAATTGGAGGGGTAGATCAAATATGGTACTGGCCACCATTTTTACATTGGATCCTCAAAAATAGGCAGTCGTCACCAATGGTTAGTGGCAACAGTCATTTATCTACTTACACTTTTACCACTTTTGCGCGAACTGAGATCCTCATTATGTGCCGCCCGTGATATTGTAATGACCCTCAGAAGCACATCCTTCACATAATTCTTGTAGTAGCTTTTGACCACCTAACCATGAAAGAAATCTTTTGCTCATGTCACAGAAGCTCCAACATCATCTTTTGCCCATCTTACATATTGAGTGGTGGAAGGGAGTGAAAGGTGTGGGTGGTTGTGGGGAGTGGTGGAAGGTGAGGGAGTGTGGAATGGAGGGTGGACTTGAGGGTGGGTGGATTTGGGAGAGGCTGGAGTGGAGGGTGGAGTTGAAGTTGCTATGGGTGGAATGGAGTGTGGGTGGAGTGAGGAGTGGTGGGAAGTGAGGGAGGGTGGAGTGGGGAGTGGGTGGAGTTGGGAGAGGGTGAAGTGGAGAATGGGTGGAGTGGAGGGTGGAGTGGGGAGTGGTGGGAGGTGAGGGAGGGTGGAATGGAGGGTGGAGTTGAGGGTGGGTGGAGTTGGGAGAGGGTGGAGTGGAGGGTGGGTGGAGTGGTGAATGGTGGGAGTTGAGGGAGGATGGAGTGGAGGGTGGAGTGGGGAGTGGTGGGAGTTGAGGGAGGGTGGAGTGGAGGGTGGAGTGGGGAGTGATGGGAGGTGAGGGAAGGTGCAATGGAGGGTGGATTTGAGGGTGGGTGGAGTTGGGAGAGGGTGGAGTTGGGGTTTCTGTGGGTGGATTGGAGTGTGGGTGGAGTTGGGGTGGGTGGAGTGGGGAGTGGAGTTGGGAGAGGGTGGAGTAGAGGGTGGAGTTGAAGTTGTCGTGGGTGGAGTGGAGTGTGGATGGAGTGGGGAGTGATGGAAGGTGAAGGAGGGTGGAGTGGAGGGTGGAGTGGAGGGTGGAGTGGGGAGTGGTGGGAGGTGAGGGAGGGTGAAGTGGAGAGTGGGTGGAGTTGGGAGAGTGGTGGGAGGTGAGAGAAGGTGGAATGGAGGGTGGAGTTGAGGGTGGGTGGAGTTCGGAGAGGGTGGAGTGGAGGGTGGGTGGAGTGGAGAGTGGTGGGAGTTGAGGGAGGGCGGAGTTGAGGGTGGGTGGAGTGGAGTTAAGGGTGGAGGTTTGGGCAGAGAGAGAGAGAGAGAGAGAGAGAGAGAGAGAGAGAGAGAGAGAGAGAGAGAGAGAGAGAGAGAGAGAGAGAGAGAGAGAGAGAGAGAGAGAGAGAGAGAGAGAGAGAGAGAGAGAGAGAGAGAGAGAGAGAGAGAGAGAGAGAGAGAGAGAGAGAGAGAGACGAATGTGATACAATTAAAGGTAAAAATTCTCCCCTATTCTATGACTAGGGTGATACCTTACAACTCAATTCATCATCAACAAACTCGTGGAGTATTCACATGACCCAAGGTATTCCACCACGCTAATAGCTGTTTCGATGGAAGTGGCTTTCAACATCTGTCCAAAATGACTTTCTTCATTAGAGCAAGAAGCATTCTACATCTCTACATCCTTCTTTGTAGCTTCTTCTCATTTCTCAATCATTTTCGGAATTCCCTAGGGTTATTTGTGTATATGTTTTTGAAGAGATACTCTTTGGCAGTGTTGAGGGCCACGTGGGGGCGCCACATAAAGTGAAAAAGGGCAGGTGGAACTAGGCGGGAAGGGTGGGGGACATCTATTGGGATGCTGCGGGAGGGGCTATAGTGGGTTGTGGGGGCTGCCGGTGGGAGTAGGAGGGGGTGGCGGGGCTGCGGGTGGGTGGGAGAGGGAAGCGTGGGGGGTGGGCTGCTGGAGGTGGTGGGAGGGGGCTGCAAGAGGTGGTGAGAGGAGGGGGCTGTGGGGGGGGTATGAGGGGGCTGTGGGTGGGGGTAGGAGAGGCTATGGGCGGGGGTAGGAGGGGGCTGTGGGCAGGGTATGAGGGCGGGGGTGGGCGGGGTATGAGGGAGGCTGTGGCTTGGGGCTGTGGCCAAGGGGTGGGAGATGTGGGCGGGCTATGGGCGGGGATAGGAGGCGGTGGTGGGTGGGGTATGAGGGGATGAGGGCGGGTGGGACTAGGTGGGGGGATGCAGGGGACTACGGGAAGGGGGTGGTAGTGGAGAGCACAGGGGGGAGTAGGAGGGGATGGGGGGGGGACTGTGCGTGCTTGTGGGGGGGCAGTGGAGACAGCGGAGAGTGCATGCGGGCGCAAGTGGGAATGGCGAGGGTTGCAGAGAGAGAGAGAGAGAGAGAGAGAGAGAGAGAGAGAGAGAGAGAGAGAGAGAGAGAGAGAGAGAGAGAGAGAGAGAGAGAGAGAGAGAGAGAGAGAGAGAGAGAGAGAGAGAGAGAGAGAGAGAGAGAGAGAGAGAGAGAGAGAGAGAGAGAGAGAGAGAGAGAGAGAGAGAGAGAGAGAGAGAGAGAGGGAGGGAGGGAGGGAGGGAGAGGGAGGGAGGGAGGGAGGGAGGGAGGGAGGGAGGGAGGGAGGGAGGGAGGGAGGGAGGGAGGGAGGGAGGGAGGGAGGGAGGGAGGGAGGGAGGGAGGGAGGGAGGGAGGGAGGGAGGGAGGGAGGGAGGGAGGGAGGGAGGGAGGGAGGGAGAGAGAGAGAGAGAGAGAGAGAGAGAGAGAGAGAGAGAGAGAGAGAGAGAGAGAGAGAGAGAGAGAGAGAGAGAGAGAGAGAGAGAGAGAGAGAGAGAGAGAGAGACTATGCTGGTGGGGGCTGCGGGGTGCATAGGGGCTGCGGGGGAGAGAGAGAGAGAGAGAGAGAGAGAGAGAGAGAGAGAGAGAGAGAGAGAGAGAGAGAGAGAGAGAGAGAGAGAGAGAGAGAGAGAGAGAGAGAGAGAGAGAGAGAGAGAGAGAGAGAGAGAGAGAGAGAGAGAGAGAGAGAGAGAGAGAGAGAGAGAGAGAGAGAGAGAGAGAGAGAGAGAGAGAGAGAGAGAGAGAGAGAGAGAGAGAGAGAGAGAGAGATAAGCCGTTCTCCTTGCTACAGACCCCCACATGAAGCTTTTACACCGTCCCGGTGCAACTTTTTCTTCATTCGCTTATTGAATAGACCAAAATGAGAGTAAATGAGAGAGGTCCTCCATTTGCACTGGTGTTTCCTCTGACGTATCTGAGGAGAATTCTAAGGTTCTCGTATGCTTTTCTATTGATGGTGGAGTCGCACCCAAATCAACGCATAAGTTCAAAGGAGGTAGAGGGGATGATGGTTCACTATTAGAAGATATGGGTGACTTTTTAAGGCTCCTTCCTACACGAAGAGGCTCCTTATCTGCTCGCGTATGGGTCATGTACCTACTTGCAAGATGCAATAGGGAAAAAATAATGGAAAAGGACTATTTACTATGCTTAGGGCCTCTCACAGAAATGCAAGTGTCCCACCATGCGTGCCAAACTATAGAGGAGGTACTGGGGTACCCACTTTTAACAAGAGCATTCAATATGCACTTCCCATACTTCACCTACTGAAGGGAGGTTCTGCTTAGGGAAATATACCCTTTAACATTTCTGTGAGCAGGCTTGATCACAATAGATACACGGTATTGCAGATACTCAGAAAGAAGATTAATGACAAATGACAATAGTGAAGGATGAATCCACTCCTTATTCCGAATAGATGATTACAATATAGGCAAAAGAAATGCTTCAAAAGTTGATGCTGTGTGTTAACATGTGAATCTAGATCTAAACAAAATCAATACAAGAGATTTGGCCGATCCAATGAACACAAGTAAGCGAAGACTTGCAGTGCTCAGTACAAAGATATGAGGACTTGCTCTAAGGGAATGAGCACGGAAATATCACTGACTGACACTCAATGACAAAACCAAGCCACTTCTTCACACTCTAGTGCTACCAGCCCTCCGCTAGGAAGCCCATGCTCTGTATCCTCACCACAGAGTGACTTCCTACAGTAGGCTTGTAGCCACAGAGAGCTAAGAGGGGACCAAAAGAGATGCCATAAATAGGCCCCGTACGTGTGTTACTTAATGAAAACAAGTCCATTGCTTTTATGGGCTCCAATAGGCCAAGAGGGCCTTGCCAATTTCCCATGTTCAGTGAACATGCATCGATTGAAAATTGGAGGGGTAGATCAAATATGGTATTGGCCACCAGTTTTAAATTGGATCCTCAAAAATAGGCAGTCGTCACCAATGGTTATCGGCAACAGTCATTTATCTACTTACACTTTTAGCACTTTTGCATGCAAACTGAGATCCTCATTATGTGCCGCCCATGATATTATAATGACCCTCAAAATCACATCCTTCACATAATTGTTGTAGTAGCTTTCGACCACCTAACCATGAAAGAAATCTTTTGCTAATGTCACAAAAGCTCCAATATCATCTTTTGCCTATCTTACATATTGAGTATTATGGGTGGTGTGGGGAGTGGTGGGAGGTGAGGGATTGTGGAATGGAGGGTGGAGTTGAGGGTGGAGTTGAGGGTGGGTGGAGTTGGGAGAGGGTGGAGTGTAGGGTGGAGTTGAAGTTGCCATGGGTGGAGTGGAGTGTGGGTGGAGTGGGGAGTGGTGGGAGGTGAAGGAGGGTGAAATGGAGGGTGGAGTGGGAGTGGGTGAAGTTGGGAGAGGGTGGAGTGGAGGGTGGGTGGAGTGGGGAGTGGTGGGAGTTGAGGGAGGGTGGAGTGGGGAGTGGTGGCAGTTGAGGGGCGGTGGAGTGGAGGGTGGAGTGGGGAGTGGTGGGAGGTGAGGGAGGGTGGAGTTGAGGGTGTGTGGAGTTGGGAGAGGGTGGAGTGGAGGATGGGTGGAGTGGGGAGTGGTGGGAGTTGAGGGACGATGGAGTGGAGGGTGGAGTGGGGAGTGGTGGGAGTTGAGGGAGGGTGGAGTTGGGAGTGGTGGGAGGTAAGGGAAGGTGGGATGGAGGGTGCACTTGAGGGTGGGTGGGCTGGGAGAGGATGGAGTCGGGGTTGCCGTGGGTGGAGTGGAGTGTGGGTGGAGTGGGGGTGGGTGGAGTGGGGAGTGGAGTTGGGAGAGGGTGGAGTGGAGGGTGGAGCTGAAGTTGTCCTCGGTTGAGTGGAGTGTGGGTGGAGTGGGGAGTGATGGAAGGTGAGGGAGGGTGGAGTGGAGGGTGGAGTGGGGAGTGGTAGGAGGTGAGGGAGGGTGGAGTGGAGAGTGGGTGGAGTCGGGAGAGTGGTGGGAGGTGAGGGAAGGTGGAATGGAGGGTGGAGTTGAGGGTGGGTGGAGTTGGGAGAGGGTGGAGTGGAGGGTGGGTGGAGTGGGGAGTGGTGGGAGTTGAGGGAGGGCGGAGTTGAGGGTGGGTAGAGTGGATTTAAGGGTGGAGGTTCGGGGGGGGGAAAGAGAGAGAGAGAGAGAGAGAGAGAGAGAGAGAGAGAGAGAGAGAGAGAGAGAGAGAGAGAGAGAGAGAGAGAGAGAGAGAGAGAGAGAGAGAGAGAGAGAGAGAGAGAGAGAGAGAGAGAGAGAGAGAGAGAGAGAGAGAGAGATGAGATGAATGTGATACAATTAAAGGTAAAGTTTCTCATCTATTCTATGACTAGGGTGATACCTTACAACTCAGTTCATCATCAACAAACTCGTGGAGTATTCACATGACCCAAGGTATTCCACCACGCTAATAGATGTTTCGACGGAAGTGGCTTTCAACATCTTTCCAAAATGACTTGCTTCACTAGCGCAAGAAGCATTCTACATCTCTACATCCTTCTTTGTAGCTTCTTTGCATTTCGCAATCATTTTCGGAATTCCCTAGGCTTATTTGTGTATATGTTTTTGGAGAGCTACTCTTTGGCAGTGTTGAGGGCCATGTGGGGGTGTCACATAGAGAGAAAAAGGGCAGGTAGAACTAGGCGGAGAGGGCGTGGGACTGCGAGTGGGATGTTGCGGGAGGGGCTATAGTGGGTTGTGGGGGCTCCGGGCGGGAGTAGGAGGGGGTGGCGGGGCTCCGGGTGGGTGGGAGAGGGAAGCGTGGGGGGTGGGCTGCTGGAGGTGGTGGGAGGGGGCTTCAGGAGGTGGTGAGAGGAGGCTGCCGGTGGGGAAGGAGAGGGCTGTGGGGGGGGGGGGGGGGGGGGGTATGAGGGGGCTGTGGGCGGGGGTAGGAGGGGCTGTGGGCGGGGGTAGGAGGGGGCTGTGGGCGGGGTAAGAGGGTGGGGATGGGCGGGGTATGAGGGGGGTTGTGCCCAGGGGGTGGAGGCTGTGGGCGGGGGTACGAGGTGGTGGTGGGCGGGGTATGAGGGGCTGAGGGCGGGTGGGACTAGATGGGGGGAGGCAGGGGACTACGGGAAGGGGGGTGGCAGTGGAGAGCGCGGGCAGGAGTAGGAGGGGATGGGAGGGGGACTGCGCGTGCTTGTGGGCGGGGGGGGGAGGGGGCAACGGAGGCAGTGGAGAGTGCACGCAGGCACAGGAGGGAATGGCCGGGGTTGCAAAGAGAGAGAGAGAGAGAGAGAGAGAGAGAGAGAGAGAGAGAGAGAGAGAGAGAGAGAGAGAGAGAGAGAGAGAGAGAGAGGCTACCGGGCACGTAGGGGCTGAGAGAGAGAGAGAGAGAGAGAGAGAGAGAGAGAGAGAGAGAGAGAGAGAGAGAGAGAGAGAGTTCTCCGTGCTACAATTATAGTATCTTAAATTTTGTCTAACCCCGTGCGTCATTGATTTGATGTAGCCTCAACAAAAAAATATGCCACTGTTTGATACCATGCTTAGTTTACTCTTGTAAAGATTAGATGCCATTGTCGATATACTTATCTGTCTACGAATTGGACTCTCATGCACTCACTATATCCCTTAACATTCAAGTGATTAGGTCAATTCATGTATAGTTTTCCGTACTAATAACCATATCTTGGACCATTATATATTTTCTATTTTCATCGCAACAGTATTCTTAATAATTCATCAAAAATCATATGACGCTAACCTTCTTTACAATCTTCTACTATATAGTTTGATAGCAACAATAATGGCATAACTCTTTGAACGAAAATCCTAAGGATTTCTTATTACATCCACAAGAACGAATCTAAGAGATTGTATTACATAAGTTTTTATACATTTATAATAAACTCTATCGTACACGAATCTTTTTATCCACATTTAGTGGCTGAAACGATTCTACATTTTGAACATGAATCTCTGAGTTTTATTTATGGTGTTTATTTGGTTGATTCTTCCTGCACCACATTCGTAGATAAGTCAATTTATTCTTGTTAGGCACATATACAGATCCATCTTCACATAAGTCCTCTATAGAGATCTATTTGCAAGGTATTTCTACTCATTTAATAATATTGAGATCATTCGTACCTTCTTGTCCCCCACATGGGGAGGTGTAGATCACCATGGAGGCTCTTCTTTGAGAACGCAGAAGTGAAACACAACATCACCATTATAATTTTTTTATTTGAGAATACATCTCTATGATTTTTCGTTTAACCATTTCTCGTAGTTTAGAGCATTGGCGTGCATTTTGTTAGAGAGTGAGTTACTTTTGAGCTAATGAGTACAAATGCGTCGTCGTTAAATCATGGTATTAACCTCTTCCGGTATTTATATTGCGAGATCTAGTAGTAACGTTGTTTGCAAAATCTCTATTTTCTCACCCACGGTCATTAAATGTAGGGTGGATGGTAAGATTCAAATGACATACAACTGAAAATACTTAATTATTCTGGGCTCATATGATTTTCACCTTCGACGAAAAGGATTCACATAGACCTTGCATTAATGAGACATGAAAAACGATCTAGGAACAGAGAATCGAGCTCAAACCCAAGTGGGCCCCGCATGAGGGCGACGAGAGGGTGATTAACCTTCTCTGTAATGCAACCTAGGACTCAATCAAGCCTCCCCTGCTTTGTGGGATTTGGGGGTCCCGTGGGCACTAGTCCCCTTCTACTGTACCTTTGTTTCTTAATTTAATTCAAGTCCGGGAGAGTAGGCTATTGCCGAACTTCCTTTATATTAAAAAAAAAAAAAACAGAGAATCGAGATGATGTAGAGACCCCATGACCATGAATGAGCTGGAATAAAGGTTCATGATATACATTTTTTTCCATTATACAAACATATCTGGCATGCATTATGGAAAAAAAAATATGAAAGACATTAATTATATTAGTCATTTAATATAATACTAGGAATTACACAAAGATTCAAAGCCCGAGGGATTATCAAGAGACAAGGATTGAGTTTGGAAAGTTTAGAGAACTCATCAACAAAATAAAGGATTTTTAGGGGGATATTAGTATTCTTGCAATTTTCAAGAGCACTATATAGATCTAAGATACATGTTTGATCCTCTAAAGATGATCCCTTTTTTGTTATAGAAATAGTTAATGCAAATCTTTTACATTAAAAAAAGTGAAATAATAGAATTTTTATGGTTCAAATGATGCTTGTTGCAAAAGGCATAATCATTTCAATAGGGACTCAAGAAAGAATCACTTTGATAAGGGGGCCAATGTCAAATACATCTAAAAGAACAAGGAAATCATTAACAACGAATAACTTCAAGTAAGGATTGCTATGCGAAATGTATGTATATAAACTAATCTTATGCTCATGATCCATAAATATAAGATAATGAGACATAATGACATGTCACCTACCATGAATGCTAGATACTGAATACATTAGAAAAGATCATATATCTTGCTACTACTACCTGCAAAGAAGGGATAGTTTTTTGTTGCAAGCTACTTGTACCTACCGTTTAAAAGGGACTCATTAGGAAGATTTTTGAGAAATCATGGGATATTCGCTCATTTTAGCATTCCGCTTTACGAAAGATCTACTATATTGTTTGAAACAAAAATGTCGGGTACTTCAAGTACTTACTAGTTTTGGTTACATGGTATTCTAAGCCCCTAATTTCTAGTCTCAAGAGTGTTATTATTCATAAGATAAAAAGAAATATTTAGATCTATCTCTCTCTATTTTCCTAGAAGAGACTATTTTGTGTTGAATGTATCTACTATATAAGTTCTAGGTGAATCTTCTGTTGCTATTCAAAAATGAAAGGGTAAAGGTGGATCTTGGTCAAATACTTAGAAACCTATAGGTGATGCACTATCAGAGAAAGAAGATAGAGATGTAAAGAAAATTGATGCAAAGAAACATTGTTGCATTTATTCTAAGCCCAATCATCACGTGATCGTATAAGGTCTCTTAAGCTTGCTATTGAAGATGAAAAGAAGAAAGGGATAGGATACCTTGTTGTATAAATTTCTCCTCCTAAGATGAAGTCTACAAACTGAGTAAAAGGTGAAGATTGGATGTTCACTAGTTCTACGCACTTGGATGCTCGATAAATTTATAGTGGTGTGACCAAGCATATTTCGTTTGAACACAATCGTTTCACCTCAGTTTAACCTAGTGGCAATGAGAATATTATTGGGTGGGAAAATAAAACCTCTTATCTTGTCAGAAGATCCGTATTAATCATCCTTATTGTTAGTAATGGAAATACATTCACATGTATATATCTTTAACTGATGTCTTTCATTGATGAATTAATCACGCATGGATGGTCTAGCCATAAAAGTAAATGTCAAAAGTATCCATGTGATTCAAATGTTCTTTGGACATGTCTGAAAATCTATAAACATTTGAAGTATGCATCCTCTAATGAGATCAAGGGGGAAGTATAAGTCTTCAAAATTCAATGTAGTTTTCTGGAGCGTGAGATAAAACATATGTAGGCATGTATCTATGTACGTATGTATGTATGCATGTATACATGTATGTATGCGTCTATTCATGTATGTATGTATACATTTTAAATTCAACCACCCTATAGGAAAAAAATATTACATAATCAAATTTAAGATATGTTCATAGGTCGAATGAAGTACCCTTGTATTCAGAAATGTATTCTACAAACAAGTTATCATCCAATGTAAAAAGTAATTATAAATGAAGAGAATGACTTGTCTTTTGTGTCCTTACTATGTGAATGGCGAAGAGAATCATACGAATGTACCGACCGTGAAAACACACTAGTTGTAATCAAGGAAGAGTAATGTGTGACAAGCACCAAAACACTCCTTAGATGATATCCACGCCACACCAATACACAGCTAAAAACACAAAAACAAGAATGCAACTAGAAGGTAAACATATCTTAACAAGGATATATAATAGTGGAAATCGTTCAAGATCATTAATACTAAAAAGGATAAAAAGCAACTTTAAAGTCTTTTAAGGAGATACATATCCCTTCTTTGATAGTAAGAAATCAATGCTCACAAATAACTTTAAACTATCCGTGGTTAAGGACTTTTGCATCAAACATGTGTATCATTTATCTTATTAGCAGAAGTGACTTAAAAAATGAATTTAATTCTTAAAAGTTTCATCCACGTAATCACAAATTGACGCCAAAAGAATATACATACATGTTATTGAGAGTGCTAAAGGTACTCTTACGATTACATCATCATTACATCAAGTCTCATAATAATAGGATGAAGAAATAAATCACAGAAGAAGAAGAACTTCCTATTGAAGAGGACAAAAGAAGTTTCACAAGGTTATGAAGAAGTATGTGATCCTCGTATTATTCTTTTGCTTATTATTTTTACCATAATGTTATACGCGATAAATTGAAAGAGTCTCTCTCTCTCTCGTTAATTTTAATAACAAGAGTTAATTTTAATAACAAGAGTTAATTTTAATCATTTTAGTTTCGTTCAGTCGTTGTTTATTTATAGAGTGCCATTAATTGGTTAATAGCCTAAAATTCTTGATTGTTTTCCTTTATTTTTCAAGAAACAATTTCTTGATTTGTTTTCTATTCTAAAAGCTGGTGTTCCAATCTATTATGTGGGAACTTTCTCAATCATATCTACATTGACTTTCCGAATAGAATCTAAACTGGATTTCTGAAATGATTTTGAATTATTTCATGGTCCATTATTGGTCACGTACACAAAAATACAGGCTCTAATTACGATTTTTGCAGTTTTATTGGACCTTTTTTTAGGTGTGGAAATCAGTAGAACGTCTTCTTAGCTGAGCTTCTTATTCTCTTTCTTTTTTTTTTTTTTTTTTTTTTTAATTTCATTAACGGTCATCGTATGCCTCTTATCGATTATTATCTTTATATATATTTTCACCAATTCTAGAATGCGATCTTGCATAGGGTTTTCAATAGGACCGCAACTTTCTATAGGTCATTCTATATTCATTTAGAACTTTCAAATATAAGAAGAATTTATCTTATAAGTTAATTAAGTCCGTAATTCCAAAATTACGTCGAATTAAAATACAAACTGTCTTTTGATATATATAGGTAGTGATGTGTGTGAACACACTAGGACCGCCGGGGCACTTTTTTCCCTCTTTAGGACGTTTTTTTCCCCGACTTGTATATATGCCTATTGCCCTAATGGGCTACTTATCTTTGTACATTATCTAGTAATACATTCAGTATTGTGTGTTGTGCTCCAAGCTTCTTCTTCTTCCTTGTGTTGTTCACGTGCTTCCGTAGACGTCTAAATCCAACAATTGGTATCAGAGTAGGTCCCGCTTCATCTAGGGCATCGTCGACGCCTCTTCGGTTGCAATCTCAGAATCGCACAAATTTTGGTGAGCATACTCACCGTGTTTCCAAGATCAAAACATCTTCGCTTTGTGGTGTCGAAATCGTGATCTGAGCTTGTTTTGGCCTCCAAACACACTATCGCAATGCTTGCGTAGGCTATTTCATCTTTTTGTGCCAAAGCTATATAACAATTTTTGTTCGCCAATTTAAGCATCTCGAAGTCTGCTATAGGTCTAGTAGAATTCGTCCGGGCAGTTGTGTTCAACTTTTTGAGATACAGGCAATTTTTGGCATCAAGGTATTTAGTCACTGGCCATGGATGAAAGTAGTGATGTATTTTGTATGTTGGCTGTTCAGGATCAGTTGGATGGTACCAACTACCCATTGTGGGCTTATATGATGCGACATGTATTGGATTGTGGAACATTGTGCAAGGTGTTGAAAAATGTCCTATCACACCTGCAACTGTTACAACTGCAGGTAGAGAAGCTGAGGCAGAAGGTGTCGAAGATGATGATATTCTACATATTCCTTTTCATGATGTGGTTTCTGCTGCACCTACTGTAGAGCAAATTCGTTGGGATGGCAAAGATGCCCAGACACATGCATTGATAGCTTTGTCTATCAAACGTGCCATTATTCCTCCCATTCACTATTGCAGAACAGCTAAGGATGCTTGGGATACACTTACCACATTGTACCAAGCTAGGAATGAGGCTCATGTTGCTTACCTCCAAAAACAGTTGGAGAGTGAGCACATGAATGAAGGTGATTCTATGGATAGTTTTCTAACAAAGACCAAAGACTTGAAGGAACAATTGATTTCTGCTGATGAGGTTTTACCAGATAGCTCACTTGTGCAGACCGTTCTAAATAGTCTTCGTGATTCATATCAGAGTTTTGCTTCTACTCTTCGATTGATGATGAAAGGCAATCCAAAAGCCTTGTCATTTGAGGAGTTAGTCTCTGTTCTGTTGCAAGAAGATCAGTCCAGGCAGAACAGGTCCATTATGCGAGTTGTAGATCAAGCATTCCTGGCTAGTCAGAAGGGCAAAGGAAAATGGAGCTCTTCAACTAGTAAGCAAAAATCTGCTAATTCTACACAATCGAAGAGGGAAGACAAACCCCGACCAAGGCCTGGCCTCCCACACCAACTCTAGGCAACCCCTTTCGGCCGCCCAACGACTGATGACGACAAATATGAAAACAAACTAGAAAAGCAGCAATTGTTCTGTAAGTACTGTAAAGGAAATGATCATATCATAAAGAACTGTCCAAAATTGGCTGCTAAAGAGGCTAGTATGGTTGTTGTAGAGGCCTCTACACCAAAAACAGAGTCTGCTAATCTTGTACAGGAAGAAGAATGGGCGTTTACTACTATTTGTAGTTTTGACCCATCTTCTCATGAGCACTGCATGTCTGGAGTAGACGCAGATGTTTGGCACTTTGACAGTGGGGCGACCAAACATATTACCTTGCAGCGCAGTTTCTTCTCTTCACTCGAGCGTGCCCCTACAAGGAATACTATTACATGCACCAACAACTTCTCTTATCCTATTATGGGAGTTGATAATATCATTTTGAATACTAGTGATGGTAGTTCTTTCACTTTGTCAGATGCTTTACTTGTGCCAGGGATCAAGAAGAACCTGTTATCAATTTCTGCATTAGCCGAGATCGGCTTGGTTGTGAAATTTGTTGATGAGAGGTGTACAGTTCATGATCTATCAAATGGCGATGTGATTATTGCTTCTGGCATTTTATGTCGTGGGGTGTATAAGCTCATAGACTAGGAAGGATCTTTGAATGATTCGGCATATGCACTACATGATTCTCAGGCTATGTCAGATGCAGAGCTTTGGCATGCACGCTTTGGTCATCTAAATTTTTCTAGTTTTCTATGCCTAGAGAAATTGAAAATGGTGTCCTCTTTGCCCAAACTTGAGGCACCTAGAAAACATGTTTGTGAAGGCTGTATTTTGGGCAAAATGCAAC
Organism: Ceratopteris richardii; assembly: GCA_020310875.1. Lineage (NCBI taxonomy): Eukaryota > Viridiplantae > Streptophyta > Polypodiopsida > Polypodiales > Pteridaceae > Ceratopteris > Ceratopteris richardii. Next base: position 89,970,958 of record CM035410.1, read on the forward strand.
GTTCCTCATTTCCAAAAGATTGTTTAGTTGGGGCTACTTAGAGATTGCAGCTTGTACATAGTGATGTCTATGGTCCTATGTAGACACCTTCTTTTGGAAATTATCTTTACTTCGTGACTTTCATTGATGATTTTTCTAGGCATGCATGGGTATATCCATTGAATGCAAATTCCGAAGTATTCATGTGTTTCAAACAGTTTTTGGTTTTGACCAAAAATCTGTTAGCATGTAAAATGGGCACCCTTCGTTCAAATCGAGGGGGGAATAATAATATATATGTCTTCTAATTTAAATTCATTCTTGGCTGAGCGTGGGATAAAACACGAGTGTAAAGTGCCGTATACACCTCAACAGAATGGAGTTGCTGAACGAAAGAACATGTCACTCATGAAGATGGCAAGGTGTGTGGTCAAGAGTCAAACTTTACCACATAGTTTTTTGCTTGAGGTTGTCATGTGTGCTGCATATGTACTTAGCAGGTGTCCCACTAAAGCACTGTAGTGTCACTCCATATGAGGCTTCGCATGATCGCAAGCCATCTGTTGCTCATCTATGTGTTTTTGGTTGTTTTGCATACGCATTACTGCTTGAACAACATCGTAGAAAATTGGATAATAAAGCAGTAAAATGTATTTTTGTTGGGTACAGTTCTGAAAGTAAAGGCGATCGTCTACATCATCCACAGACTAAACACATTCTGGTTAGCTGTGATGTTGTTTTTGTGGAAGATGTTATTCAGCCATTGCTTTCATGTACTAAGGAGACATCTTTAGCTCCAAAGACATGTATGATACTTTGCTGCCTCTTTTTATAGGTGGACAATCTAGTGGTGGTCCCAAGGAGGCAACTTCTCAGCCTTTGCAGGTTTCATGTGATGATGTAGATCATTCCATTTCTGATGCAGATTTATATGATGCACTAGTTGATGAGAGAGCTCATATTGGGCAAAGCAAAAACTATGCCAAAATGGCTAGTGCAGACTTTGCGCCATAGCAAATTAGATGCACCTCTGTCATATCATACTTGTTCAGGCTCTCATAGTGCCACTTTTGCATCAGATTTCTATGCTATGGCTACATCTCTGTGATGAGAATGAGCATGTTTTGTTTGATGAAGCACAAAATTCAGAAAATTGGATGTCCGCTATGCAATCTGAATATGATGCTATAATGAAGAATGGTACTTGGTCTTTATGTAACTTGCCTCCTGGCAAGAAGGCCATTGGGACTAAGTGGGTATATAAGCTCAAGCATAAGCCTGATGGTACAATTGACAGGTATAAGGCTAAACTTCTTGCAAAGGGTTAGGTGCAAGAAAGAGGCATTGATTTTGATGAGACCTTTGCACCTACTTGCCGAATGACTACAGTTCGTAGCATCTCTGCACTTGCATCTCATCATGGTTGGAATGTACATCAGTTGGAGATTAAAACAACATTTGTGAATGGTGACTTGCATGAAGAAGTGTATGTTTCTCATCCCTGTGGCTTTGTGCAAAAAGGGCATGAAAACCAAGTGTGTAGGTTAAAGAAGGCATTATATGGTTAAAGCAAGCACCGCGTGCTTGGTATGAGAAGATACATGCCTATCTAATTGCACATGATTTTGAGAATAGTCCAACTAAAAGTTCCTTATATGTTAAGCATGCTAATGATGTGCTTCTCATCATTGTTGTCTATCTTGGCAACATGCTACTCACTGGTCCTATTGAGAAGCGTATTACTGATTTTAAGGCTGATTTGCATCACTATTTGGGCATTCAGTTTATGCAAGTTGATGTCTCATTTGGGGCATTTGCATCACTATTTGGGCATTGAGTTTATGCAAGTTGATGGTGGAATGGCTTTGTGTCAAACAAAATATATTAACACATTATTGCAGCGTTTTGGCCTTGAAGACTATCAGCCTATTGTCACTCCTATGGAGACAGATTTACGATTGAGTCTTCATTATGATCGGGATGCATTTGATGTTGTTCTCTATCAGCAAGGTGTTGGATGCTTGATTTACTTATGCATTACTCGGCCAGATATTCAGTTTGCTGTCTCACAGATGAGTAGGTTTATGCGTTGCCTAAGAGTCAAGCATTGGTAGGCGGTTAAGCGCATCTTTCACTACTTTAGTGGTACTCGGCTACTTGGGTTCTTTATCCCACGAGGGGCTTACTACCACCAGGTTTGCATGCTTTTTCTGACTCTGATTGGGTTGGTTGCTATGACACTCGTGTGTCCACTAGTGGCTTTGGCTTCATGCTTGTTAGCTCATGTATATCTTGGTTGAGCAAGAAGCAGCCTACTGTGGCCACTTCTAGTTGTGAGGTTGAGTATAGGGTAGCTTTCACAATGACTGTTGAGTATGTGTGGCTCAGAAACCTTATGGCTGATTTGGGTGTTCGTCAGTCTTCTGCCACCACCATCTTCACTGACACTCAGAGTCCATTGGTAGTTGCGAGGAACCCGGTGTTCCATGCTTGCACTAAGCACATTGAGTTGCATTACCACTACGCCAGAGAAAGGTTCTCTGTTGGGGAGATCATCTTGGCATATGTGCCCACACATAGAACATTGCAAATGTTTTCACAAAGGCTCTCCCTAGGGAGAAGTTTGAAGCTTTCCGCAAAGCTTTGAGCTTACTTCCTTTTGTGGAGTGATTTCCACATAGCTTGGCACTTCCTTATACATGAGTGCCAGCTTTTTGTTCACCGCATCACTCCCAGGGGGGATTTGTTGATATATTTAGGTAGTGATGTGTGTGAACACACTAGGACCACCGGGGCACTTTTTTCCCTCTTTGGGAGGTTTTTTTCCCCCGGCTTATATATACGCCTATTGCCCTAATGGGCTACTTATCTTTGTACATTCTCTAGTAATACATTCAGTATTGTGTGTTGTGCTCCAAGCTTCTTCTTTTTCCTTGTGTTGTTCGCGTGCTTCCATAAGTCTAACTCCAACACTGTCTAGCAGTACTTCAAAATTTAGTCTACATACTTTTAACAATATAACAAGTTCCGTGTCCATGATGTACACTTGACTGAAATGATGTTCGTGGTCCCCGTGTCGATCTCATCTTGTCCACTTCTTATAGTTGGTTTTGTTTCGATTCCTTTTTTTTTTAGTGAACTGGACGAAGTCTTACTGAGTCATTTTATCCATAATTTATGTATCTTGACTAATTTACATTTGCATTGCATTTCATTCTTAACTACGAATTCAATTTCGGAATTCAATTTGCATTAGTGTACAAAATTCCAATCATTCAAGTCCTTTATAGAACTACGAATTTCATTCTTAACTACGAATTCAATTTGCATTAGTCGCCAGAATTCCAATCATTCAAGTTCTTTACTATATCCCTCATGCACTCACTATATCCCTTAGCATTCTAATGACTAGATCAATCCATGTATAGTTTTCCGTAGTAATAACCATATCCTGGAGTATAATATATCTTGTTTTTCATCTCATATGTATTTTGGTTTGCTCAACTCTTGTCACATCAAACAGAGATATCACTCTATTAAGGTTTTTGGCCTAGTTGTCGCTACTGGCACTAGCTTCTTTACCCATTTTGGTTCTACATACAGTGAAAGTTTTAGCGCATAGACTCATTATCTATTTCCAATAAGATCTACTATCTTTCATGGTGAATAATTCATCAAAATTCATGTGACGTTAACCTTATTTACAATCTCCTACCATATAGTCTACTATCAACAATAATGGCATAATTATGAACGCAAATCCTAAGTTCTTATTAAATACAAGACATATTGACTCTTCATCAAGAAGACAATTTCCTATTCACTAGAAGTAATATTTTCTTCCAATGAGGATCTGGTTTCGAGAACTTTCTTATCTCGTGGTACTCTCTGATTCTAATTGAGTAGTCGTTGAATCAATCAGTATATAAACTATTTATTATCATTGGAAATGAAGATCACATGATTGCTATAATAATATACAAATAAGGAATCTCGTTTTTATCAATTAGGTTCAATGCCTTATTTTATTTCTAGATTCATAAAAAAACCTTTCATTCGATAATCATTCCAAGCCTTTGGAAACCTTGTAATATATGCATGCCCATGGTGACTACGAACATGGGGCAGGATTTACCCCAGATTACAAAGTACATATAGAAGAACAGATCTATGATCATGAGGAGATACAAATTCTTCATTGCCTCATTATCGAAAACTACGGAGCCCTTAGATCGTGACTATATAGTAGATGGACTAATAGGCTTTGCATTTGCAAAGTGAGTTGTTACATAAGTTTTTATACATTTTAAATAAACTCTATCGCACATGAAACTTTTTATCCACACCTAGTGGCTGAAACGATTCTACATTTTGAACATGGATGTTTGAGTTATGTTTATGATGTTTATTTGGTTGATTCTTTCTGCATCACAATCGTATATACCGTGTACTATCACGCACATGGAGAATACTTTAATTTATCATTTCTAGGCACATATATGAATTCATCTTCACATAAGACCTCTATAGAGACCTCTTCGCAAGGTGTTTCTACTCATGTAGTAATATTGAGATCATTCGTAATGTCTTTACCTTCTTCTCCCCCACATAGGGTTGTCTAGATGACCATGGAGGCTCTACTTTGAGAATGCATAAGTGAAACGCGACATCAGCTTTACAACTTTTATTGAGAATACATCTCTATGTTTTTTTTTATTTAACCGTTTCCCCATGTTCTACCAAATGTTACTTATTTATGGCACATTTTTGCTCGTAGTACTAGAGGATTGAGGTGCACTTTGTTAGACAGTGAGGAACTTTTGAGCTAATGGGTACAAATGTAAATCATGGAGTTACCCTCTTCATCTATTTATATTGCGAGATCTAGTAGTAACGTTGTTTCGAAAATCTTTATTTTCTCACCCACATTCATTCAATGTAACGTGGATAGAAAAATTCAAATGATATAATACTCAAACTACTCAATTATTTTTGGACTCATGATTTTCAACTTCCATAATATTTCCAAAAGGATTCGTGTACACCGTGTTTTAATAAGACATAAAGAAAAAATCTTGAACGGAGAATAAAAATGCTGTGGAGACCCCATGAACATGAATTAATTGGAATAAATATTGACGACATGCATTTGTTCCCATTATACAAACATATATCGCATGCATTACGGATAAAGAAATCATGAGATACTTTAAATATGCTGGTAATTTACTATAATACTAGGAATCACACAAAGATTCAAAGCCTGATGGATTATCAGTAGAGAAGGAATCGAGTTTGGGAAGCTCAAAGAAATTTTCAAAAAAATAATGGTTTTTGAGGGGGTTATTAGTATTCTTGCAATTACTAGACCACCATATAATGATCTAAGATGCATGCTTGATCTTCTAAATATAATCCTTTTTTTTGCTTATAGAAAAATTTAATGCAATTATTTTACATTAAAAAGGATAGAGATAATAGAATTTTCATGGTTGAAGTGATGCTTGAATATCCATCATTGCAAAAGGTATAGTTTTATCATTAGGGATTCAAGAAAGAAGTAATTTGATAAGGGCCAATGTCAAATACATCTAAGAAAAAAAAGGAAATCATTAACAACAAATAACCTCAAGTGAGGATTGCCATGCAAAAGGTATGTATATAAACAAATCTTATGCTCGCGATCCATGAATATAAGATTTGCCTTATACTTTATCATTGTTTTACTTTTACTTTTATATTATTTTTATATACAAATTTCATTTTCTATTACTTTTTATTTGGCTTCTTTTTTATGTACATAGTTCTATTTCTTATTCTAATTAGTGTAAATTCTCTTTATTTACTTATTTCCTTTCTTGGAAATGATTTTTATTAACCTAATTCTTTCTTATCTTAGTTTTTCGCTTCTAAATTTCCTTTCTTTGTAATTTTCTAGATTTTTATTTACACCATTTCTATTTTTCTTTCATTGAATTACTAAAAGATTTTCTATTTGTTTATCTATTTTATTTACATAAATTCCTAAATGATATTTTTATTTGATTATGACCACTTTATTTATGACGTCGAAATACAATTGTTCCATTTCTTTTCTTTTACTTTATTAATTAACTAACTTGATAATTAATAAACAACATACTTTAAAATAATAAGCAAACAATAAAATAAACAAAAAAATCTAATTCCTACTCCCCCTCTATTTCTCTCTATCTCTCTATGTGTGTGTGTAGACACAGACCTACATCTTTGCTCCAACCTACAAGAGGCCAACTCTCTCTCTCTCTCTCCCCTCTCTCTCTCTCTCGCCCTCTCTCTCTGTCTCTCTCTGTCTCTATCTCTCTCTCTCTCTCTCTCTGTCTCTCTCGCTCTCTCTCTACCTCTCTCTCTCTCTGTCTCACTCGCTCGCTCTCTCTCTCTCTCTCTCTCGGTCCCTCCTCTGTGCCTTCACTTCTCGATATCTGCATCCACCTACCTCATAGAAATTACATGTTGAATCTCTTTCTTTGTCTCTCTCTCTCTCTCTGTATGCCTTGACTTCTCCATAGCTACATACATCTTCCTCACAGAAGTTCTATGGTAAATCTCTTTCTTCCTCCCTCTCTTTCATTATCTCTCTCCCCCCCTTTCTCTATGTATGTCTCTCGCTCCCTCTCTCTCTTTATTTGGATTCATAGTAGGAGTGTGGCCTCTCCAACTCTTTGTAATAACAAAAGACTCCTCTACTCAGTATTGACCCCTCACACTCTCTCTCTCTGTTTCTCTTTCTCTCTCTCTATCTCTCTCTCTCTGTCTGTCTCTCTCTCTCTCTCTCTCTTTGTCTCTCCCTCTCTCTGTTAGACACACACTTTCTCTCTTTTATGTTTTTCACATTGCTCTATCTCTAGAGTGATCAAACCTTATTTGTCCCCTTCTCTCTCTCTCTCTATCTATCTCTATCTCTCTCTCTCTCTCTTGCTCTCTCTCTCTCTCTCTCTCTCGCCCTCCATTATCCCTTTCTCTCAATTCCTCTCGTAGAGGTGCTTGTTAAATCCTCTCTCTCTCTCTCTCTCTCTTTCTCTCTCTCTCTCCCATTCCCTCCCTCTCTGCCTCCTTTGTTCTCTCCCCGATTTGGTCCAGGTACAATCATTTAGATTGCTTATCGAGGCTGTTGAAACCCCTACTACAAGGGTGATGATCTATCCGGACGTCCATTAGAGCCCCCATGGCAGTGACTAAGACGTGACCTACTCTAGTGTTTTTGCCTTTGAAAACAGTTGTGATTCATTCCTTGATACCCTATACATGCCGTCCCCATCCTCCAACTTCATGACACTTAGTTCTTCTAGTTAGCCATCTAGTTGGCTGTTATCCACATGATGAATCTCCCATATGAATGATTTTAAATCCACCATCTATCAACGTTTCAACACTTGCAAATGCCATTGAATTCTGGATACTTTGGAATGGTAGAGAGAGACTGAATTGGCCATCCATACGTGGTTTGGATCCATTACTATGTAGGGGTCGAATCTAGCAAAGAATACATATATTGACAAGCATCATTGCACATTTATACACATTAAACAAGTTCTATACACAGACTTGAGGCCCCTTCATTCTATGCTAATTCATAATCTTGATCAAATAAGCAAAACACATAGATTGAAGATAAAAATGGAGCTCCATGTCACTTATATCATGCCTCTTTTCATTCTCTCTCATGGTCTCTCTCTCTCTCTCTCTTGTAGCATACGCATGCCTCTTTTCATTCTCTCTCATGGTCTCTCTCTCTCTCTCTCTTGTAGCATACGCATCCTCTTGACTCAAGAGAGGAGATTAGAGAGATAAAGTACACTTCTTCTCACTCTCTCTCTATCTCTATCTTGTAAATACCAAAACACTTAAGAAATAAGAGAAATCATCTTGAAAAGAATGGACATGAAGGGAAGGAAGAGAGATGGTGTTCTCTGTCTCTCTCCGTCCCCCTTTCTCTCTGACTCTCTCTCTCTCAAAGGAAACCCACATAATACTAGAAAAAAAAAGTAATTAACGATTACCTGAAGACTTCATTGGGAAAAAGCCAATGAATAATCAAGTCTACTTTATAATGTTTCTAAAACACAAATTCTTAATTTTGAGAGATTTGCACGTATGGACTTAAGGACATGGGGTAGATTATAACACACATGGTTATGTATATGCAAGGTTTTAAGTATACCAAGCCTTAGGGTTAGAGACCAAGTTTCCTAAGGTTTTGATCTAAGGTTCGTAGGGTGTTTGCACGTATGGACTTAAGGACATGGGGTAGCTTATAACACACATGGTTATGTATATGCAAGGTTTAAGTATACCAAGCCTTAGTGTTAGAGACCAAGTTTCCTAAGGTTTTGATCTAAGGTTTGTACGGTGTTTGAAGTTAGTATCTACGATTAAGTTTGAGGTTGAGTACCTAGGATTTTGAATTTTCAGTTTTTAGGGTTAGAACTTGGATCTGAAGATCAATTCTTAAAGTGTTTCAATCACATTTTCTTCCTAGAGTTGCATGCACACATTCATGATATATGGTAAGTTTTGTTAAACTTAAGGGTTCTAGGATCTCTAAGGGTATAAATTTACAGGAGGTGTCATGGATTCCTTTGAATATACACATGGTTATTTTGATGGTTTAATATAAGATTATGGTTTGAATAATTAATCACAACAATCAGTCCCTCAAACTAAGGCTTCTCTTTAGGACTTTTCTTTAAGGTTTTAGAGGCTTCTGAACGACTAATAAACCAATAGTCTTTATACAAGTGGTAATACACGTTTTTAGGGTGTTTTGTAAGTCAAGTGGCTCATGTAGATGTATAACTGAAAATCATTCATCCGACATTTTTTAAAATAACTCAAAAAATGGACAAATGTACAAGTTATTTTCTTTCTACATATAAATCTTCAAAAATCAATCAATATTGAAGTAATCAGAAAGAACTAGATTTTGAATAATTTTGATACACAATCCACAAGGGATCGCATCCCAACAATGTCTCCCCCAAGGTCCAATTAGGCTGTGAAGCCCGACACAAGAGGAAGGAGAAAGCAGCTTCACAATCCAAAGCTCTTACACTACAAGAAGTAATCACCATATAGATATAAAATGCGTGGTTGATCTTCTAAAGATGATCCTTTTTTTCTTATATAAATAGTTAATGCAACGTTTTTATAGTAAAAAGGATAAAAATAGAAGAATTTTTATTTTTCAACTGATGCTTGAATCTCATCCATTGCAAAAGGCATAGTCATATATTAGGGATTCAACAAAGAAACGCTTTGATAAGGGGGCAATGTCAAGTACATCCAATAGAACAAGGAAAGCATTAAGAACAATCAACTTCAATTAAAGATTGCTATGCAAACGCTATGTATATAAAGAAATCTTATGCATATGATCCATGAATGTATGATAGTGATCCATAATATCATGTCACTATAATACGAGTACATATTTTCAAAGTAACTCTATAGTATCCCATTAATGTAGTAACTACTAGAGACCTTTAGATAATTAATTCATTAGAAACCTCTTGTTAATATTTCGTGCAAGGAAGGGATTTTTTTTTTTGTTGCATACTACTTTTACCTACCTTTTAAATTAGAATCATAAGGAGGATTTTCGAGAACTCATGGGATATTCACTCATTTTAGCATTCCACTTTAGGGAAGATGTAGTAAATTGTTTGAAAAAAAATGTGGGGTACTTCAAAATACTTACTCGTTTTGGTTACCTGGTATTCTATGCCCCTAATTTCTAGTGCCAAGAATTATTAATCATAACATAGAACGAAATATTTAGATCTGTCTCTCCCTATTTTCCTAGAAGAGAATATTTTGTGTAGAATGTATTTATTATATACATTCTAGGTGAAGCTTCTGTTTCTATTAAAAAAAAATCAAAGGGTAAAGGTGGCTCTTGATCAAATAAGAGGACACCTATAGGTGTTGCACAATTAGAGAAAGAAGACAGCTGGAGAGAAAATTGACGTAAGAAGTGTATCTCTAAACATTTAAGAGTTTTATTTCTTATAAAACTTCAACATCTTATCTTTATGTCCATGCCTTGTTCTTATAAGACTTGGATATTTGATCATAAGAGATAAATTTGGATCTCAAAATTATCCAAATTCATCTAAAGCCAATATTAGATTTCTTCCAATCACACCTAAAAGGTCTTATTAGATTCAAAGCAATATTCTTAGCTAGAACTTCAACTCTAGATGCACTATTTTCTATTCTAGACATCTTTTCATGCATGTTTACCCAATCATTCCTCTTGGATGCATGCACCCTGCATGTACTAATTTATGAAATAAAGCCATCTAGTGATTTCCATCTATGCAAATGCATGTGCTTTCATGCCATAATTGATGAAAAATGTTCTTTTATTTGAAGAATGTTCATCATGCATGTTCTTGATGCATTTTGTTCTTTTTTTCATGCACAAACATGAAAAATGTTACCTTCTTGATGCAACAAAAAATTAAGAAAGTGAAAGGAAAATTGTACCTGTGCAAAATGTTCTATGTTTTATGCACAAACATTCCTTTGGAAAGAACATCTTGTTGTCTCCAAGCTAGTGCTTCAAATGATAATGTAGTTTTATCATGTTAGTCTAAATGTAGTGCTTGGACGCATGTATATTCAATTCTTTTATAGTCATTCACATTACCTTTCCATATCTAGTTGAACATTAGTAAACACTGAATGGGTATTCTTTGGTTTGATTATGAATCTTATCCCAAGTAGGTGAGATCTATGGAAAACAAGAACTGAGACCAAGCATAATTTCTTAAAATACTCAGCTCTTCTATAAGCTACATCCCTCCTTTAACTCATTGAGAAGAGCCATATTCCTTCATCTTGATGTATACTCTGTTTGTATCTTTTTTTTGATATAAAGGAAGTTCGGCATTAGCCTACTCTCTCGGACTTGAATTAAATAAAGAAAAGTACAAGAGAAGGGGACTAGTGCCCACGGGACCCCCCAAATCCCACAAAGCAGGGGAAGCTTTTACAGAGCTTAGATGGCATTACAAAAAAGGTTAATCACCCTCTTTGTTTGTATGTATCTTTGTGATGCTCTAAGAATTGTATATTATGATCTTGAAAGAAAAATAAAAAGAATGGCAAATGGAAGGAATAATATACTACATCTCTTAAGAAAAGAGAAGGAAACTTCTCTTATTTTCTTATCTCTTCACCTTACCAAACCTACATTGTGCATAATCGTTTGCTTTTTGCCCCATTTTTCTTGTTATGCTACCTTTAATCTCAAATAATCTTGCACATTAGATAGAGGTTTCTAGAAGAAATGAAGATGTGACAAGCTACTAAGTGTATGTACTAGAATGAACTCCAAACGATGTAGTTTTTTCATTAATTGAGCTTGGAGATGCATCTATCACTACAACAGATCGATGGTATACCGAGGTTTTTACCGAGGAAAATGAACGCGGCTTTATTTGCCGCGACGCCGGTGTAAAGGTCGGTTTCCACATCGATACCAAAGAGTCGGTATAGGCATCAGTGTAGACGTCGGTAAAAGCGTCGGTATATGTGTCGGTATATGCGTCGGTATAAACATCGGTATATGCGTCGGTAATCCGCTTCTGCTGCATTGCCTCCTGGGTGTACCGATGGTTATTCCGATGACACTACTGGGAGTACTGTCGCTTATACCGACGACCATACCTGCAAAAGTTTTTTTGGGCAGAATGTTTTATCTTTTGCTACAGCAAAATTACCATGCTGTTGCTGAACAAAAGACAATACACTCTGCCAAAAAAAAACTGAGTACATGTGATGTGTACTCTAATGACAACCAAAATATGATTTCATGAAACAGAGTATTATTGTACACAAAAGAGATCGATAATCAGAATGAACAATGAACCATGTACAAAAGAAGTTATATATTTCAATAATGAAGCATGTACGAGAGTGTGGCAAACCACTATCATATATGACGCTTTTACAAAATGTGGCAAAGCAATGTATTGCCATATGGAAATCAAATACAAAATATTGGTCTTCCACTGCCATACACATGCAAAGAACGTTCCATATCAACAGTCCTGCAACAAAGAACATTAATGGAATGAGATAAATTCACATGAAAACCAAGTTTATAAATTAATTACCTCATCGCAAACGCTCCCATGAAACTACCGCACCACGTCCCTCCAAGTCCTGCAATAGTGCAGTCAACCCATGACTATATACATAAGACTCCTCCGTTCGTGTTGGAGGACGACCCATTGCCAACTCCTGAAACAAATATAAAAAGATTAGAGAAATATATATGAGAAATTTAACACAAATAAATTCAATAAATGAAATGGTACTTACAAACTCATGACGCATCGTGTCATATCCGCCGCTGCCCAAATGTGACGGTCCAATCGTGTCTAGACGTGTGGCTGGGGCATTTCGCTGCTAGTGATATCGATCAGGAGTCTGCTGCTGCTCATCACGAATCATGTCCCACTCCTCAGCATCTAACCACACAGGCTTTGGTAAGCCTTCTCTTAATGCATCACGAGCCTCGGATCGTCGATGCAACATGACCTCACGTGCGGTATGCAGAATCCACTCTGAACTGACAATCGACTGTCCATCGGCTGGTCGAAACTCCTGGTAAATCATCTGTGTGATATAATTCTTCCGATCTTTATTCTGTTCATTCCATTTCAGCATGATGGAGTGTCCAAACTGGATGGAGCAAAGCTGTCGTATGCGTGCATGCATTGCTTTTCTAGCCGCATCCATCACCGGAGCTCCATCTCGGATACTATACACCTTGGAGTCATCATGGTCATGAGCACCCCAAGGTGTACGTGGTGTACTCCGTGGTGTACTGCGTGGCGTACCTACATCTGATCCTAGGAGTAAAAGCGGGCGACACAACGTCCGTCGCACTACCTCTACAACAACTTCCTCCTCCGCCTCCAGACCTACGTGTAGATCCACTCCTAGAACCTCCTGCTCCAGAGCGTGACCTCCATCTACGAGACGGGCCAGACCTTGTATCACGCTGAGGTGTCGAACGCACATGTCTACTAGTAGACCCAACAGGAGATGGCTGCAAAGATGGTCGTGGTGGAGTCACAAAGCTAGGAGACATACCTCCCACGGGAGTAGCACCACCCTCAGGAGTGACACGGGCAGAAGTGACACCGGCGGGAGTGACACCGGCGGGAGTGACACCGGCGGGAGTGAGGCCAGCAGGAGTGAGGCCGGCAGGAGTAAGGCCGCCAGGAGTGAGGCCGAGAGTAGTGCTACCACGAGCGATCCAATACTTTGATGCAGCGGCCATATACGCAGGAGGAAGCTGAGAGATGAACTCCAAAAACTGCTCCTCTGTCATGGACTGTAGAGTGACTGGAGGATTGTCTCCCATCGTGCTCTCTAATAAAAGAACTCAAATAATTAGCATGCGATAAGATAGCGTGCTTTGAGTCGTGGTCCACATAAAGGACAAGCATGGTAACCCGAAATCGATAAACCTGAACATTCACCATAACCAGGCCAATCATGCATTGTCCACATAAGTATGCATTGCACTCGCACGTCTCGTCTTCTTATAGGTTGAGACATGTCATGCACAGTGATCCCATCCCATAAAATGCGCACTTCTTCCACAAGTGGTGCAAGATATACATCCACGTTTTTTACCTTATACTTACCTGGTACAATAAGAGCTAATAATAAATGACCTTTCTTTGTGGCCAACCATGGTGGGATATTATAATTGACCAAACATACAGGCCATGTGCTCCATGAAGAACTACGTAATCCAAATGGATTCACTCCATCCATAGCTAGGCCTAGACGTATGGACCGAGGCTCACTAGCAAACTGTGGCCACTTACTATCTATGTGCTTCCAAGCATCAGAGTCAGCTGGCACTCGCATTACATTATCTGTAGACCTGCTCTTTGTATGCCATGACATTAACTCAGCTATAGATTTGCATCTAAACATGTTCTTAATTCGTGGAATGATAGGAAAGTGGCGAAGAACCTTTGCAGGGATTGCTTCACCTATAACATCTTCTCTAAATCTATTTGCTCCACACTTTGGACATACGTGGAGATGCTCATACTCATTCCGAAAGAGAATGCAATCATTCGGACAAGCATGAATTTTCGTATAATCCATTCCAATGGACTGTAAAAGTTTTTTCGCATCTCCATGTGTTGGAGGCATGTCATTGCCCTCTAGCAAATTTTGATCTTTAAGAAGCCTACAGTAAGCAATTAAAATTATATTAGTAAATGAAGTTATTGTGATACAACAATGAAAGCCAATTTGTTCTCCACTTACCTGAACAATTCAGTGACACTACTATCTGACCATCCATAAATGGATTGCAAATTGAGCATCGCGAGTGAAGAACGTAGTACAGATATCTTTGCTCCATTGTAAAGTGGTAAACGAGCTAATCTTCGCATGTTTTCATATTCTTCATCAACTTTTGATCGTGGAATTTCTGTTGTATCCATGAAACTCTCATCGACACCTTCTTCACCATCATGATCTTCGTCCATCTCATAAAATGCTTCAAGCATCTCTTCCATATGTTCATTCTGTATAATATTATTAGTGCTTGGTTCTATGTCTAAGTCCTTTTTTGCTCTCTTTTGTCCACGAGATGTTACCGGTGCAATGTCGTTTGGGTCCATCTGCTCACCTGGGGGACCATGCGAATGATAGCGTAGGTTTTCTAGTCGACTCCTATCAAAGGATCCATACTCTCTAACATGTGCAGTACAAATCCGTCGTTTTCGATAAATTTGATACTTGCACTGTGTGCAAGGACATGCCATTCTCTCTTCAGGATCCAAAGAAGCCATCTGCTACAATATGGACATTTTAGAACATTGGTTTTTTTATTAAACCTAAAAATTTAACTCTTAAAGACCTAAATACTTAAATACCTAAAAAACTTAAAATCCTAGTTTTAAAACCCTAATCTATATAGCTATCCTATTTTATCTATATATTCGGATTTTTTCTTGATTGATCCTATTTTATATATATATTTATTTATTTATTCAGATTTTTTTCCTCTTAATTAAGTTATATGTATGCCTAAATCCTAAAACCCTAATTTTAAAGATCTAGACCTAAATTATGTATATTTCTATACACATGTGTATATACATGTATATATGTATTATATGTGTATGTGTATATGTGTATATATGTTATGTACGCGTTAAAACCCTAATCCAAATGACCTAGAACTAAAACATGTATATATATGTATGCATGTGTATATATATGTGTATATGTATATATATGTGAATATAGATAGGTATATAAGTATGTGTGTTTGCGTATTTATATATTTATTTATATATTCAGATTTTTTCTTTACTTAATTATATTGAATTATATATATTTAATTAAATAATTTAAAACACTAGTTCATTTTATATTTATTTTATGTATATAATTATCTTATTTTATATATATATTTATTTATATATTCAGATTTTTTTTCTTACGTAATCCTATTTTTATATATTTAATTTTATATATTTAATTATAAATATTTAATTAAATTATTTAAAACACTAGTTCTTTTTATATTTATTTATATATATAATTATCTTAATATATATGTATATATTTATTCATATATTCAGATCTTTTTTCCTTACGTAATCCTATTTTTATATATTTAATTTTATATATATAATTTTATATATTTAATTAAATTATTTAAAACACTAGTTCTTTTTATGTTTATTTATGTATATAATTATATTATTTTATATATATATTTATTTATATATTCAGATATTTTTTCCTTACGTAATCCTATTTTTATATATTTAATTTTATATATTTAATTATAAATATTTAATTAAATTATTTAAAACACTAGTTCTTTTTATATTTATTTATGTATATAATTATCTTATTTTATATACATATTTATTTATATATTCAATTTTTTTTCCTTACATAATCCTATTTTTATATATTTAATTTTATATATTTAATTATATATATTTAATTAAAATGCTAATCTTAAAATTCTAGATCTGAAATACTAAACCCTAAAACCCTAATCTTAAATATGTAAACCTAAAATATGTATATTTCTGTATACATGTGTATATACATGTATATATGTATTACATGTGCATGTGTATGTGTGCATATATCTTATGTAGGTGTTATAAACCTAAAACCCTAATCTTAAAGATTTAAATATAAAATATGTATATTTTTGTATGCATGTGTATCTACATGTATGTATGTATTATATGTATATGTGTGTTTGTGTATATATATAATCTACGTATTAAAATCCTAAAACCCTAATCAGAAAGACTTAGACTTAAATTTGAAATACTAAACCTTAAAAGCCTAATCTTAAATATGTAGACCTAAAATATGTATATTTCTGTATACATGTGTATATACATGTATATATGTATTACATGTGCATGTGTATGTGTGCATATATCTTATACATGTATATATGTATTACATGTGTATGTGTATGTGTGCATATATGTTATGTAGGTGTTATAACCCTAAAACCCTAATCTTAAAGACTTAAATCTAGAATATGTATATTTTTGTATGCATGTGTATCTACATGTATGTATGTATTATATGTATATGTGTGTTTGTGTATATATGTTATCTACATATCAAAATCCTAAAACCCTAATTAGAAAGACTTATATTTAAATATGAAATACTAAACCCTAAAACCCTAATCTTAAATATCTAGACCTAAAATATGTATATTTCTGTAAACATGTGTATATACATGTATATATGTATTATATGTGTATGTGTATGTGTGCATATATGTTATGTAGGTGTTATATAACCCTAAAACCCTAATCTTAAAGATTTAAATCTAAAATATGTATACTTTTGTATGCATGTGTATCTACATGTATGTATGTATTATATGTATATGTGTGTTTGTGTATATATGTTATCTACGTATTAAAATCCTAAAACCCTTATCAGAAAGACTTAGACTTAAATCTGAAATACTAAACCCTAAAACCCTAATCTTAAATATCTAGACCTAAAACCCTAAAACCCTAATCTTAAATATTTAACCCTAAAACCCTAATCCTATTTAAAATCCTAAAACCCTAATCTTAAATATTAACCCTAAAACCCTAATCCTATTTTTATATATTTGATGTAAAACAAAAACTTCAAAATAAAAATAGGATTATATGTGTGTATGTATGCATGTGTGTATATATGTGTGTGTATGTATGCATGTGTACATGTGTGTGTGTGTGTATGTATACATGTGTATACATGTGTGTGTATGTGTATGTGTGTGTATGTAGGCATGCATGTGTGTGCATGTGTGTGTATGTGTGTGTATGTATGCATGCATGTATGTGTATGTGTGTGTATGTGTATGCATGTGTATACATGTGTGTGTATGTATACATGCATGTGTGTATATGTGTGTATGTATGCATGTGTGTATATATGTGTGTATGCATGCATGCCGGTATATGTGTGTGTATGTATGCATGCATGTGTGTATATGTGTGTATATATGCGTGTGTGTATGTATGTGTGTGTGTATGTGTATGTATGCATATGTGTATATATGTGTGTGTATGTATGTGTGTATGCATGTGTGTAAATTTATGTGTGTGTGTATGCATGCATATGTGTATATGTGTGTGTGTATGTAAGCATGCGTGTGTGTATAGGTGTGTGTATGTAAGCATGCATGTGTGTACATGTATGTGTGTATGTATGCATGTGTAAATTAATGTGTATCTTCCTTTCTCTTCTCTCTCTCTTTCTTTCTCTCTCTCTCTCTCTCTCTCCTTCTCTCTCTATCAATAGCGAATAAAAGGATCACTTACAAGTATGTCTCTCTTTGAATCGTTGTCGTCAAAAGCGTAATGTAGGTCGTCTCTCGTCCAATTCCAAACAATCGACGCCAACAAACTTCTACAAAATCAACGAAAAGAGAAATTAGAAACCCTAAAGCATAGAGAAACACAAATGCTAAGAGTACGCGCAACACTTACCAAGATGTGAGAGCTAAGCCGAGAGAGAGTGTGTGTGTGTAGAGAGAGAGATCCGTGTGTGTGTGTGTGCACAAGACAATGCAGGTTCACGCGCGCAAGTTCGACAGTAGACCGACAGTACTCAAACACGCGCAGAAATGTGAAGTTTTGCTCTCGGGTTCGCGATATGTTTTTAAAAATTCGCCGCCAGTATAGGCGCCGGTATGGACGTCGGTATACGCATCGGTAGATGCCAGTAAATTACCGATGCTTATACCGACGCTCATACCGACGCGTATACCGATGCTTATACCGATGCTTATACCGGCGGCTGCGGGCCACACCGACGATCCGTTTAAAACGGTCATACCGACGGTCACTTAACCGTCGGTATCTCTTAGTCAGATTTTTCGAGGGCTATACCGACGCCGACTATGACCGTCGGTATATGCAGCGTCGGTATGCCCCTGATATGTTGTAGTTTATAAATACATAAAAAATGGTATAAATTCTCATCAAAGGAAATGAGATGTGAAATAAGTTACTTGTGAGATAATTTTCAAGAGGAGATTGATAACACCAAATATCTCCATGTGAAGGTTCTCAATAGCAACCAAAAGGGAATTGCATAATGGAGATGTAGAAATACATAAAAAAGGAAGAGACGGAAGGATTTAGGATGAATCATTTAACAATGTGTTGGATCCCCTAACTTGAAAAGGAATCATATTTCTTATAAAACGGTTTTCTTATATACGAAAGATTCTGCTAATGATAAGAATGTTTCGTCAATGCAACAAAGAGACTATTGGTGTTTTACTATGAATGTTTGTGTAGTTTCTAAAATTTCTTCACAAATTTTAACTACTCTAGCGTCTAATATCTCTCGTTTTTTCGGATTGAACTATTCTAAAAGTTATAAGTAATAGTGATAGAATACAGGACTAATGAGAGTTTAAAAATATTTTAGTTATTGAGAGTCATTTACGAAAGCGCTGATACTAACAAATGTTATTTTCTCTTTGATGGATATCGATCCCTTTTTTTTTTGTTGCGGTAATGAAGCACCAATACTATCAGAGCCCATAAATTAGGAGAGCAAATAATAAATTCCATGGCATCTAAGAACAAGCCTCAAAAAGAGTTTCAAAGTACTAGTGTATATATAATGGTTTCAACGTTTCATGTCCTTCTGGAACTGCTCTACAAAGCACACACATCAAGATTTTAGAAATGATCGTGCTTTCGACATAACTTGTGTCTTTTCAAGTTGTTTTCTTTATGTGTGGTCAATTCCCTTGCCTTCTTTCGACTTAAATAAGGATATTATTATTTGAGTTCAGGTTATTAATTTTATTAACACTTGAAATTGAGCTTTATATGTTGAAAAGACAGAGTTTTCAGAAAGATCGTCAGGAGTTGTTGACCATTCCATCTCCTATGCGGAGGAATTGGAGGATTGCAAATAATGCGTTTTCACGAACTTGAACTACACAGAAACTTGAGAAAGCAGAAAAGAAACTCCCTTTACGTGTTCATTGAATACTGCAACTTCCTTTTTTTTCTCTTTGTTTTATATAGATTTCTGTGTCAGTCTTTGCGTTTCTTTAGAAGATGATCTTTATTCAGCTATATTATATTTCTTTCTATAATTCAATGATATAGTTTTGAATCAATGTTATTAGAATTTCATAGCATGTTCAATTGTTTTCTTTGTTAAATTTTTATTAGATGACCGAAAAGGTTTCGAAACGAATTGTTATCCATTATATGTTAGCTGGTCGCTTTTCTGAATGAAGTCAATATACATGCTCAAAGATATTTTCTCGTATCCATGATGTTGTTTGACTATCTAGATCCTTTCTATCCGAAAGTTTCTTGTTACTGCTTTTTTTTTCTTTAAATGGGTCTCCACATTATCTTTAGGCTTAAGTTTTCAAGGTTATTCTTGTACAATGTATCTCAAACTTATCCGAGAATGATCTTTTCTTGTTTAATATACCACTACAAAGAAATTCTTTGGACAAAACGTTTCCATATACCTTATCTTCCTTCATAGATTGTTTATGTGCAAAGTAATGTTGGGATACGAGCTTATGCAAGGGCACCACCTAGCAAGCACACACTCAAACTCTCCGATTAAATGACACCAAGTCCAAAGTGAAACAAGAGTTTTGTATACAGATGTTTTCCTTTTCTCTTACAAATAGAATTTCTTTAGAAACGAGACAAGAGGTGTTACTGTCAGACTGGCTTTGATTATTTTGTATCTAAGCAATGCATTTTAGAGTATTCTTTAGAGGCATGTCGCTGCACGGCATGAAATTTTTATAGACCAAATTTCTTTCTTTTGCTAGTAATGAAAGGAACATGTATTGAGTTGTTTCTCTTTGCGCGTCAGTTGCTCGTTGCTTTGTTTTCTCTTTCCTCAGAGGTTGGCATATTTTGGTCCCTTCTCAACGTACTGTTTTAGATCACTGTATAGCACGTCTTTGACAACTAAGACACTCAAATGATAATGAACTACATGAATGGGTTTGCTTCTGTTTCACACTGATGAATAATTTGACAAGCTCCTTGGTTTTTACATGTTTGTAAGGTCGTCGATTGTTGAGCCCATAAAAGTCACATTGGTCAAAGTCAACCATATTCAAAGTCAACAAATCAAAGTCAAAGTGTTCAAAGTCAACATGTTCAAGGTCAAGGTTAACATGGGCAAAGTCAAAGCGTTCGGGTGTCAAGGTGCACAGGTAGTGCACAATTACTTATTCACAAAGGTCACATTTTACAAAAAGTTGGTTGCAATTTGCAAAGTGTCTTTCTATAATTTTTGTAAGTTTCAAAGTGTTTAAAAGTGTTTGGAAGGGTCAGGTGAACCCTCTCTTAGGTGGACAATTGAAAAATTTTAAGGAAAAATGTGAAGGTATGTGAAGCGACAGTGTATGCAGAAGTGAAAGTATGGCCCGCCATTCAAAATTTTGTATTGTCCTAAAGTCACTATAGGACAGAACAGGGATTCGTTGGCTGCCCACTTTGGAAAGACAGTTTTGGGACATCAAAGTGAGCACCAAAATGCTATGGGAGTTAGAAGCGTACGTGAACCGACACCCAAGGAAGCAGTATTCTTGGTTGGAAAAGCTATTGGGATATATTCTAGAACAAGAGAGAGAAGACACACCATTCATTCAGAGAGAGTGCACATGACAAAGAGAGCCATTTTGCAAGGTGCAAGAAAAGTGGCTTAGATTGTATGCAGAGAAGGTGAAGCAAGGAATAACAAGAGTTCCAAGGTCTCATTGAAGGTGCGCATTGACAGAAGGGTCCATCCCTCCCCTTATTGTAAGCTTGGTGCAAGGTGTGCATAAGGGCAAGCTTGAAGAAGGTGGAGGTTTGGTGCAGAGGTCAGCGGCAGATTCTAAGTACTTTGTAATCTTGTTTCATGAGCATTATTCAGTCTTTGGCATATTGTGCAGAGCATTTGGCTTGTGTACAAGTTTGTATTCTTCTTTTTCCTATTTGATATGAAGGATTCGGTGCAATTAATTCTCTTGTTTTCACTCTCCCTTCTCTTACAAACACTCAAGTCCCTTTCTGTAGAAGAATCCCCCAACATCGACGGCATCCCTTCAAGTCGCATAATAAAGAATTTTATCGTAAGATCTAACAAATCCACATTAACTACTTATCTAGTGGCCACTAGCAAAGAGACACATGTGGACTAGTGCCCACGGGACCCCCCAAATCCCACAAAGCAGGGGAAGCTTTTACAGAGCTTAGATGACATTACAAAGAAGGTTAATTACCTTCTCTTGTACTTTTCTTTCTTTATTTAATTCAAGTCCGGGAGAGTAGGCTAATGCCGAACTTCCTTTATATTAAAAAAAAAAGAGACACATGTGGAAGATTTCCAAGAGATCACTCTGTTGTCATAGTCGAATGAACTGCCGAGCGTTGATATCGTCTAGCGAATTTCCCGAAGGAAAAAGAAGTTCATCTGCAAATTTTTGGCAATCTTGTAATTGCGATATCTTACATCTGGAGAGAATCATAGTATGAAATCCTACGAGGCCGAGAGTTAACTCAACACTATATGCAGGCTTATCCTTTAGACGAGGAGGTCACACAGTCATTCTACTATAACTCACATCGCTGTTTGAGCGAGAGCGAGTTGGATTCCCGAAGTCGCGAAACAATATTCATACAGAACGATCCGCTGAATAAGCCGCGCAATTTTTTTTTTTAATATAAAGGAAGTTCGGCAATAGCCTACTCTCCCGGACTTGAATTAAATTAAGAAACAAGGGTACAAAAGAAGGGGACTAGTGCCCACGGGACCCCCCAAATCCCACAAAGCAGGGGAGGCTTGGTTGATTCCTAGGTTGCATTACAAAGAAGGTTGATCACCCTCTCGTCGCCCTCATGCGGGACCCACTTGGGTTTGAGCTTGTTGTTGATCAAAAGGAGGACTTGATGGTGCCTGAAGGGGGGGGATTTCTTACTATTGACAATCCTCTTGCCAAGTAGGAAAAGAGATTTCTCAATCGTCCACTCCTTGGGAGGGTCGCCGAAGTTGAGAGCACACCGCTCCCGCCAAATTTTCCACAGGACTTCCCCTCTGATTGCGTTCCAGAGAGCCGCAGAGCATCCGATCGCTTCTCCCAAAAGGACTTGTTTCCAGCTAAGCTGTTTCTGAACTCTGATTTTCAGTCCAACCGTCTGCCAGATTCTGTAGGAGTTGGGGCAAGTAAGGAAGATGTGTGGGACATCTTCGATTGCACGGTGGCAGCGTTTGCACCACGGAGGGATCCCACAAATTTTGCTAGCCTTTTGATTAGTCCAAATTCCTCGATGAAGAATTTGCCATAGGAGGACAGACTTCTTAATCTCTATAAGTGGGTGCCAGATACCCATGAATTTCATGTCCCACCGAAGCCGCGTCCAAGACAGGCACCACTTCTTGTTGAGGCTGATCTGGAGGTCAGTCGTTTCTTTGATGTTCGGGATTTTGAGTAGGCTATTTCCATTGTGCCATTTGAGACCACGCGCGTTCGGAGCATCATGTCCCATGAGCAGGCGAGTTTTGTGGCGCTCCCAAGCGAGGCATCTGCTTTGCAAGGTGTTCCATTCTTCGTAGGAGATGTTTATGCGAGGGTCGATATCCTCGAAGTTGATCCAACTGTTGGTGTCATGTTTCCAGAGGTGTTTCCATTTTTTGAATCCTTTGTTCCATAACTTCTTGGCATTTTGAATGTTCCACGACTCCACACTCCGGATGCCATGTATCGGAAACCAGATAGAGTCGTTTTGTCTGATTCCGGCCGCCCACTTCCAGTCTTCACTAATTCTTGTGAAGCTTTTGACTTTATTCCAGCCCTTCCAAAGAGAGCATACGAGACTGGAGCCTTTCGGGAAGACAGGTATCGGGGAGAATAGCAGGGTCATGATGTCAAGGTTCTTCCAGTTCGGGGACCCCGTGAGGGCCAACTCATTTTTGTTTCTGAAGATCAGCTTGGCCCATGAGGCCTCCCTATTGCACCAAGCTTTAATCATCCATTTGGCCGCAAGTTTGTTAGCCATACACCCAATGTCCAGGATGCCAAGCCCCCCGCTATCTCTAGGGCTGGTGCAGATGGCCCATTTGATTTTAGGCATCCCCCTTCTGTTATGATCACCCGTCCAAAGAAAGTTTCTGCAGATGCTATTCAGTTTGGACAGGCCTTGTTCATTCGGTCTCCAGCAAGAAAGGAAATAGATGGTAGACGAGAGGAGGAACGTGTTGATAACCATCGCCCGTCCAGCGAGATTGATTTGCATGCCTCTCCAGTAGTTGAGCTTGTTTTCAAGTTTGGCCAGCACCCAGTTCCATCGCTGCTCCATAGAGACGCCAAATCCCAAGGGGATTCCAAGAAGCCGAAAGATTTGGCCCTGCGGAATGATTTGACAGCCATGAACAATGAGAAGGCCAGGTTGGTGTCCCACGATGGCCCTAAAGGCGGTCTTATTGTGGT
Organism: Ceratopteris richardii; assembly: GCA_020310875.1. Classification (NCBI taxonomy): domain Eukaryota; kingdom Viridiplantae; phylum Streptophyta; class Polypodiopsida; order Polypodiales; family Pteridaceae; genus Ceratopteris; species Ceratopteris richardii. Next base: position 89,994,992 of record CM035410.1, read on the forward strand.
TGATCTTGGATCCAGAGGCCTCACAAAAGGTATCAAGGCACCTCCAGAAAGTCTCCAGGCTGGTATTATCATTGTGAACGAACGCATTCATGTCGTCGGCAAACAGTCTCATGATGATTTGGTTGTGGTCGTGAGGTAGTTGGAGGCCTTTGATATTGCCAGCCTCCACATGATGAGCCACAAGTCTGCTCAGCCCCTCAGTGGCGATGGCAAAGAGAAGGGGGGCAAGAGGGCACCCTTGTCTAATAGATCTTTTAAGATGGATCGCCTTCGACAGTTTGCCGTTAACGTTAATTTGGGTCGTTGCGTTGCCGAGAAGGGTCGCGATCATCTTGGTGAATTTCTGACTACATCCGAGGTCTTGGAGCGACTGCAGAATATAGTCCCATTCAAGCCTATCGTAGGCTTTGTCAAAGTCGATCTTGAGGAAGACCACATCTTGATTAGACTCATTTGCAAATTGAATACCTTCCCAAATATCCATAATGGTTTCCAGGATGGACCTGCCTTTGATGAAGCCTTTTTGGTCCTCGCTAAGCCAAGATCTCAGGTGGCACGCAAGTCTGTTGGCAATGACTTTGGCGACAATCTTGTACCCTGTTTGGAGCATCGTAATTGGCCGCCAGTTCTCGATTCTGTTTTTTTCCCCCTTCTTGTGAATCAGCTTGATAATTCCATTATTTATACAAGAAGGAAGAGCACCAAATTTTAGCGCTTCTTGCCAAACCATCCGAAGAGGGGTGGCGACCACCAGCTTGAAGGATTTAAAGAACTCGTTAGTGAGTCCGTCGGGTCCCGGGCTTTTGCCGAGAGGGAGGGCATCAATGACCTCAATGATTTCTAATTCAGAGATCGGGGCATGGAGCAGGGAGTGGAGGTTGGGTGGTATTCTCCGGGGGGAAACCCTAGAAATGGCAGCCATGCAATCCCTTCTATGGTGGGAGAGGGGGTTCGAGGTTCCCAGGAGGCTCGTGAAGTGCCCTTCGATGATGCCAAAATTATCTTCTTCCGAGTTGCAAACATTGCCATGTGGGTCTAGCAGTAGGGGGATCGTTTCTCTGTTGTGTTTCCTTTTAAGGATACTGCACATCTCTTTGGTGGGTTTGTCGGCTTTTCCAGCCCACCACTCCTTGAAGAATATTTGCAAGTTTTTCCTTTGTATTTCTTCCTCGTATCTCAACGCTGCTCTGATTCTTCGGAGACCTTTCTGGGCTTGGTGTTTTCCTTTGTTCACTTCCTCCTCGAGTCGCCAGAGTCTGTGGTAAAGCGCTTCCCTACGAGCCCGCCGCACTGTCTCGAGCATCTTCTTAGTTCTGATCATGATCTTGCGAGACTTGTCGACCGCACTTCTCCAGCACTTGGCTGGGGCCAAGCCAGAGGCGAACGCCACCTTCCACACATCGGCAATCTCATGATGGACTGAGGGGAGAGAGAAGGTGGAAGCGTTGGCATGGAACCACGGAGCCTTGTGGGTCCTGTTGGAGGGTTGAAAAGTGATAACGATCGGGTAGTGATCGGAGATGGTGAGGTCAGTACGTTGCGTGATTGAAGGGTGGCCCCACTGATGAGTAAGGCTCTGAGAGATGTAGCATCTATCAAGTCTTGCTTTCCTCAGATCCTCTCCCGCTTGGAGATTCGACCAGGAAAAGCCATTCGAGTCTTTGAATTCGACCAGATCCAGGTGGAGTTTGGTCATGTCCCACGTTTCTTTCTCTCGACTGTCAATGACCCTGCCCTTGCCCATCCATAAGCCGCGCAATTTGGAACACATCGTCTTCTTAGTCTAATAAACTTTCGCGCATCGATCCCCTCTGGCTTTAACGGATATGTTTTCTTAAGAAGAGACCGGTTTCTCATTGTTCAGGTCATCAAAACGTGGACGTGTCCTCTCTCTCTCTCTCTCTCTCTCTCTCTCTCTCTGTCGTCTTTTCTGTTGCACATTGGTTACTGTTTGGTTTTGTTCAAGCTTTCACTATTGTCCGTAGAGTGCTGCAGTCCTTCGAGATTTGCTTTTGTGATGCTGCAATCGTACCTGTAGAAGTGCATTTTCTTTTTTTTCGCAGGACATGTACACAGCTTGGGCACGGAAGTTGTCGCTATGCGATTTGACAGATGATCGTTCTCTATGTCGGAGGCATGGGAGCACCCATTGCGATCGAGTTCGATTATGGAAACGGCTAGGTTCTTCAATTTTGATCACAATGTTACATAGGATGAGCTTACGAGGATGACATTCCAGAAAACTGTGCGACCAGCAGCGAGGAGAAGGATATCTTAGGTAATTTGTGCTGTGCGGTGTTATGAAAGATGCAATGTGAGGTCTGAATGGAAGGTAACATTTAGAAGACATTTGTTGATTATCATCCTACTGAGTTTTATATATTTCTCTACGTCTCCTTTTTGCATGTTGTAGATAATTTAACATATTGTAAAGAGCTTGTACTGTTCATGAAAACCCTACATGTGCTTTTTCTCGATATAAAACCCATAAACTGTACATGAGTTTGGCTCTTCGCCTATGCGAAGTGAATAAATAGCTGATCAAGTGCATGTCTAGGATGATTATGAGAAGAAAACATATGTGTGTGGTTTCGTATTATTAACCAGAGAACTTTCACCCTGCTTATCGCACTTTGAGCCCATGACTATTCAAAAGGGAATTTCACCAAGGAATTTGTCAGCTTCCTATCGTTTTCACTTAAAGCTCACAAGTTGACTTTTTGTTAATATTTTTACTCAAATATCTAAGAAACATAGTTTGAAAACTTTTATTTGACCTTGTACGTGTCTCTGTTTCTCATAAACTTGATCGGATTTCTTGAACCAAGTTTAAATCAACTACTCAAGGTTCAACAACTTGACCAACTTTCTAAAATCATCTTGTATATTTCTCATTATTTCTAACTTAAAGCACTTCTGCAAAAAAAAAAATAAAACTTGAAAACCTCTACATGATTCCTATGGTAAATTAATGCATCTTAATCACTTCAATATCATCAATACGAGAAGTTTCAATTCCAATGTAACATGACTAATGGAAGACCCTTGCCAATTCTATGTGCAAATGGAAGCTGTCATAAAGACTAAAACATATTTCTAAGAACTCATGCAATTTTTGGAGCAAAATAAACATTGTACTTCGAAGGAATTTTAAAACTTGTTACTTGATTATAATTATAGGATTCCTTATTTTGCCAAGACAATTGCAGAGACAGATTTTGAAAAAGATGAGATCTACAAGCAAGAAAGGATCTTGTTTCAATAGATAGGTTTACTCATATAGTTAAATAACTTTACTAAAAATATAAAGAGGAGCAAATCTTACAAGTCAATTTTGTTTCCTTAGGTCTAGCATAAAAGTCTTCATATATCTAGGATCAACTGCCCTATGATATTACAACCTAACCATTCCTCATGATTTCCATTTGGTTTTAGTGTGCAATATTAGATATTCAATTATTGGGATAATAGCTTTCTAAATTGATAGTTATTTTGTCGATATTAACCTTTGAATTTTTTTCCCATGTGTTCTATATTTGGATCGTCTATTCTAAGAACTATCATTCCTACTAAATCTTAGTAGGAAAAAAGAAAAAGAGAAAGAGTATCATGTGAAGAACTTTGAGACAAAAACAATGGCTATGTTAATAGCGTGGTTTTAGGAGTAGTAAGAATATAAAATCCCAATGTTCCCTTATCAACACGAAGGAAGCAACTTCATGTTTATATGTGCAGAAATTTGTGAAGAACCTCCAAAAACCAGAGAGAGAGAGAGAGAGAGGAGAGAAATAGAAGGCGATATAGATAGAGAGATCTGAATATTTCATTTGATGTTCTTTTTTGCTATCAATTTCCTTGTTCTCTTAGAACGATTTGAAGTTATTGTCCTCTAATCGAATTGTCTCTTTCTTGACTTCTTAGAGATATGACTACACCTTCTGTATTGCATTAGAATGAAGAATCTTTGAACGTTAAAAAATCCATTGCTTCTATCTTTTCTTTGAGTAGAATTGGAGAAACGTTTTACATCAAAAAAACGATTTTGAGTTGGATTTTGAAGCACATTAGATGTTATCATGTATGGAATGATCGATTTTTGGAGTTTTGTTTATTGAGTTATTAATGTATTTTTGTTGTTTTGATATAGCACCTCAAGCTTCATGAGGGAGTGGATGGGTATGGAAACTTTGGATGTTTTTGGACATGAATAAGAAGACTTATATTTTAAATATAATTTGAAAATAAAGACCCACATAGGGGGTTCTTTCTTCAAAAGTAATAAAAATAGTTGTTACGATAAGGATCCTTGTGGACTATGATTTCTGTAAATAAAAATGAAGGATCTCTAGAAAAGAGACCAATGTTTTACTTTCATGCCTCCTTTTCAAAGCATCACCCTCATTGTAGTCATTGTTTTGGATGTAATAAAATCCTATTAATACATGCACTTTGTAGAGCTGTCAAACAAAGTGCATGGGGGGAGATTGCACCCAATCTTATGTACAATGTTGTCTATTTGTGTCTCTATTTTTTGAGTGTTTTCGATATTCCTATCTTTGTGTATGCATGTATGTAAGATATATTCTACAATAGTGGTTTCATAGCTTATGTGCATTAATAGAGAGTGTTTAGCACTATTAATTATTGCATTCAATGTATTTGAGTCAAGATTTTGATTTCGATCTTTTTCTTTATTTCAGTTTGCATTTGTGTTTTCATTTTCATTTTTTCTTCTTGTTTTGGTTCTTGTTCTTGTTCTTGGTTTGATTTCTAGTTTTTATTTTAGTTCTAGTTTTTGAACTTGAACCTATAGTTAACGCATACAACTTAGTCCTATGTTTACAAGTATGTTAAGAAAGTGCATGGGGTAAGATTGCACCAAATATTCTATACTCTCTTGTCTTCTGTATATGTTTTCTATGTGTTTTTAGTTTGCATTACCTAAGGCATAGACATTTGAAATAGCTTTGAGTTGCATGGCACCCATGGCTCCTTAGCAACTCTTGCAACCCATTGGCTACACTCAAACACTTTTTAATTAAGGAGTGGCAATAAGGAGCCTTTTATCTACCAAGTAGATGGATTTGACTCCACAACCTCAATTTAACAAGTCAAGAGCTTTCCCACTACACTATGTAGTTCGATTGTCACTCTATTGTTTTTTTACTTATATTTAACATAACCTTCATCTCTCTTATTTTTTCAATTCTTAAGAGCCCCCCTTCCATTTTACATTTGAATTCAAGAGCTCTCAAAATTATTTCCATATCTTTAGCAAGTGTGCTTCTTCCTCTGTATACCCATGGACCCTACGCATAACATGGAGGACTTTGGTGAATCACCTCTATCTCAGATACTACTTGAACAACAGTTGGACCCTCTGCAGTAGAAACTTCAAGATGCCCAATACCACATTCGTAAAGGTGAAAAAATACTTCAAAAGATGGATTATGAAGAGTTAAAACGTCAACAATTGTCTAGGATATTTTTTCCTCGCAAGGTAATGGCACACATTCTAAGATTAGCCTCAGAAATTTCCAATTTTTATGGTTTCATGGTTGAAAGGATTATCTATAGCTTTTATCCTGATTATCATAATTTGATGGTTTTGTTCGATGAGTCCTACTTTGAAAATGATGAAATGAAGTTTGCTATTAGTTGTTTAGTAGGGAAGGTTGAACTTTGGTGGAATGTTTTACCACATAATGTAGATTATTTGATGATATGGAAGGCCTTTCAAGATCAAATTGAGACATCTTTTCTTCCCCTGCATTTCCACCTATATGTTCTAGGTTTGTGGATCACACTCACATGGAACGAGGGTGATACTATGGAAACTTACACAAACTAGTTCTAGCAGTACCCATCAATTCTTTGCATGCTTCAAGATGTATGAGAAGATACCATGAAGAGGAAGTATGCAAAACCTTTGGAGAAGGGATGCAAGCAACCTTCAATCACTCCAACCTACAATGCTTTAGGAGGCTATTTCGTTAGCTCATGATGTAGACAAAGAGTCTCAATGGATTATTAAGTCAATTTACTTACAATAGCTACATGAAGAAGAAGCTTTCAAAAAGCCTAATTTTCCTTCATTATCAAGATTTCATTTTTAGTTTTTCTTTAATCATGTATTTGTTGATAGTAGGAATAAAATCCATGCAGGAGATGCATTTACAAAAGGATTTAGTATATAAGAACATACTTGAGTTACCTTTTTCCAAAGGGAACTAGAATATTTAGGGAATATCCTATTATAGTAAATGAGTTCATGTAAGATCGAACAAAAATAAAAGTAATTTTAGAATTTTTTGCATGTCAATCAGTTAATGGCTTATAAATGTTATTTTTATTTTCCACTTTTTATTACCTTATTATTCACTGATTGCAATAGATCCATAGACTCCATTGATTCCTCATTACGATCAATTATTTTCTCATCAAATTCATAACCACAATCCTTTAACTCCTCCATGATACATTTCCATTGATGTGCTTTACATGAAACATTCTTATATTGTTTAGTGATAGGAAGCCAGGTTGACAAGCCACGTCTATTTTATTTATATCAACTGAGGTCACTTTACTTTTAAACCGACGGCATGGTATCATTTATGGAATGACTATTTTTTGGAGTTTAATTTGAGTTATTAATGTGTTTTGGTGTTTTGATTGAGCAATTCAAGGTTCTTGAGTGCATGGACAAGCATGGAGATTCTGGATGTATCTAGACATGAATAAGAAGGATTATACTTTATATATAATTTGTAAATAAAGGCCTAGAGAGCATTCTTTCTAGAAAAGTAGTAAAATATTTTTTAAGATAAGGATTTGTTGTAGATTGGAATTTATTTAAATAAACACAAATTCTCTCTATAAAAGACAACAAATTTCTATTTTCATGCCTTCTTTTCAAACCCTCACCCCCATTGTAATCTCTATTTTCAACATACAAAATGCTATAAATACATGCACTCTCTAAACCCGTCCCAGAGAGAGCATGGGGGAGATTGCATCCAATCTTGTGAATCGTCTTGCCTATTTGTGTCAAACCTTTTTGTGTGTTTTTAGTTTCTATATTCTTTGTGTGTGCATGTACCTAAGATCATGCAACATTAGAGATATAGGGCATTATGGAAATTTCAAGAATATTAATCTTACTGTAAAGATCCTTTACTTTTTTGACAAGTTCTTTATGCTTCCTTAATTTATACTTTTTTCAAAATAACCCTTCGTGCTTTTAGTCCTCATATGATTTGTGGTATTATAGTGGGCTTTTGATGTATTTTATAGATTTTTTCCATTATGACTTTGAAAAAAGTTTCTATAATGGAAACAAAATGCATATATATCTTTACATCTGATTCATCATCATGGACTCCTCACATCTTGAATATCTATATTGAGATTTTTCTCATGTCTCAATCATATGAGATCTATGCAAGTCCAATTCCACCAACCATTTAGGCTAGGAGATCATAGAGTGCATAATAGATGAGTATTTGGACTTTCATATCTAGTGAATTATTCTATCACCCTTACATGTAATGAATATGGTCGAAAAGTTTAAGAGTTTTGCAACAAGAGTTTACACAAAGAAGATAAAGCCATGATTCGATGACTAAGCTAATGTACTAATTCTTTATACAATTTTCTTAGTATAAATAAGATCATCTCAATGCTATGGTACTATAAAGTACAGTGTCACACAAGGAAGAGATGTTTGGTAAAAGAGAAGAACATAAATAAATTAAACATTTAAAATTATAAAGATGATCTAGAAAACTCGATGTGAGCTCAATACTATTAAATGACTATAAGTGACTTATAATTAGTCCACCACACATAAAGTCGATTAATTTTCATGAGTTTGATAGTGCTTGGGATCAATCAATTTGAAACAAGCAAAAGAAACCAAATCAACATCATGAATAAAGTTTCAAGAATCATTTGAGCCACACGGTAGAGTCATTTTAGCCACAAAAATATCCCATTTTTCAATCCTTGAAATACCCACATATACCATGTGAAATTTGTTTAAGACAGACACCAACACATACAATCTACTCCGTATTATATATAATATTAGCAATAGCATTTATTGAGACACATACAACATATACCATATAGCAATTATTCATGATCTAGTGGAATCCTTTTGAACATACTTTTAGGTACATGTTAGGAGAAATTTTTAGTTATTATCCATTCTTTTAGTGATTTAATTACTATCCATTACTTTTATTAAAAAACTCCATTCAAAGAGCTTTAACAAATTTTTAGTTATAGTCCATTCTTTTAGTGCTCTAACTATCCTCCATTAGTTTTGTGAAAACTTTGATTGGCTTAAATTCCTTGTAAAAACTCTATATAAAGAGCTTATAAATGCACGTTTTTTACTAATTCTGATATTCAATCATTTTGGCTATATAGTGCTTTTTCATGTGTGCAGAGAATTTCACTTCTTCTTAACTATTTTTTTCAATTCGAATCTAGGGTAACTAAAGTTATTAGTGTTGACTTCATCATCTCTATCATCTCAAATATCCATATATTTCTTTCTACTTCCCTTCATTTTTTTTTGTGATACTCGACATCTCTTCTATCATTTGTGCTCTTTTATGAACGTCAATCATATAAGAATTTATTTGTCAATATTTATACGAGCACACTTATTAGAGTTTCAATATTCTACTCATATATTTTAGTAGTGATGTGTGTCAACACACTCCACACTACTAAGGCACTTTATTTTCCTTCTTTAGGAGTTTTTTTTCCTCCGGGCTTGTATATATGACTATAGCACTAATGGGTCACTTATATTTTTACATTTGCCTAGTAATACATGTAGTATTGTGTGTTGTGCTCCAATCTTCTTCTTATTCCTTGTGTTGTTTGTGTCCTTTTGTACACCTCAAAATCTAAACAATTGTTATCAAGGCACGTTGCCATGTCACCTTGGGCGATCTGAGCTTGTTTTTTCCTTCAAACAGACGATTGCAATGCTTGTGAAAGAAATTTCATTCTTTTGTGCCAAACATATGTACATGTTTTTCTTCGCCACCACATGCACCTTGAAGTCTGCTACAGGTTTAGCAGAGCTCCATAGGGTACTTTTGTTGAAATTTTTGACATAGAATCATTTCTGTGGATCAGGGTATTTTATTTAGTGGCTATGGTTGAAAGCAAGGATGTATTCCATATTTTGGCTCTTGAGGACAAGTTGGATGGTACCAATTACCCATTATAGGCATATATGATAAATCATGTATTGGTAACAAAAGGATTGTGGAATATTGTATAGGGTATTAAAAAACACCCTACTATGCCTGTGAATACACTTATTGAAGGTGATGTACATGGCATTAAAGATGATGATCTTCAAGTTCTTGTTCATGCCATAGTTCTTGCTCCACCTACTATTGAGCACACTCCTAAAAATGACAAAGATGCTCAAGCACATGCATTTATAGCTTTTTCTATGAAACGTTCCTTTATCCCTCTTCTTGGCTCTCGCAAGGTAGAAAAGAGTGCGTGGGTTACAATAATCACTTTGGTATTAGCAATAAATAATGCTCGTGTTAATTACCTCAAAAAGTAGTTGGAGAGTAAGCATATGAATGAAGGAGATTCTCTTGATAATCTTTTGACAAATATCAAAGATTTAAAAGAGCATTTATTTTATATAAATGAAGTCTCACTAGATAATTCACTTGTGTAGATCGTTCTTCACAATCTTCCTGATTCATATCAAAGTTTTGCTTCTACTCTTTAGTTGATGATGAAAGGCATTCCAAATGCCTTAATATTTGAGGAGTAGATAGAATAGTTCTATTACGCATGTTCTTGATTAAACTTTCTTAGCTAGTTAGAAGGGCAAAGTTAAATGAAACTCATCTACTAGTGAGCAAAGATCAGCTAATTTTTCACCGTTGATCAATCTTTCTTAGCTACTTAGAAGGGCAAAGGCAAATGGAGCTCATCTACTAGTAAGCAAAAATAAGCTAATTTTGCACAATAAAAATGGGAAAAAAACAATCACCAGAAAACAAAAAGGTAGAAATAGTTGTGCAAATACTATAAATGAAATGATCATGTCATAAAGAGATATCCAAAACTATCCGCAAAAGAGGCAAAGAAGAAAGAGGCTAGAATGGTTGTTGTACAGGCCTCTACATCTAAAATGTAGTTTGTTTATCATATATAGAATGAAGAATGGGTGTTTACTATTGTTTGTAGCTATGAACCATCTCATAAACAATGTACATTTGCAATAGACTCTGGTTTTTGGTGCTTTGACAATGGGGCAACCAAACATATTACCTTGTAATATGGGTTCTTCACATTACTTAAGCTTGCTTCCAGAGGAAATATTATCACATGAGCTAACAACTCCTTTTATTCTCTTATGGGATTTGACAAGATTATTCTGACTAGTGATGATGGTATTTATTCCAAATTGTCTAATGCTTTATTTGTCTTAGGGATCAAGGAAAATTTGTTGTAAGTTTCAGATTTAGCGAAGATCAACTTTGTTGTGGAATTTGTTGATGGCATATGTACATTTCATGATCTGTCAAATGGTGATGTTATTATTGATTTCTGAACTTTATTTCCTAGGATGTATAAGCTCATGGACTATGTAAAATATCTTAATGATTCACCATATGACGCTGAATATTCTAAGGCTATCTCAGATGCAAACCTTTGGAATGCATGCTTTGGTCATCTGAATTTTGCTAGTTTGGTACACGTGCAAAAATATGAAATAGCATCCTCTCGACCAAAGATTGAGGCACCTAGTAAACATGTCTCTAAAGGCTATATTTTGGGCAAAATGGATTGTTCCTTCTTCCCAAGAGATGGTTCACTACAAGCTACTAAGAAATTGCAACTTGTTCATATTGATGTCCCTAGGCCTATGTAGACATCGTCTTTTGGGAACTATCTTTACTTCATGACTCTTATTGAAGATTTTTCTATGCATGCATGGGTGTATCCATTGAAAGAAAAGTCTCAAGTTTTTATGTTCCTTAAACAATTTCTAGTTTTATGTGAAAATCCATAGGCATGTAAAATGGGCACCCTCCATTCTGATCAACAGCGGAACCAATGCCTTTTGATTTTAATGCATTTCTAGCAGAGCATGGGATAAAACATTTAGTGCCTTATACACCTCAAAAAAATGTAGTTTCTAAAAGAAACAATAGCTCCCCCATGGATATGGCAAATTGTATGGTCAAATGTTAGGCTTCTTTCTTGACAATCTTATATGTGAAACATATGTACTTAAGAGATGTCCTACCAAAGCACTACAATCTATCACTCCATATGAGGCTTGGCATAGTCACAAGCCATCTATTGCTCATCTCTATGCCTTTTGATTTTTGGCATATGCATTAGTGCTTGAACAACAACACAAAAAGTTAGATGATAAAGTAGTAAAATATACTTTTATTGGGTACAATTTTGAGGCAAAGGCTATCCTTATATCATATGTAGATAAATGCATTTTGGTTGGATGTGATGTTATTTTTGTGGAAGATATGATTTATTCATTACTTTCTGGTACTAAGGAGACATGGCTTAGCTCCAAAAAAGTGTATGACACCTTGATACCTCTTTTTACACGTGAGGATAGTCAAGTGCTAACCCAAATGAGCTAATATCTTAGTATTTATAAGTTTCACATGATCATGCGGATCATTCCATTCCTTATGAAAATCTACATGATGCACTTATTCATGAGAGGGCTGATATAGAGGAGGCAAAAAATATGCCTAATTGGCGAGTGTAGACTTTGCGAGATAGCAATTTAGACTCATCTCTATCAACCATACCATTCAGGCTCTCATTCATCTTCTTTTGCATCAAAACTTTATGCTATGGCTGCCATTAGCCTTTAAGATGAGAACAAGCCCATTGTTCTAATGAAGCACAAAATTCAAAAAAATTGGATAACTTCTATGCAATCATAATACGATGTTATTATCAAGAATGGTACATCATCTCTATGTGTTTTCCATCTTGCCAAAACGCTATTGGCACGGAATGGGTATACAAGCTAAAATGTAACCCTACTAAAACACTTGATAGGTATAAGGCTGGAAACTCCACAAATTTATAGTGAAAATATGAGTAGTATAAATTTGGTAGCTAATGTAGTTTTACTTTCACGTACCAAGCATATCAAAGTCCATTAACATGATGTTCATGAGAAGGTAGTATCCGAAGAAATCAACATTTCTTCTATATCTTCAAAAGATCTACTTGTCGATAAGGTGAAAAATCTCTTGATGGAAAAAATATAGAACGATTCAAACACTTGTTTAGATTGTAAAACTACTCAATCAAAGCTTGAGGGGGAGAATGTTGCACATCCTTTTAGCTACATGTGCTAACAACTTCTTATTAATAGTCCACTCTTCTAATGGTTTAATTATCATTCAATTTTTTTGTGAAAAAGTCCATTCACAGTTGTTCAACAACTTCTTAACTATAGTCCACTCTTTTAGTGCTTTAATTATCCTCCATTACTTTTGTGAAAAAGTTCAGTGGCATCGATTCATTTTCAAAAGTTTATATAAAGAGATTATAAATGCATTTGTTGTAGAGTTGTTGATACTCAATCATTTTGATTTTACATTCGTTTTTCTCCAATACATAGAATTCCACTTCTTCTCATCTATTTTCTTCGACTTGAATCTAGAATAACTCAAATTATTAGTTTTGGCTTGATTGTTCTACTTCATTTCATGGTTTTTTTGTGCTATGGGACATTTGTTCTCTTTTATGAACATTAACAGTATAAGAATTTATTCTTCAATGTTCATTTGAGCATACATCTTAGAGTTTCAATATTCAACAAATCCTCATTGAGTATGTAGGCCAGAATTTTCATCAACGTGGTTGTTCACATTTTTTATCTCCTTGTAATCATTCATGTTTTCACATTTTCTCTCATAACAAGATTAAGTGAATTCTACTCTATTGTTTTTCCTTATAGATGGTAATGTATACTTAGTAACATAAGGTAAAATATTTTAGAGAATAGATTTAACTAATGCTAGTATAGTGGATATAAATATGTCCATATTCATCTTGGGAATGCGTACGTGACAAAATATCCAAAGGGGTGCAATCGTCGTTGAGTGAATCCATTTTTGGATGGGTTGATGAATAGTCTAAGGTTTTGCGAATCAAGTAAAAACCAAGATTCATGATTTCTCAATAATTAAAGGCATCAATCTGATCTCAACTTCAAATGTGCATAAAATTACTTTCTATATGTATTGAGAGAACAGTTAATAGAAAAGAATTGAGTTAAATTATTTACATAGTGTTGCAACTCCCCTTCATCATATACTACAAGAAATAAGAGAGCTCGGAAAATGATACATCGAATAGAAAAAATATTTCTAGTGAACTAAGAACATATCTTCCTCATGGAGTATCCATATCTTTTCTATTTAAAAACAAATCTTAATGATTTGAGTTCAAGGACATGCATCATTAATGTTATTGATAGATTGTATCATAGAGGTTTTTAAAGAAAGGTGAATGTCGTAGGACTTTCAATGAGTTATTCAACACATATGATAGTAGATCTTCTTTAAAATAGATTATGATCTTTACATGTTTATGTTTTCACTATAGTAGAAGGACCATGAAATAGATTGTGGTAATAGCCATTGCTGGCCATATGACCGTAATAGAGTCATATATGACTTCAATATGACAAGAAATGTGCAATCACCCAGTGTGAAGTTGTTTGTTTCATTGACAAAGATTTGAGTGATCATCGGATCCTAATTAATGAGAAGAGTAAAAGCATGGTAAGTCCCTTATCGACTTGATGGTTCCCATCAAAAGACAACTCAGGCCATCAACGAAAATAGCGAATTCAAGCCAGGCTAGTGAGTAGCCTTGCTTGATGGATCACTTTAAGTTGATCTTTTGAGTGAGCTATCCATTAGTATTTATCCTAGCAATGGAATTGTTGTAGAATAGATTAAATAGAAATATGCTCCACATGAATGAGGTTGTCATATTCGCCCAACCCTTTCTGAATCCAAATCACTTCAACTACTAGATACATTTTTCTACTCTCAAGCAATAGGATCGTCTAAGCCATCTTGCTTATTGTCTTTAGTATTTTGAATTTTCCCCAATGCCTAGAATATTGTTTTGGAATAGGTACCATATTCATTATTTCACACTAAAAGGGGAACTATAATGTAGACTTGCTCTCCCACCTCAAAGCTGATTTTGCACCTTCAAGGATTAGCATAGCCTCTACTGCTATCTTAATCTCTCCTAATGAT
>CM035410.1:90014315-90049315 GCA_020310875.1 Ceratopteris richardii
TGGCTTTATGGACAGATTTGCACAAAGAATATGCGTTCTTTATATGCAATACAATTGTAAATCAAACACCTTGTGATAGAGAAACATATTTTGTACTTGAACAACATGGTACGAAATGCTATCAATGATTTAAAAATATTTTAATATCATGTATTCACTTTTATTGGTGTTTTTAAACACCACATATTTTTGGGATTGTTGAAAAAAGTGAAGAGTTATTGGGAGATGAAGATGCATATTTCTTAAGTTCTTATTAAATTGAATTTTTTTTCAAAGCTCTAAATTACTATGAAAGGTTTATTATATAAATTATATAGGAATAATATATTCATGTTCTTAAACATCATATTATATTATTGTTCACCCAAGTGAACAATTACTAGTATGTCAAATTGCATATAATCAAGTTATTGCTAAATTAGATTACTTTTCATTTATAAATTCATACGGTTTGTTTTTTATACAATAAAATTTAAATCAACTTATTGGTGTTTTTAAGCATCATAATACAAACAAATAAAACATTTATTATAGATCATATTGCATCTAATTGATGTTTATATTCAATTGTATTTTTTCAAGCTCTAAATTTATATTATGTTAGATTTGCTATACAATTAAATTTAAATTGCTTTATTGGTGTTTCTAAACGTCATATTTTGGGATGGATCAACGAAGCGAACATTGGTTGAATGAGCATTTATTGGTATATCAAATCACATATAATTGAGCTATTACTGAATTGGAATTTTATTCTCAACTTTAAATTAATAATAGATTTTATAATATAAATAGGCTTAAGATTCAGATAATCAACTTTATATAAATTATCAATTTGAAATGTATGTGAATATCACAAAATTATAATATGTAATAATAGTAATATAATTTATGAAGTAATCAAAATTTAGATTACAAAATTCAATTTGGAGCATAATGAAGATATTAATATCTCAATGGAAAACTAATACATTTCATAAATAAATAACATAGTTCAACTTTTAAATCTAGATATAAATGCTTTTCTTTGTATATTCATATTCTCCTTGATGTTTTCTTAAATGAGCCATCAAACAAGATTGCTTTTCTTATTCAAAACTTTAAACATTCTATAAAAAAGAAGATATGTTCATGACCTCATCTTTGTAAGAAGAATATAATGTACAAATTATAAGTTAACACCATCACATGTATTCTAAATGGGACTTGAATAGTTCCCAAATTTCATGAACATGCCTTATAAGGATGTATCCTGAAGACTAGACACACATGAGTTTCTTAGAGTATTCTCAAATCTTGCTCATTATGGTTTGAAGATGTCCAAAAGTGATGGATTAAGACCATATTGAAATAGATGTTTTTCAAGGAACATGTTTGTTAATCAAATATATTTGTATCATTGTATAAGATTCAATTGTTTATTTAATTCTATATAATACGTTCTTTAAGTTCACGTGGTTTATGGTTCATGACGTGATAATGTAGATTTAATATGAAATGATTATGATGAATTTGGATATGAATTATCTATGAGGGATTTTTATGTGAAGTTATTATGATGGATATAAATTAAAATGTTATCATGTGGATTAATTTCGTTATCTGTATATCTATCAATGTATCTATAATCAATCTCTCTAGATATCTTTCTATCCATATACCTATCATTCTATTTATATTTTTATTAATTAGTTTATTTATGGGTTCCCATATCTACCTATATATCAATATATTCATCTATATATTAGTTATCATCATATCTATCTATTGCTATAAAGTAATTCAATGATCTAAGGGTCGGATCGGTTCAGACAAACCTAAAATTGGACATGATTTGGTCATCCATGTTTATGACCAAACATCTCGAGACATGTAATACGTCATGTACTGTTATAAAAAAGTGATCGACTTAGCTAAGTGGTTAAGTCTCAAGGTTGTGAAGGAGGAGGTCTTTGGTTCAATCCCCATGGGGTACATGAGGAGAGAATTTTTCCCAATGAGCCCTTGAGCCTTTTAAAAGCATCCACTTGAGTTAACTCAAGTTAGCTAGGACACTTGGCACAGATGCAGTTACATGGCCAACACATGGGTTGTTAGTATCCACCTTCCCAAGAAGTTCGTCTCTTGGAGAGAGCTCATCTAGAGGCATATGGGTGGGAGGAAGGTCATCTCTCTAGCACATGATGCTAATCTTACGACCATCATGTGCTAGAGCGATGACTTTCCTCCCAACCTTATGCCTCTATGTATAGCTCTCTCCAAGAGACTACATTATTGGGAAGGTGGATTCTAATCATCCATGTATCGGCCATGTAACTACATGTGCAATAGCTATCCTATTTAACTTGACTTAACTCAAGTGGGTGCTTCGAGAAGGCTCAAGAGCTCTTTGGGAAAAATACTCTCCCCATGTATCCCATGGGGATTGAACCAAAGACCTCCTTCTTCACACCCTTGAGACTTAACCACTAAGCCAAGTGGATCTCTTGTTTATAAGAACATTTGATGTCCTACAAAAGTCTAGTCTTGATATCTTTGTTCATACACATGAGTGACCAAACCGTTTTGGATTTTAGGCCTGTGTGAGCCAGTCAGACCCTTAGATCATGTACTTACTTTATGAAATCTCTCTAACTATTAATCTATTTATCTATTTTTCTATGTGTTGGAGTTAGACGTCTGCGGAAGCACGCGAACAGCACAAGGAAGAAGAAGAAGCTTGGAGCACAACACACAAGACTGAATGTATTACTAGAGAATGTACAAAGATAAGTAGCCCATTAGGGCAATAGGCGTATATACAAGCCGGGGGAAAAAAACCTCCTAAAGAGGGAAAAAAGTGCCCCGACGGTCCTAGAGTGTTCACACACATCACTACCTAAATATATCAACAAATCCCCCCTAGGAGTGATGCGGTGAACAAGGAGCTGGCACTCATGTATAAGGAAGTGCCGAGCTATGTGGAAATCACTCCACAAAAGGAAGTAAGCCCAAAGCTTTGCGGAAAGCTTCAAACTTCTCCCTAGGCAGAGCCTTCGTGAAAAGGTCTGCAATGTTCTCCTGCGTGGGCACATATGCCAAGCTGATCTCCCCAGCAGAGAACCTCTCCCTGACATAGTGATAATGCACCTCAATGTGCTTAGTGCGAGCATGGAACACAGGGTTCCTCGCAACTGCCAATGCGCTCTGACTGTCAGTGAAGATGGTGGTGGCAGAAGACTGGCCAACACCCAAATCAGCCATAAGGCGTCTGAGCCACACACACTCAACAGTCGCTGTGAAAGCTGCCCTATACTCAGCCTCACAACTGGAAGTGGCCACAGTAGGCTGCTTCTTGCTCAACCAAGATATACATGAGCTACCAAGCATGAAGCAAAAACCACTGGTGGACACACGAGTGTCATAGCAACCAGCCTAATCTGAGTCAGAAAAAGCATGCAAATCTAGCGGTAGTGATCCCCCCTTGGGATAAAACAACCCAAGTAGCCGAGTACCACTCAAGTAGCGAAAGATGCGCTTAACCGCTTTCCAATGCGTGACTCCTGGGCAATGCATAAACCTGCTCATCTGTGAGACAGCAAACTGAATATCTGGCCGAGTAATGCATAAGTAAATCAAGCATCCAACAGCCTGCTGATAGAGAACAACATCAAATGCATCTCCAGCATCATGAAGACTCAATCGTAAACCTATCTCCATAGGAGTGGCAATAGGCTTACAGTCTTCAAGGCCAAAACGCTGCAATAATGTGTCAATATATTTCGTTTGACACAAAGCCATTCCACCATCAACTTGCATAAACTGAATGCCCAAATAGTGATGCAAATGCCCCAAATCAGACATCTCAAATGAGGCATGCAAATATGCTTCTCAAGAGGACCAGTGAGCAGCATGTCGTCTACATAGACAACAATGATCAAAAGCACATCATTAGCACGCTTAACATATAAGGTGCTTTCAGTTGGACTGTTCTCAAAACCATGTGCAATCAGATAGGCATGTATTTTCTCATACCAAGCACGTGGTGCTTGCTTTAAACCATATAACGCATTCTTTAACCTGCACACCTGGTTTTCATGCCCTTTCTGCACAAAGCCACGGGGCTGAAAAACATACACTTCTTCATGCAAGTCACCATTCAGAAATGCTGTTTTAATGTCCAACTGATGTACATTCCAACCATGGTGGGCTGCAAGTGCACAAATGCTCCGAACAGTAGTCATACGGCATGTAGGTGCAAAGGTCTCATCAAAATCAATGCCTCTTTCCTGCGCATAACCCTTTGCAACAAGCCTAGCCTTATACCT
Organism: Ceratopteris richardii; assembly: GCA_020310875.1. Classification (NCBI taxonomy): domain Eukaryota; kingdom Viridiplantae; phylum Streptophyta; class Polypodiopsida; order Polypodiales; family Pteridaceae; genus Ceratopteris; species Ceratopteris richardii. Next base: position 90,018,623 of record CM035410.1, read on the forward strand.
GTCAACTGTACCATCAGGTTTACGCTTCAGCTTGTATACCCACTTAGTGCCAATGGCCTTCTTGCCAGGAGGCAAGTCACATAAAGACCATGTACCATTCTTCATTAAAGCATCATATTCAGATTGCATAGCAGCCATCCAATTTTCTGAATTTTGTGCTTCATCAAAAGAAACAGGCTCATTCTCATCACAGAGACTAGATGCAGCCATAGCATAGCAATCTGATGCAAAGGAGGTACTATGAGAGCCTGAACGAGTACGCTATGACAAAGGTGCATCTAATTTGCTGTCACGCAAAGTCTGCACCAGCCATTTTGGCATAGTTTTTGCCTGTTCAATATCAGCTCTCTCATCAACAAGTGCATCATGTAAATCTGCATCAAAAATGGAATGATCTGCATCATCATATGAAACCTGCAAAGGCTGAGAAGTTGCCTCATTAGGACCAGTGCTAGCCTGTCCACCTGTAAAAAGAGGCATCAAAGTATCATACATGTCTTTGGAGCTAACAAATGTCTCCTTAGTACATGAAAGCAATGGCTGAATAGCATCTTCTACAAAGACAATATCACGGCTAGCCAGAATGCGTTTAGTCTGTGGATGATACAGACGATAGCCTTTACTTTCAGAACTGTACCCAACAAAAATACATTTTACGACCTTATCATCCAATTTTCTGCGATGTTGTTTAGGCACTAATGCATATGCCAAACAACCAAAAACACGCAGATGAGCAACAGATGGCTTGCGGTCATGCCAAGCCTCATATGGAGTGATAGACTGCAACGCTTTCGTGGGACACCTGTTCAGTACATATGCTACACACATGACAACCTCAAGCCAGAAACTATGTGGTAAAGCCTGACTTTTGACCATGCACCTCGCCATCTCCATGAGTGACCTGTTCTTTCGTTCTGCAACTCCATTCTGTTGAGGTGTATACGGCACTGTACACTGGTGTTTTATCCCACGTTCAGCCAGAAATGCATTAAAATCTGAAGACATATATTCCCCCCCTCGATCAGAACGGAGGGTGCCCATTTTACATGCTGACAGATTTTCAGCCAAAACCAAAAACTGTATGAAGCACATGAACGCTTCGGACTTTGCTTTGAGTGGATATACCCATGCATGCCTGGAAAAATCATCAATCAAAGTCACGAAGTAAAGGTAATTTCCAAAAGAGGGTGTCTGCATAGGACCACAGACATCACTATGTACAAGCTGCAATTTCTGCATAGCCCGAACTGAACCATCTTTTGGAAAGGAAGAACGCTGCATTTTGCCCAAAATACAGCCTTCACAAACATGTTTTCCAGGTACCTCAAGCTTGGGCAAAGAGGACACCATTTCAGATTTCTGCAGGCGTAACAAACTAGCAAAATTCAGATGACCAAAGCGTGCATGCCAAAGCTTTGCATCTGACATAGCCTGAGAATCATGAACTGCACATGCCGAATCATTCACAGATTTTTCATAGTCTATGAGCTTATACAGCCCACGACATAAAATGCCAGAAGCAATAATCACATCGCCATTTGAGAGATCGTGGACTGTACACCTGTCATCAACGAATTTCACAACCAAGCCAATCTTGGCTAATGCAGAAACTGATAACAGGTTCTTTTTGATCCCTGGCACAAATAAAGCATCTGACAAAGTGAAAGAACTACCATCAGCAGTAGTCAGAATGATCTTACCAACTCCCATAACAAGATAAGAGGAGTTATTGGCGCATGTGACAGTATTCCCTGTAGGGGCAGGCTCGAGTGAAGAGAAGAAACTGCGCTGCGAGGTAATATGTTTGGTTGCTCCACTGTCAAAGTACCAAACATCTGAGTCTACTGCAGACATGCACTGATCATGAGAAGATGGGTCAAAACTACAAACAGTAGTAAACGCCCATTCTTCTTCCTGCACAAGATTTGCAGACTCTATTTTTGGTGTAGAGGCCTCTGCAACAACCATTCCAGCCTCTTTCTTCTTTGCCTCTTTAGCAGCCAGTTTGGGACAGTTCTTTATAATATGTTCTGCTTGAATCAGGAAGGCCATTCAGAACGGTCTGCACAAGTGAGCTATCTGGTATAACCTCATTAGCAGAAATCAATTGTTCCTTCAGGTCTTTGATCTTTGTAAGAAAACTGTCCATCGAATCACCTTCATTCATGTGCTCACTCTCCAACTGTTTTCGGAGGTAAGCAACACGAGCCTCATTCCTAGCCTGGTACAAAGTGGTAAGTGTATCCCAAGCATCCTTTGTTGTTCTGCAAGAGCGAATGTGAGGAATAATGGCACGTTTGACAGACAAAGCTATCAATGCATGTGCCTGGGCATCTCTGGCATCCCAATGAATCTGCTCTGCAATAGGTGCAATAGAAACAGCAGCACGAACAGGAATCTGCGGAATATCATCTTCGACACCATCTTCATCAGCTCCAACACCTGTATTTGCAGTACCTGTCGTTACAGGTGTAACAGGACGTCTTTCAACACCTTGCACAATGTTCCACAATCCTTTTGCAACCAGTACATATCGCATCATATAAGCCCATAATGGGTAGTTGGTACCATCCAACTTATCCTCAACAGCCAACATACGGAATACATCACTGCTTTCAGCCATGGCCGGTGACTAAAATACCTTGATGCAGAAAATTGACTGTATCTCAAAAAGTTGAACAGAACTGCCCAGACGAGTTCTGCTAGACCTGTAGCAGACTTAGAGACGCTTAAACTGGGGAACAGAAATTGGTATATACCTTTGGCACAAAAGGACGAAATAGCCTGCACAAGCACTGCGATAGTGTGTTCGGAGGCTGAAACGAGCTCAGATCGCGATTTCGGCACCACACAGCAAAGCTGTTTTGATCTCGGAAACACCCTGAGTATGATCACCAAATTTTGTGCGAATCTGAGACTGCAAACGGAGGAGTGTCGATGGCGCCCTAGAAGAAGCAACGACCTGCTCTGATACCAATTGTTGGAGTTAGACGTCTGCGGAAGCACGCGAACAGCACAAGGAAGAAGAAGAAGCTTGGAGCACAACACACAAGACTGAATGTATTACTAGAGAATGTACAAAGATAAGTAGCCCATTAGGGCAATAGGCGTATATACAAGCCGGGGGAAAAAAACCTCCTAAAGAGGGAAAAAAGTGCCCCGGCGGTCCTAGAGTGTTCACACACATCACTACCTAAACATAATGCCTAATTCGCATAATCAAAATTAGCATTTTTATTCCACCAAGATCTAGAATGAGAGGTATTTGAAGGAGAACCATTATAAATGAAAAAGGTAAAAAAAGATATTTAAAAATCATTTTGTTAGTGATGTTCTCTTTCAAGTTACAGGAACGGTAAAAGAAACAATAGCATTAAAGCTTTACAAAGTACAACATTCAAGATTAGCAAAAGCTTTATTTTGACTCTTTAATCAAGTTGAAAGATCATTATCAAAGAAAATTCAAATAGCACTATATTTCATTCAAAAAGGTTTTATACAAGATATTCTTTAATGAGGTGTGGATTGGGATCATTGCCTGAAGAATCCAAGTATACATTTGGACTATGCTCAAAATCGTGCAAAATTTCATAATCAAGGACATGAAATCCCTCTTCCTTGAGAGTGGCCCTATATTCTTCTACTCGAATAATATAGCCTTATCCATGATTTATCCTCATTGGGAGCATTAATATAGAATGAAGGATTCACAATTATGGGATTAGGAAGAACAATTCATTATCAACAAAAGAGTATTGATAATTTAGAAAATCTAGTGAAACTTTGACAAATATTTGTCCATGCATAAGAGAATATATATGGAAGACTATCAGAGGCGTCATCATCTTTTGATTGTTTTACTAACAATGAACGATTCAATCAACACAACAATAAATAGACAAGCCACTTTTTTTAATATTTAGGATCATCACTTTATGATAAAGACATCATTTTTGGAATCAAATCTAACCAAAGTTTTTAGAGTACATCATTTTCTTCATTTTGGATATCATCTTTTATTAAAGGTACCATGTCATCTATTTCTTCCATGTTTGAACTGTCAATGTGATCCACATCTAAATCATGATCAATCCATGGATCATTTATCAATCCATCATGCGTTTGAAACTCTCCAAAAGTTTTTTGTGCTGCTGTAGAAGCTATCTTGGTTGGAGCATGTAACAAATGTATATTAAAAATTTATACTAAATCATTATCATGTGATACACTTAAAAGATTTCTTCATTTTGAATGAAAAAAATCATATGCACTCCAATTATGTTCACAACTACTACTTGAAGCTCAAAATGAAAGCACTCTCATAGCTATATGTTACAACTCCATTGTTTTACATTTGTACTATTCCCACCATATTGGAGGTGGATGCTTTTGAATTGCTTCAATGTGCCATAGATCTCTAAAACATCCTTTTTTATTTACATAAGCTACTCTCTAGTGAAATGCATCTCGACTATCTATGCTTGGAGGTAGTAATTCACATGTGGTTTCGAAAATTTCTATGATCACATTATTAACAATTGAGTTGAAATGATGGGTCCAAGATGAACACTGTTCCATGTAAATGAGTATGCATTTGCATCCATCTTTTCTCTATTAATGATAAAATTTATGTTTTCTCTTGTGATTAAAAATGATTAAAGTCTTTCACTTTTTGAATATATTCTTCCATAATCCAGTACTCTTTTCCTATAAAAAAATTATTGGTATCAACACTTCGTAAAAGCTCCATAAAACGTTTAGTGATGTTGACAGTTTTTCAAAATTATGCCAAAATGTTTTTTATTGTATTAGAGACATACACTTCAAAGCTACAAATCAATAAGAAGTATACTTCTCTATCCATGCCTCCCAACTTTGATCCCTAATAATTTCTACAAGTGCTAGCTTGACTTCAATTAACCAAATGAACACAATATCCATAGATAACTTTATCAGTGAGAAGTGGGTGGAAATGTGTGCGAGACACAAACATCATATGTTGAGGATAACACATAGAAAGGATCTCTAGAGCTATGACAATAACCTCAAGACATAGAGGCCATAGTACAACAATTGCATAGAGCAGCAGAGGAAGATAGAGCGTCATAATATTTACAGGTGTATAAGAAAGGTAGATACATATATGTACATAACGAGGGCTTGAGCATCAAATTCATTGAGGATTTATTGGTGGAAAATATAAGAGATGCACATGCATTTTTGAAAAAGGTAGAAGGCAGCTATATGCCAAAAGGTATGTGAAAAGAGATGGTTAGATTTACTCTTCCTCCTTTCTTCATGGCATATGAACATACGATTGTCATAGTTGAATGCCATAGTGGACATGCCTCATTGGGAATTTACATTGGGATTTCTTTTATTTCATATAAGGTCACCTCATTGGGTTTGTTTCACCATGATGAGTTGGATTTGCCACATTGGGTGAGTTTTGAGTGTGAAGTGCATTGGGTTTTGTGGGAAGACTACTAGCTATCACATTGGATTTTCTATGCTTCATTAGGATTTGATACATCATTGGATGCTTTTTTTTTTAACCACCTTAGGACTCAACGTATTAGGCTTATAGAGGATATTTTGAGTTTTGATTGAGAACTATCAAAAGCTCAACCATATTAGGTATGCTTACCTTAGTCCACATTGAATTTCATTCTTGATTGTAGACTCATTAAAATATAGAGTTTTCCATGGATGATCTCATTCTGTGTATCCTTTGGCTCTTGGAGAATAGGATTGAGAAGGTAATACCATAGGTTTTATCATCACGGTAGTGCCTAATCACGTTACTTCAAACAAGGTTTAAATACTTGTTTACAAGAAAGCTATCTCAAACCGAGATACCTTGGATGAATATAGAGCTAGAAGAGCTTCTTCTGTTGCAGATAGTGCATAGCTAGGAACTTTTCTAGCTATGGCGATGAACTCAAGAGAGAAGCACCTTCAATATACTGACTCCAGATAGAGAGAGAAGATGTAGCCATAGATATGAAAAGAAATGTGTGTCTTATCAATGGAACGTAGATAGATACATATATAAAGATAAGGAAAAGCTTGGGCAAAAACTTTAGTCGATGTTTGTTTGTAAAAAATATAAGAGATAGACATGGATTTTTTAAACAGGCATAGTAGAAAGCTTAGCCCCATGCTAGAGTTAAAAATATATGTGAAAGTTGTATGATCCCTGTATGGTATTGAGTATAACCACCTTCAGTAAATTGCATACTACATGATCGTAGAATCACGAAGGTGAAAAATTCTATTGATGTTGTGGAGTCACATTGTACATTCACAATCTTACCCTCCATTATCATCCTAGCTATCTATCACAAACAAGATAGGTGAGTTGGAGCCAGCTTACAACTTTGCATCCTCTCTAATGAACATTCTGGTATGTAGCACAATGTTGTTGTTGCGAAGATGCATTATCTACTTCAATTTGCACGTGGCGCAGCAAGAAACTCTCTAGAATTATACCATAAGAATCATCATTACTACATTGGCGAGAAAAGTAGAGCTCCCATTTCAAGGGGAGATGAAAAGTATTCAGAGGCTGATGCAAAACTTCCATTTGCGAGATTACATGTTATTGTGTGGACAAATTCATTGGGAAACCCTTTGTTTTTTGTGCATACAAAACTTTGCATTAAGGCTTGCAGTACAATGACCTATTTCTTCACTTGAGATCTTCAAATATCAGAAAACAAACATTGAGGGTTTGTTTAGAAACTTATCGTAATATAGCTTGACCTATCTAGAGACTCACGTCATACTGTCTAGACCTAGAAAGAATAGCCAAATCTCACTTGGAGGCATATTTAGTCATGAGTGCATCTAATGCAATGCCACATTGTGAGCCACAGATGATACCATCTATAAATGATGTTACACATATTTGGTCATGAATGGATCTGATGCAATGTCACATTGTGAAACACAGACAATACCATCTATAAATGATACCATCTATAAATGATGCCACATTTCAAGAAGATGGACTTATTGCAATTCTTGTTGCAAGTCTCAGTCTGCACAAGTTGGAAGTATTATGATTGTAGTAGAAAGTCTTCCACTCAACTTCATCATGGCGTCTATAACAAATGCATGAACCCCAATAATATTCATGCTCACTATTGAAGAGAAGATTACAAGAAACTTTTTGGTAGGGAAAAGGTTAATGATCTAGGAAGAACTTGAAGGAACTATGACTCACCAAGTGAGTGTTGAATCACATCAAATAAAAGTTTTCAAGAAAGAATTTTAATGTAGGAAAAATAATTGAAAAATAAGGTATCATTCCAAGGGAATCCAATTTCATTGTGTCATTCGCAAACAAGGAAACACTAACTTACAGTGCAAGTTTGAAATATAGTAAGAGACACTCCTTAGTACTTCCTTTTGGATGCCTCTCTTCATTCATTTGCCAGTGGCAACTTCCACCCTTCATTTTCATAGTATATTTTGATTCATTTTGCTTCTTGACACCCTTTATATTTGCAAAGTGAGTTTCAAAATCTGCCTGTTTCTCACTTCCTCTTCCTATGGTACTAGTCTTGGATGTTTCATGTTTTTAGACTACCCCTTTTTAAAGCTCAACCATTGCATCATCTTAGCAAGCCTATCTCAATAAGGTGCTTGTACTATTTGCAATACTCTCACTAGTATTGTCTTTATTGCTCTCTCTTTGTCTCTATCTCTCTCTAAAAGGAGACCCCTCTAGTTGCGAGCAATTCTGAATCCATCATGTGGTTCTTGGGATTAGCTTTGGAGATGCCAATACAACATATGAGGGGTATACCGAACCTTATACCAACACAAATACACGGGAGTAGTTTAGCTCTAGCATCGGTATAAGCCTCGATATAAGTTTCCATGCAATAAGGCATGTATAAGCATCAATATGGGTGCCGATATAATCATCAGTACGTGCCTGATATCCATGGTATAAGCATTGATATATGCATTGGTAGAAGAATCACTAGTATAAGCATTGGTATGTCCCTAGGAAAAATTGTTGGTATAAGCATCAGTATGTCCTTGGGCCACACAAACACTCATAGGGGCACCTATATCAATGATCATATCTCCAATGTTTTTTTAGTGCAGAGTGTGTTGTCTGTTGCTCTAGCAACATGAAAATGTTGTTGTGTAGCAAATGAAATATATATATTCCATAAATCAACCATATACAAAAGTGTGGAAAACCACTATGATATATGAGCCCAATACAAAATGTGGATAACCAGTGCCATATATAAGCGAAATACAAAATGTGGCTAACCGTTGCCATATATGAACCAAATATTAAATTGTGGTGCACCACTACCATATATGAGCCAAGTACAAAACTATGGCAGATCACTGCCATACACATGCCTAGAGGGATCAGAACATCTACGTGTATAGTACTCCAACAAAGAGCATTGATGAAATGAGACAAATTGACATGATATTTATAAACAAGAACTAAAAAACACTAATCCAAGTTTAGAAGCTCACCTCATCATAGATGCTCCCATGAAATGACTACACTGCATCCCTTCAAGGCCTCCATTAGAGGAACCAAGCCATGATGATATCCATGAGCCTCCTCTACTCATGTTGTAAGAGGATCCACTCCCAAATCCTACAACGAATATGAAAAATATGAGATTAACAAACATGATGTTCTTGACACAAGCGAATTCAATCATCAAAATGAAACTTACAAACTCATAACACATAGTGTCATATCCATCGCTACCATAATATGATGCTCCAACCATATCTATATGTATGACTATCATATCTCGCTGCTCATAATATTGATCAAAACTCTACTACTGCTCATCGAGAATCATCTCCCACTCCTTGTGGTCTAAGCATATAGGATTTGATAAGAATCCCATGAAAGCACCGTGTGCTGAATCCACTCTCAGCTTACAATAGGGTGCCAAGGTGTTGGCTGATACACATGATAGACAACCTCTCTGATGTAATTTTTTGCAATCATTTTCTTGTTCACTATATTTGACCATGAAAGAGTGTCCAAGTTGTATGGAACAGAGCTTCCATATGGGCTAATGCATGGCCTTTCCAATCACATCCATCACTCTAAAAACATCATGTATATGATGCACCTTGGAGTCATCATGGTCATGAGCACCCGAAGGTATATGTGGTGTGCTATGTGGCATACGTGCATCTGAGGTACTCACTCTAGGAGTAGAAGTGGATGACACAACGTCCATCACACTATCTCCACAACATCTGCCTCCTCTAAAGACACTCGTAGATCCTTCTCTAGAACCTGCTCCTCGAAAATGGCAAGTAGACCAATGGCATGGATAAGACCGGACAACAATTGTATCATGCTATGGTTTCAAATGCATATTTCAACCATTGGACCCACTAGGTGATGGCTGAGAAGATGGTCATAAAGCAAGGAGTACCTCTCATGGAAATAGTCCCGCTAAAGGAGTCATAAAGTGGAGTCATAAAGCAAGAAGTGCCTCTGATGGAAGTAGTCCTCCTAAAGGGAGTACTACCAATGGGAGTAGTCTTGCCAAACGGAGTACTACCAAAGGCAGGAGTCTTGTCAAAGGGAGTGTCATTAGTGAGAGTACCACCAATGGGAGTGAGCCCGATGGGAGTGCTACTATGCATGATGGATTATAATGACACTCTAGAGATATAAGTGAGAGAGTCCTTGAATATAAACTCTAAAAACTACTCTTCTGTTATGGAATGTAGAGTGAATAGTGGACTGTCCCCCATCGTGCTCTGCAACAAAAAACTTAAATAATTAGCTTTTGTTAATAATGGTAATATAGAAAAATAGTAGTAAACAAAAAATCTAGCAAATATGTAAACACAAATAAGTGCATACACATGTTTAGTTCACAAATCATCTATTCTAGCATCCTCTTTGAGATATAACATGTAGAGGATATCTATCTCTAGATTGGTGACTTCTAGATCTCTTGGCATGGCCACCCTTCTTGATAAGTCCTCATACAACATATCTTTTGGCCAATTGCTTGCTTTAATTTTTTTGTTCTGTTTGTCGACAAATTTTCCCTTCATGTGACACATGTCCATCAAGTAGATATCTAAGATGTCCTTTGTTAAGTTTTCAAAGTGCTTTGGAGTAGCATGCTTCGAGTTGTGCTCTGCATAACGGACAAGCATTGTAACCCAAAATCTTTAAGCCTAAACATTCACCACAACCGGGCTAGCCATACATCATCCACAGAGTATGCCTTGCACTTACATGTACCCTCTTGTTAGAAGTTGAGACATGTCCTACACAGTAATCCCATGCCATAAAATGTGCAGCTCTTCCACAAGCACTGCAAGTTATGCATCCATGTTTTTAACCTTATACTTACCTGTCACAATGAGAGATAATAATAAATAACCTTTTTTTGTGGCCAACCATGATGGGATGTTATATTTCATCAAACATATAGGCTATGTGATCCATGAGGATCTGCCTAAACCAAATGGTTTTACTCCATCCATAGGTAGGCCTAGACATATATTGAGAGCCTCTTTAGAAAACTCTAGCCACTTACTATGTATGTGTTTCTAAGAATTACAATCAATAGGCACTCGCACTAGACCATCTACATAATAACTCTTTACATGCCATGACATTAAATGAGCTATGGATTTGCATATAAAGATGCTCTTAATTCTTGGAATGATATGAAAGTGGTGAAAAACCTTTGTGGGGACTCTTTCACCCATAAAGTCTTCTCTAAAACGTTTTTCTCCACATTTTGTACTTATGTGGAAGCCTTCATACTCGTTGCAAAAGAGAATGCAACCATTTGAGGAAGCATCAATCTTGGTGTAGTCCATCCCCATGGAATGTGAAAGATTTTTTTATCTCCACGTGTTGGGGGCATGCCATTGCCATCTAGCACAAATTGATCTTTTAGAGCGTGCAAGGGATAAAAAATTACATTGATATTAGTAAATATGCTTATTTTGATATAGCAACAGATGTGTATTTCAAATACAGTTACCTAAACAATTCACAAACACTAATATCAGACCATCCATAAATCGATTGAAGATTGAGCATGGAGAGCAATGCACAAACTACAAATATGTTTGCCCTAGTTAATAATGCTAAATGGGCTAGACTTCCTATGTTTTGGTGTTCTTTGCTGGCTTCTGATCGTGGAAATTGTGGAGTGTCCATTGAACCCATGACATCTTCTCCACCATCGTGATCTTCATCCATGTCATTAAACACATCGAGCATTTCTTCCATGTGTTTATTCTATGTAATGTTTCCTATACCTTATTCTCCTACCTCCCTCTTTGTTCTCTTTTCTTGAGGAGAGATAGATCATGCAATGCCATGTGGGTTGACCTGCTCACCAGCAAAAGCATGCAACTAGTAGCGTAGGTCCTGTAGTCGATCTGCATAAAAGGATCCATATTCTCGAACATGTGTAGTACAAATCTATCCTTTACAAAAAAAACTTATACATGCACTAAGTGCAACGACATGCCATTCTCTCCTCCGAATCCGAAGATCCCATCTGATAGCATGTGGAGACATTAGGGCATTAAATATGTGATACATTTAATTATGTATATTAATTCTAGTTCTAAAACCATATTTTTTTAAATTTGATTACAAATACTAATTCTCTTCCAAAAACACATTTTGATAAGTTCTACATATACTTGATTATATATATTAATATTAAACCTAAAATCCTAATTTTTATATATTTAATTATATATATTTAAGTTGATTCAAAAACCCTAATTTCTAATATATTTATTTATAATAATGCATTTGATTATGTATTGTACTTTTTTCCCATTTTTATACATATATTTGATTATATATACTAATATTACACGTGAAATCCTATATATATATATATATATATATATATATATATATATATGGGTGTGTGTGTGTGTGTGTGTTTATTTTGATTCCAAAACCCTAGCTCTTTTCATATTAGTTTATATATACTAATCTTTATCATAGAACCCTAGATCTTTACATATCTAATTATACTACTAATTTTACTCTTAAAGCCTTAATTTCTCATATATTTAATTATATATAGCACATTTGATTATATATACTATTTTTTTCCTAAATTTTATATATATTAAATTATATATATTTATTTTAAGTCAAAAATCCTAGCTCTTTTAATATTTATGTATATGTATGTGTATGTGTATACGTGTGCATGCGTGTATCTATATGTTTGTGTATGTGTGTATGCATAAGTGTATGTATGTAAAAACCCTAAAACCCTATTCCTAAAGACTTAAACCTAAAACATGTATATGTATGTATGTATGTATGTAAGCATGTTTATATATATGTGAATGTGTATATGCGTGTATATGTGTATATACATGCATATACACATATACACGCATATGCGTGTGTGTATGTGTGTAAAAACTAAAAATCCTAAGCCCAAAAGCATTATCCTAAAACATGAATATGTGTGTATGTATGTATGTATGTATATGTGATGTGTGTGTATGTCATGTATGCATGTGCATATATATGTGTATGTGTATATGTGTGTATATGTATGCATGTGTGTATGTATTTGTGTGTATGTGTATATGTATTTATGCATATGTGTATGTATGTAGAAACCCTAGAAGCCTCATCCTTAAGACTTAGATGTAAAACATGTATATGTGTGTATGTGTATGTGTGTGTATGCATGTGTATATATATGTATATATGTATATGTTTGTATATGTGTGCACATGTGCATGTATATGTGTGAATGTGTATATGTGTGTATGCATATATGTATGTATGTAAAAACCCTGAAACCCTTATCCTAATGACCTAGACCTAAAATATGTATATGTGTGTATGCATCTATGCATGTGTATATATATATGTTTATGTGTATATATATGTGTATATCAAGATTAAACCTAAAACCCTATTTTTTATATATATAATTATATATACTTATTTTAATTCAAAACCCTTATTTTTTATATAATAATACATAGTATATTTTATTATATATTCTCAGTTTTTCCTTATTTGTATTTGATTATATATATTAGTATTAACTATTTTTATATATCTACTTATATAGACTTATTCTAATTCAAAAATCCTAATTTCTTAGATATTTAATTATACATAGTACATTGGATTATATATTCTATTGTTTTTTCTATTTTTTAATTATATGTATTAATATTAAAACAAAAAAATCCTATTTTTTATATATTTATTTTAATTAAAAACAATTTGATTATATATTCATTTTTTTTCCTAAATTTTACTTGATTAGATATAGTGTTAATAAACCTAAGATCCTATTTTTATATATTTAATTGTATATATTTATTTTAATTCAAAAAATATAACTTTTTATATATTTAGTTATACATACTACTCTTGTTTTTTCCCAAATTTTACTCCATTATATTATGTGTATGCGTAAGTGTGTATGTGTATATGTTCATATGTATGCATGAATATGTGTATGCATGTAGAAACCTTAAAGCCAGTTTTCTATATATTTATTTATAAATATTTATTTTAATTCAGAAAACCAGATTTCTTATATATTTAAATATACATAGAGCACTTAATATATATATATATATATATATATATATATATATATATATATATATATATATATATATATATATATATATATATATATATATATATATATATATATATATATATGAATATTAAACCATAAACCCATATATATGTATATTTGTATATGCATGTATGCATGTGTGAATGTAAAAGCCAAAAACCCTAATCCTAAAACCCTAACCCTTAAACATGTATATATGTGTATGTTTGTATGAACATGTGATGTGTGTGTGTATGCATGTGTATATATATGTGTGTGTGTATATGTGTGTATATGTGTGCATGTATATGTGTGTATGCATATGTGTATATATGTAAAAACCCTAAAAACCTAATTCCAAAGGCTTAGACCTAAAACATGTATATGTGCTTATGCATGTGTTTATATATGTTTATGTGTATATGTGTGTATATGTGTATGTGTTTATGCATATGTGTATGTACGTAAAAGCCAAAAAGCCCTAATCCTAAAACCCTAACCTTAAAACATGTATATGTGTGTATGTGTGTATTGTTGAAAGAGTTTCAAGCTCAAGAGTGTGGGAACATGCCCCAAATTAAACCTTCCACATCATCCACAATCAAAGGAGGCTGATTTCCACGAGTTGGAGGCATCAAATCATGCCCATAATGGAAAGAATTTGATTAGAGAAGATTTAGCTCACCTCTTGATGTGATTGGACCTCACTTTTGACATGTATATGCTTTTGATTGGTTAAAGAGGTTAGTATGAGGTCTTTAAAACCTCTAATGAGTTGTATTATGACTTAGAGTCATGGAAATACGTGCCCAAGCTGCCCCCTTGCTTAAGCACACCCCCTACTAACTGTTCTCTTCATATTTTGCAGAAATTTCACTTTTACACACTCTATCTATCTAGATGTTTTTGGCAGACCCCGCGGTCTTGTAATTGTTGTTTCTCCTTCATCCAGAATCCATTTGCAATGATTTTTGTCTTGTTGGAAAGCTTATAAGTTGTACTTTGTCTGGTATAGGTCTCAGGTTCAGTGCCTGCACATGTGCAGAGAAATGTCTAGAATAGTGTCTCTCTAGTTAGCTCATACTTTGTGAAGAGATCAAGTTATCTGTTTTGTTGCAGCCGGTTGAGGCATCATCCAGTATCCAAATGGAGTGATTTTACTCTCATTTGAAATCTCTTAAAGTCTAGTTTATGCCACCGTTCTTGATAAGTCCTCATACAACATATCTTTTGGCCAATCACTTGCTTTAATTTTTTTGTTCTGTTTGTCGACAAATTTTCCCTTCATGTGAGACGTCCATCAAGTAGATATAAGTTTTCAAAGTGCTTTGGAGTAGCATGATTTGAGTTGTAATTTGCATAGGGGACAAGCATTGTAATCCAAAATCTTTAAGCCTAAACATTCACCTCAACCGGGCTAGCCATACATCATCCACAGAGTATGCCTTGCACTTACATGTACCCTCTTGTTAGAAGTTGAGACATGTCCTACACAGTAATCCCATGCCATAAAATGTGCAGCTCTTCCACAAGCAGTGCAAGTTATGCATCCATGTTTTTTACCTTATACTTACCTGCCACAATGAGAGATAATAATAAATAACCTTTTTTTGTGGCCAACCGTGATGGGATGTTATATTTCATCAAACATATAGGCTATGTGATCCATGAGGATCTGCCTAAACCAAATGGTTTTACTCCATCCATAGGTAGGCCTAGACATATATTGAGAGCCTCTTTAGAAAACTCTAGCCACTTACTATGTATGTGTTTCTAAGAATTACAATCAGTAGGCACTCACACTAGACCATCTACATAATAACTCTTTACATGCCATGACATTAAATGAGCTATGGATTTGCATATAAAGATGCTCTTATTTCTTGGAATGATATGAAAGTGGTGAAAAACCTTTGTGGGGACTCTTTCACCCATAAGGTCTTCTCTAAAACGTTTTTCTCCACACTTTGTACTTATGTGGAAGCCTTCATACTCGTTGCAAAAGAGAATGCAACCATTTGAGCAAGCATCAATCTTGGTGTAGTCCATCCCCATGGAATGTGAAAGATTTTTTAATCTCCAGGTGTTGGGGGCATGCCATTGTCATCTAGCACAAATTGATCTTTTAGAGCGTGCAAGGGATAAAAAGTTACATTGATATTAGTAAATATGCTTATTTTGATATAGCAACAGATGTGTATTTCAAATACAGTTACCTAAACAATTCACAAACACTAATATCAGACCATCCATAAATCGATTGAAGATTGAGCATGGAGAGCAATGCACAAAGTACAAATATGTTTGCCTTAGTGAATAATGCTAAATGGGCTACACTTCCTATGTTTTGGTGTTCTTTGCTTGCTTCTGATCGTGGAAATTGTGGAGTGTCCATTGAACCCACGATATCTTCACCATCGTGATCTTCATCCATGTCATTAAACACATCGAGCATTTCTTCCATGTGTTTATTCTATGTAATGTTTCCTATACCTTATTCTCCTACCTCCCTCTTTGTTCTCTTTTCTTGAGGAGAGATAGATCATGCAATGCCATGTGGGTTGACCTGCTCACCAGCAAAAGCATGCAACTAGTAGTGTAGGTTTTGTAGTCGATCTGCATAAAAGGATCCATATTCTCGAACATGTGTAGTACAAATCTATCCTTTACAAAAAAAACTTATACATGCACTGAGTGCAACGACATGCCATTCTCTCCTCCGAATCCGAAGATCCCATCTGATAGCATGTGGAGACATTAGGGCATTAAATATGTGATACATTTAATTATGTATATTAATTTTAATTCTAAAACCATATTTTTTTAAATTTGATTACTAATACTAATTCTCTTCCAAAAACACATTTTCATAAGTTCTACATATATTTGATTATATATATTAAAATTAAACCTAAAATCCTAATTTTTATATATTTAATTATATATATTTAAGTTGATTCAAAAACCCTAATTTCTAATATATTTATTTATAATAATGCATTTGATTATATATTGTACTTTTTTCCCATTTTTATACATATATTTGATTATATATACTAATATTACACGTGAAATCCTATATATATATATATATATATATATATATATATATATATATATATATATATATATATATATATATATATATATATATATATATATATATATATATATATATATATATATATATATATATATATATATATATATATATATATATATATATGGGTGTGTGTGTGTGTGTTTATTTTGATTCCAAAACCCTAGCTCTTTTCATACTAGTTTATATACTAATCTTTATCATAGAACCCTAGATCTTTACATATCTAATTATACTACTAATTTTACTCTTAAAGCCTTAATTTCTCATATATTTAATTATACATAGCACATTTGATTATATATACTATTTTTTCCCTAAATTTTATATATATTAAATTATATATATTTATTTTAAGTCAAAAAGCCTAGCTCTTTTAATATTTATGTATATGTATGTGTATGTGTATACGTGTGCATGCGTGTATCTATATGTTTGTGTATGTGTGTATGCATAAGTGTATGTATGTAAAAACCCTAAAACCCTATTCCTAAAGACTTAAACCTAAAACATGTATATGTATGTATGTATGTATGTAAGCATGTTTATATATATGTGAATGTGTATGTGTGTGTATATGTGTATATACATGCATATACACATATACACACATATGCGTGTGTGTATGTGTGTAAAAACTCAAAATCCTAAGCCCAAAAGCATTATCCTAAAACATGAATATGTGTGTATGTATGTATGTACATATATGTGATGTGTGTGTATGTCATGTATGCATGTGCATATATATGTGTATGTGTATATGTGTGTATATGTATGCATGTGTGTATGTATTTGTGTGTGTTTGTGTATATGTATTTATGCATATGTGTATGTATGTAGAAACCCTAGAAGCCTCATCCTTAAGACTTAGATGTAAAACATGTATATGTGTGTATGTGTATGTGTGTGTATGCATGTGTATATATATGTATATGTGTATATGTTTGTATATGTTTGTATATGTGTGCACATGTGCATGTATATGTGTGAATGTGTATATGTGTGTATGCATATGTGTATATATGTAAAAACCCTGAAACCCTTATCCTAATGACCTAGACCTAAAATATGTATATGTGTGTATGCATCTATGCATGTGTATATATATATGTTTATGTATATATATATGTTTATGTGTATATATATGTGTATATCAAGATTAAACCTAAAACCCTATTTTTTATATATATAATTATATATACTTATTTTAATTCAAAACCCTTTTTTTTTATATAATTATACATAGTATATTTTATTATATATTCTCAGTTTTTCCTTATTTGTATTTGATTATATATATTAGTATTAACTATTTTTATATATCTACTTATATAGACTTATTCTAATTCAAAAATCCTAATTTCTTAGATATTTAATTATACATAGTACATTGGATTATATATTCTATTGTTTTTTCTATTTTTTTATTATATGTATTAATATTAAAACAAAAAACTCCTATCTTTTATATATTTATTTTAATTAAAAAACAATTTGATTATATATTCTATTTTTTTCCTAAATTTTACTTGATTAGATATAGTGTTTATAAACCTAAGATCCTATTTTTATATATTTAATTGTATATATTTATTTTAATTAAAAAAATATAACTTTTTATATATTTAGTTATACATACTACTCTTATGTTTTCCCAAATTTTACTCCATTATATTATGTGTATGCGTAAGTGTGTATGTGTATATGTGTATATGTATGCATGAATATGTGTATGCATGTAGAAACCTTAAAGCCAGTTTTCTATATATTTATTTATAAATATTTATTTTAATTAAAAAAAACCAAATTTCTTATATATTTAATTATACATAGAGCACTTAATATATATATATATATATATATATATATATATATATATGAATATTAAACCATAAACCCATATATATGTATATATATATATATATATATATATATATATATATATATATATATATATATATATATATATATATATATATAGATATATATATATAGATATATGAATATT
Source organism: Ceratopteris richardii (assembly GCA_020310875.1). Taxonomy (NCBI): domain Eukaryota; kingdom Viridiplantae; phylum Streptophyta; class Polypodiopsida; order Polypodiales; family Pteridaceae; genus Ceratopteris; species Ceratopteris richardii. The sequence continues at coordinate 90,037,350 of CM035410.1, forward strand.
AAACCATAAACCCATATATATGTATATTTGTATATGCATGTATGCATGTGTGAATGTAAAAGCCAAAAACCCTATTCCTAAAACCCTAACCCTAAAACATGTATATATGTGTATGTGTGTATGAACATGTGATGTGTGTGTGTATGCATGTGTATATATATGTGTTTGTGTATATGTGTGTATATGTGTGCATGTATATGTGTGTATGCATATGTGTATATATGTAAAAGCCCTAAAAACCTAATTCCAAAGGCTTAGACCTAAAACATGTATATGTGTGTATGCATGTGTTTATATATGTTTACGTGTATATGTGTATGTGTTTATGCATATGTGTATGTACGTAAAAGTCAAAAAGCCCTAATCCTAGAACCTAACCTTAAAACATGTATATGTGTGTATGTGTGTATTGTTGAAACTTTTTCAAGCTCAAGAGTGTGGTAACATGCCCCAAATTGAACCTTCCACATCATCCACAATCAAAGGAGGCTGATTTCCATGAGTTGGAGGCATCAAATCATGCCCATAATGGAAAGAATTTGATTAGAGAAGATTTAGCTCACCTCTTGATGTGATTGGACCTCACTTTTGACATGTATATGCTTTTGATTGGTTAAAGAGGTTAGTATGAGGTCTTTAAAACCTCTAATGAGTTGTATTATGACTAAGAGTCGTGGAAATACGTGCCCAAGCTGCCCCCTTGCTTAAGCACACCCCCTACTAACTGTTCTCTGCATATTTTGCAGAAATTTCACTTTTACACACTCTATCTATCTAGATGTTTTTGGGAGACCCCGCGGTCTTGTAATTGTTGTTTCTCCTTCATCCGGAATCCATTTGCAATGATTTTTGTCTTGTTGGAAAGCTTATAAGTTGTACTTTGTCTGGTATAAGTCTTAGGTTCAGGGCCTGCACATGTGCAGAGAAATGTGCAGAATAGTGTCTGTCTAGTTAGCTCATACTCTGTGAAGAGATCAAGTTATCTGTTTTGTTGCAGCTGGTTGAGGCATCATCCAGTATCCAAATGGAGTGATTTTACTCTCATTTGAAAGCTCTAAAGTCTAGTTTATGCCACCCTTCTTGATAAGTCCTCATACAACATATCTTTTGGCCAATCGCTTGCTTTAATTTTTTTTTTCTGTTTGTCGACAAATTTTCCCTTCATGTGAGACATGTCCATCAAGTAGATATAAGTTTTCAAAGTGCTTTGGAGTAGCATGCTTCGAGTTGTACTTTGCATAGGGGACAAGCATCGTAACCCAAAATCTTTCAGCCTAAACATTCACCACAACCGGGCTAGCCATACATCATCCACAGAGTATGCCTTGCACTTACATGTACCCTGTTGTTAGAAGTTGAGACATGTCCTACACAGTAATCCCATGCCATAAAATGTGCAGCTCTTCCACAAGCAGTGCAAGTTATGCATCCATGTTTTTTACCTTATACTTACCTGTCACAATGAGAGATAATAATAAATAACCTTTTTTTGTGGCCAACCGTGATGGGATGTTTTATTTCATCAAACATATAGGCTATGTGATCCATGAGGATCTGCCTAAACCAAATGGTTTTACTCCATCCATAGGTAGGCCTAGACATATATTGAGAGCCTCTTTAGAAAACTCTAGCCACTTACTATGTATGTGTTTCTAAGACTTACAATCAGTAGGCACTCACACTAGACGATCTACATAATAACTCTTTACATGCCATGACATTAAATGAGCTATGGATTTGCATATAAAGATGCTCTTAATTCTTGGAATGATATGAAAGTGGTGAAAAACCTTTGTGGGGACTCTTTCACCCATAAGGTCTTCTCTAAAACGTTTTTCTCCACACTTTGTACTTATGTGGAAGCCTTCATACTCGTTGCAAAAGAGAATGCAACCATTTGAGCAAGCATCAATCTTGGTGTAGTCCATCCCCATGGAATGTGAAAGATTTTTTAATCTCCACGTGTTGGGGGCATGCCATTGTCATCTAGCACAAATTGATCTTTTAGAGCGTGCAAGGGATAAAAAAATACATTGATATTAGTAAATATGCTTATTTTGATATAGCAACAGATGTGTATTTCAAATACAGTTACCTAAACAATTCACAAACACTAATATCAGACCATCCATAAATCGATTGAAGATTGAGCATGGAGAGCAATGCACAAAGTACAAATATGTTTGCCCTAGTGAATAATGCTAAATGGGCTACACTTCCTATGTTTTGGTGTTCTTTGCTGGCTTCTGATCGTGGAAATTGTGGAGTGTCCATTGAACCCATGACATCTTCTCCACCATCGTGATCTTCATCCATGTCATTAAACACATCGAGCATTTCTTCCATGTGTTTATTCTATGTAATGTTTCCTATACCTTATTCTCCTACCTCCCTCTTTGTTCTCTTTTCTTGAGGAGAGATAGATCATGCAATGCCATGTGGGTTGACCTGCTCACCAGCAAAAGCATGCAACTAGTAGTGTAGGTTTTGTAGTCGATCTGCATAAAAGGATCCATATTCTCGAACATGTGTAGTACAAATCTATCCTTTACAAAAAAAACTTATACATGCACTGAGTGCAACGACATGCCATTCTCTCCTCCGAATCCGAAGATCCCATCTGATAGCATGTGGAGACATTAGGGCATTAAATATGTGATACATTTAATTATGTATATTAATTTTAATTCTAAAAACATATTTTTTTAAATTTGATTACAAATACTAATTCTCTTCCAAAAACACATTTTCATAAGTTCTACATATATTTGATTATATATCTTAATATTAAACCTAAAATCCTAATTTTTATATATTTAATTATATATATTTAAGTTGATTCAAAAACCCTAATTTCTAATATATATATTTATAATAATGCATTCGATTATATATTGTACTTTTTTCCCATTTTTATACATATATTTGATTATATATACTAATATTACACGTGAAATCCTATATATATATATATATATATATATATATATATATATATATATATATATATATATATATATATATATATATATATATATATATATATATACATATATATATATATATATATATATATATATATATATATATATATATATATATATATATATATATATATATATATATATGGGTGTGTGTGTGTGTGTGTTTATTTTGATTCCAAAACCCTAGCTCTTTTTATACTAGTTTATATACTAATCTTTATCATAGAACCCTAGATCTTTACATATCTAATTATACTACTAATTTTACTCTTAAAGCCTTAATTTCTCATATATTTAATTATACATAGCACATTTGATTATATATACTATTTTTTTCCTAAATTTTATATATATTAAATTATATATATTTATTTTAAGTCAAAAAGCCTAGCTCTTTTGATATTTATGTATATGTATGTGTATGTGTATACGTGTGCATGCATGTATCTATATGTTTGTGTATGTGTGTATGCATAAGTGTATGTATGTAAAAACCCTAAAACCCTATTCCTAAAGACTTAAACCTAAAACATGTATATATATGTATGTATGTATGTATGTATGTAAGCATGTTTATATATATGTGAATGTGTATATGCGTGTATATGTGTATATACATGCATATACACATATACACGCATATGCGTGTGTGTATGTGTGTAAAAACTAAAAATCCTAAGCCCAAAAGCATTATCCTAAAAGATGAATATGTGTGTATGTATGTATGTATGTATATGTGATGTGTGTGTATGTCATGTATGCATGTGCATATATATGTGTATATGTATATGTGTGTATATGTATGCATGTGTGTATGTATTTGTGTGTGTATGTGTATATGTATTTATGCATATGTGTATGTATGTAGAAACCCTAGAAGCCTCATCCTTAAGACTTAGATGTAAAACATGTATATGTGTGTATGTGTATGTGTGTGTATGCATGTGTATATATATGTATATGTGTATATGTTTGTATATGTGTGCACATGTGCATGTATATGTGTGAATGTGTATATGTGTGTATGCATATGTGTATGTATGTAAAAACCCTGAAACCCTTATCCTAATGACCTAGACCTAAAATATGTATATGTGTGTATGCATCTATGCATGTGTATATATATATGTTTATGTATATATATATGTTTATGTGTATATATATGTGTATATCAAGATTAAACCTAAAACCATATTTTTTATATATATAATTATATATACTTATTTTAATTCAAAACCCTTATTTTTTATATAATTATACATAGTATATTTTATTATATATTCTCATTTTTTCCTTATTATGTATTTGATTATATATATTAGTAATAACTATTTTTATATATCTACTTATATAGACTTATTCTAATTCAAAAATCCTAATTTCTTAGATATGTAATTATACATAGTACATTGGATTATATATTCTATTGTTTTTTCTATTTTTTAATTATATGTATTAAAATTAAAACAAAAAAATCCGATTTTTTATATATTTATTTTAATTAAAAAACAATATGATTATATATTCTATTTTTTTCCTAAATTTTACTTGATTAGATATAGTGTTAATAAACCTAAGATCCTATTTTTATATATTTAATTGTATATATTTATTTTAATTCAAAAAATATAACTTTTTATATATTTAGTTATACATACTACTCTTATGTTTTCCCAAATTTTACTCCATTATATTATGTGTATGCGTAAGTGTGTATGTGTATATGTGTATATGTATGCATGAATATGTGTATGCATGTAGAAACCTTAAAGCCAGTTTTCTATATATTTATTTATAAATATTTATTATAATTCAGAAAACTAAATTTCTTATATATTTAATTATACATAGAGCACTTAATATATATATATATATATATATATAGATATATGAATATTAAACCATAAACCCATATATATATATATATATTTAGATATATGAATATTAAACCATAAACCCATATATATGTATATTTGTATATGCATGTATGCATGTGTGAATGTAAAAGCCAAAAGCCCTAATCCTAAAACCCTAACCCTAAAACATGTATATATGTGTATGTGTGTATGAACATGTGATGTGTGTGTGTGTGTATGCATGTGTATATATATGTGTGTGTGTATATGTGTGTATATGTGTGCATGTATATGTGTGTATGCATATGTGTATATATGTAAAAACCCTAAAAACCTAATTCCAAAGGCTTAGACCTAAAACATGTATATGTGTGTATGCATGTGTTTATATATGTTTATGTGTATATGTGTATGTGTTTATGCATATGTGTATGTATGTAAAAGCCAAAAAGCCCTAATCGTAAAACCCTAACCTTAAAACATGTATATGTGTGTATGTGTGTATTGTTGAAAGTTTTTCAAGCTCAAGAGTGTGGGAACATGCCCCAAATTGAACCTTCCACATCATCCACAATCAAAGGAGGCTGATTTCCACGAGTTGGAGGCATCAAATCATGCCCATAATGGAAAGAATTTGATTAGAGAAGATTTAGCTCACCTCTTGATGTGATTGGACCTCACTTTTGACATGTATATGCTTTTGATTGGTTAAAGAGGTTAGTATGAGGTCTTTAAAACCTCTAATGAGTTGTATTATGACTTAGAGTCGTGGAAATACGTGCCCAAGCTGCCCCCTTGCTTAAGCACACCCCCTACTAGCTGTTCTCTGCATATTTTGCAGAAATTTCACTTTTACACACTCTATCTATCTAGATGTTTTTGGCAGACCCCGCGGTTTTGTAATTGTTGTTTCTCCTTCATCCGGAATTCATTTGCAATGTTTTTTGTCTTGTTGGAAAGCTTATAAGTTTTACTTTGGCTGGTAAAAGTCTCACGTTCAGTGCCTGCACATGTGTAGAGAAATGTCCAGAATAGTGTCTGTCTAGTTAGCTCATACTCTGTGAAGAGATCAAGTTATCTGTTTTGTTGCAGCTGGTTGAGGCATCATCCAGTATCCAAATGGAGTGATTTTACTCTCCTTTGAAAGCTCTTAAAGTCTAATCTATGACTGCAAAATTTTATTTTCATTCTCTACATATACTCAGAGAAACTCAGAAAATACAGAACCTATGTCTGAACAATTTCAGGATCCTAGGAGGGTTCATTTGCTTTTGTTGTGCACATAGGAGTGTTTATCCTCCAACAGTGGTATCAGAGCTATAAGTGGAGTATCAAAGAGAAACGAAGGAGCTACTGAAGTGAAGTAAAGACTTCATCAAAGTTTGAAGGAAGGAAGCAAAGAACGGGCACGTCAACAACAAGGGGAAGCAAATACATCATCAAATCAAAGACGAAGCTTCATCAAGAGGAGTAGCTCTATTTTTTGAGGTAAAAGACATCCTTTTCGACTTCATTGCATCAAGGGGGAGGTTCAAAAGAGTTAGGAGGCACCATGGCTGATCTCAATGCTCAGATTGAGAAGCTCAAAAAAGGAAACTACCAACCGTGGCGATTTAGAATAAACAATTTTTTGATGGGGAAAGGTTTGTGGGGACTTGTGAGTGGTGGAGAGTCGAAACCCTACATAGATGAGGTAAATCTAACCAATGACCAGAGAAGAGCAGTAAGAGAGTGGGATGAAATGGACAAAAGGGTCATTTTCATTTTATCTCAGCATATTAGCAACTCTATGGTAGGGCATATTCAAGATTTGGATACATCGAAGAAGGTGTGGGAGTGCTTGGAGAGATTGTACTCAACCTTCACAAAAGCTAGAAAAATTCAGCTCAAGAATGAGCTAAACAATCTTAGGAAAAGCCCCTCTCAAGGTGCTAATGATTACATATTAAAGGTTAAAGAGCTTGCAGATGCACTAGGGTCAATCGGTTGTGCCCTAGATGATGACGATCTTGTCGCCCACACCCTAAATGGACTTAGGGATGATGAAAAATGGAGGGCTTTCACAACTTCAGTGTATAAGGGACTCTCTTCCTGATTTTGATCAACTAATCACTCTCATGGTGATAGAGGAGATGAACCTTGGTGGTCATAACGCGAAGGATAGCCAAGGGCAATTGTTGTATGCAGGTAGAGGAAGAGGAAGACACAACCGAGGTGCTTCAAGAGGAAGAGGAAGATATCAAAGCAACCAAGGAGGTCAAGGACAACAAGAAAATGCAGGTCAAAGAGGTGGAAGAGCCACAAATAGAGGAAGAGGTGCAAGATTTGGTGGAAGAGGACAAGCCACTTCAAATGGATGCTTTGTATGCGGTAAGCCCGGTCATTTTGCAAATGAATGCTATCATAGAGCTCAAAGACAAGGGAATCAAAGCAACAACAACAATTATAGAGGGCAAGGTAATTATGCAAACACATCATCCAACCAAGGGAATGATTATTTACTTGCCATGAGGTATGGTGAAGATACAACTCAAGCTAGTGAAGATGTATGGTATGTAGACAGTGGATGTAGCAATCATATGTCATGTCGAAAGGATTTTTTTAGTAATTTGCAGGTCCCAAAGCATCAAGGGCATGTGGAAACAGGTGATAACTGAGAGCATATCATTCAACATGTGGGAGATATCACTTTGGAAGGAAATCAAAGAGCAAAGTTCTTATCAGAGGTATTACATGTACCTACTATTACCAAAAACTTGATTTCGGTAGGCCAAATGGTAGAAAAAGGCTATCAAGTTGGGTTCAATGAAAGAGGATGTTTTGTTGAGGATTCAAGGGCAGGTTTCAAGCTCATAGCAAAAGGAAAAAAGCAAGGGAGAATGTTCACAATGGACATAAATCAGCCACACCATTCAATGTATGTCACATATGGAGACAAGAGGATAGTAGATTTGGATCTATGGCATAAACGAATAGGTCACATCAACCTACAAAAGCTCAAGGACATGCAAAAAAGGAGCTTGGTAAGAGGCCTACCAAATTTTACATCTAAAATGTTGCATGAAATTTGTGTAGCTTGCCAACAAGGAAAACAATCAAGGCTGCCCTTCAAGAAGAGTACCTATGTAAGTGCAAATGTTTTAGACCTCATTCACACGGATGTTTGGGGTCCAACAAGAGAAGCATCCCGTGCAGGAAATAGGTATTTTGTAACCTTCATTGATGACTTTTCAAGGAAAGTGTGGTTGTATTGCATTAGAAACAAATCAGATGTGTTCCACTACTTCAAGAAATTCAAAGCATAGGTGGAGAAGGAATCTGACAAGTTTATCAAAACTTTGAGATCCGATGGAGGGGGAGAGTATTTCTCCCATGAATTTTCTGAATTTTTGCAGGTCAATGGCATCAAAAGACAATTTACATGCAGGTATACCCCTCAACAAAATGGGGTAGCAGAGAGAAAGAACAGACACATAGCAGAGGTAGCAAGGTGTATGCTCAAGGAAATGAATATGCCGCATTGTTATTGGGGAGAGGCTACATATACAGCCACATACATCATGAATAGATGTCCTACATCAGGTATATATCATCTAACCCCTGAGGAAGCATGGAGTGGAAGAAAACCTTGCATTTCACATCTTAGAGTCTTTGGTTGTATATGCTATGTACATGTACCTCAAGAGTAGAGGTCAAAGTTAGATGCCAAATCTGAAAGGTGTATTTTTTTGGGATATTCTATGGAACAAAAGGGGTATAAATGCTATAATCCCATCACCAAGGAGCTGAAGGTAAGTAGGGATGTTGTCTTTGATGAGTTGAAGCCTTGGTATGCATGCACAAGTCCATTGCAGGTTGAAGACATAGGTGAGACAGATTTGAAGAATGATGATAGAGTTCAAGAAAGCATGGATTTGAGTGGTCCAAGCAACTCATGCAACACAAGGACACCCTCACCATGGAGTGGAAGGCTTAGGGAAAGAGAGACCAGCTCTGAAGAAAGCAAAGTCAAAGGCAAAGAGAAGATTTCAGTTGAAGAAGGAAGCTATGTGGACGAGAGAATGTTGGAAGATGAAGAGATAGAAGAAGTTCAAACTCCAGGAGTGGCCAAACAAAGAAAGACGATGGCAACCACACCTAAAGGAAGTGAAAGAAGGTCTTCAAGAGTAAGATATCCAGTACAAAGGTTAACATATGATAATTTCATTGCAAAGCATTATGCATACATGACTCAGGTAATCAAGGACAAAGAACCAACTAGTTATGAAGAAGCTAAGGATTGCAAGGAATGGCACGAGGCAATGAAGGAAGAGCTCAAAGCACTTAATGAGAACCATACTTGGAGCTTGGTACCAGCTCAAGAAGGCATGAAGGTGATAGGTAATAAGTGGGTTTACAAAATTAAAAGAAATTCAGATGGTTCCATTGCTAGGTACAAAGAAAGGTTGGTGGCGAAAGGCTTCTCCCAAAGCTACGGGATAGATTATGATGAAACTTTCAGCCCCGTAGCCAAGATGCCAACAATTAGGACTTTGATTGCAGTGGCCACATCAAGGAAATGGAGCTTATATCAGTTGGATGTGAAGAATGCCTTCCTCAATGGAGAGCTTGAAGAAGTAGTCTACATCAGCCAACCTCAAGGATTTGCTAGTATGAGGTACCCAAATCATGTTTGCAAGCTAAGGAAAGCACTATATGGACTAAAGCAAGCCCCAAGGGCCTGGAATCAGAGGTTAGTGGATGATTTATCAAGTTGTGGATACAAAGAAAGTGTTGCAGATCCATCATTTTACATGAAGAAGCAAGGAGACAAGACGGTATACATATGCATCTATGTGGACGATTTGATCATCACAAGAAGTGATATTGCAGGTATAAGATATCAAATCAAAGCTAGGAAAGGAGTTCAAGATATCTGATCTTGGAACACTAAAATACTTCTTGGGAATAGAGGTAATCTATGCACACAATGGCATCTTCTTGATTCAAAGAAAATACTTGTTGGATGTGCTATACAGGTTTGGTATGAGTGGTTGTAAGCCACTTTCTCAGCCCATGGAGCCCAATACAAAGTTGGTTGCAGGTCAAGGAGAGGCTATACAAGATATTACACTATATAGAAGCATAATTGGTTCATTAATTTATGCTACATTCACTAGACCTGATCTTGCATATGTAGTAGGTGTTCTCCCTCAATTTTTGCATGCACCTACTCATGATCATCTTATGGCGGCAAGAAAGCTGCTTCGTTACATCAAGCACACCATCAACCAAGGTCTATTTTACTCATATGATGCTGATCGAAGTGTCGAAGGATATAGTGATGCTGATTGGGCAGGTAGCAAGGATGATCGAAGGAGTACAACGGGATATGTTTTCATGATAGGTACAAAAGTGATCTCTTGGAGCTCTAAGAAGCAACCCACTGTTTCTCTTTCATCCACAGAGGCTGAGTACAGAGGTTTAGCATTGGCTACATGTGAGATATTATGGCTTAAGAAGCTACTTAAGGACTTGGAAGTGGAAGTGGAGGAGTTTCCTCTTTATGGAGACAACATTTCAAGCATCTATCTAGCTAACAATCCCATGTTTCATGCAAGGAGCAAGCACATAGAGGTTCATTACCACTTCGTTAGAGAAAAGGTGATGGCAAAAGAGCTAGATATAAGGTATGTGAACACTAAAATGCAGGTTGCAGACATGATGACAAAGTTTCTTGAAGGTACAAAGCTTGGAGGATTCAAGGAAGCAATCAACATAAGAGACATAGGCTGAAGCAACGAAGGAAAAAGACTTGAGCTTGAGGGGGAGTGTTGAAAGTTTCTCAAGCTCAAGAGTGTGGGAACATGCCCCAAATTGAACCTTCCACATCATCCACAATCAAAGGAGGCTGATTTCCACGAGTTGGAGGCATCAAATCATGCCCATAATGGAAAGAATTTGATTAGAGAAGATTTAGCTCACCTCTTGATGTGATTGGACCTCACTTTTGACATGTATATGCTTTTGATTGGTTAAAGAGGTTAGTATGAGGTCTTTAAAACCTCTAATGAGTTGTATTATGACTTAGAGTCGTGGAAATACGTGCCCAAGCTGCCCCCTTGCTTAAGCACACCCCCTACTAGCTGTTCTCTGCATATTTTGCAGAAATTTCACTTTTACACACTCTATCTATCTAGATGTTTTTGGCAGACCCCCCGGTTTTGTAATTGTTGTTTCTCCTTCATCCGGAATCCATTTGCAATGAATTTTGTCTTGTTGGAAAGCTTATAAGTTGTACTTTGTCTAGAATAGTTTCTATCTAGTTAGCTCATACTCTGTGAAGAGATCAAGTTATCTGTTTTGTTGCAGCTGGTTGAGGCATCATCTAGTATCCAAATGGAGTGATTTTACTCTCATTTGAAAGATCTTTAAGTCTAGTTTATGCGTGCAAAATTGCATTTTCAGTCTCTGCATATACTCAGAGAAACTCAGAAAATACAGAACCTATGTCTGAAAAATTTCAGGATCCTAGGAGGGTTCATTTGCTTTTGTTGTGCACATAGGAGTGTTTATCCTCCAACATGTATGTGTGTATGTATATGTGACATGTGTGTATATGTATGTGCTTGTATGCATGTGTATATATGTATGTATATGTGCATATGTGTGTATATGTGTGTTTGCATATGTATGTATGCATGTGTATATATTTCTGTATGTGTATATGTGTGTATGTATGTAAAATCCAAAAACTTTAATGCTAAAACCCTTATCCTAGAACATGTATATGTGTTTATGTGTGTATCTATGTTTGATGTGTGTGTACGTGTATGTACATGTATGCATGTGTATATATATATATATGTGTATGTGTATATGTCGGCATGTGTATATGTATATATGTGTGTATGTGTATATGTGTGTAAGCATGCATATATGTACATGTGTATGTATGTGTATGTGTGTCTATGTGTGTGTGTGTATACGTCTTTCTTTTGTGTGTGTATGTATGCATGTAAGTATATGTGTGTGCATATGTGTATCTGTGTGCATGTATGTATATGTGTGTGCATGCATGTATGTATATGTGTGTGTGTATGTAAGTATGCATATGCATGTGTGTATGTGTATGTGTGTGTATGTA
>CM035410.1:90051815-90079315 GCA_020310875.1 Ceratopteris richardii
AGTAACTCAAATGGACTTACAAAGTGAGTATAAATTAGGGTTTAAGATGTCCTTAAAAATTTGTTACTTGAGACTTTTCACATGGTTTTGGCATCATTTGCGTTAGAGATTGTCCTCAGAGCGCATTTGAAAAAACAATTGAAGCTTTGGAAATGCCAAGAAATTGAAGATGGATCGAAAGTCTTTACTGTGGCCCAAGGACTCATTGTGATTTAAAGAAATGGAGTGAAAATACATAAAATATCCTTTTGATGATGAAAATTACATGGAAACTAACACGCATAGTCATATAAATGGCTTGTGATGTTTCTTTCGTTCTGCACTTCATGTATTAGTGCTCTTTTATTCCTTGGCACAATCCAAGAGATTTGTAGTACTTTACATGACCATAACTTCAGAAAATGTTGAATACAATGGACATAATTATAAGTTCTACTGAATAAAGAACTTGTGTTCTTCATGGAGCATCAAAATCTATTAGTTGGAACTCTTTACGATTTGAGTTCAAAGAGCTATAACAAAGGGTTGTAAAGAAAGGCTGAGATCATACAAATTTTGGATAAGTATTCAACATATAAGATAGTAGCTCTTGGCCATAAATAGAGAATGACTGAATGATGCCTATCTTCGACGTGACAAGAAATGAACAAAACCTATTCACGTGAAACAATACTACTATTCTAAAAGCTTAAAGATCGGTGCAATGAGAGGATATGCTTTACTCCAAGTTTTTTTTTTAGAACCGCATAAAATATTACTTGTATTCCAAAATCGATAGAATTAAATATAGGCCTTTGCCAAATAGCTACATCAAAATAGGTAAAAATATGAGAGGATAAACTAGAGAATGTGTGGCAAAGATGGTCTGAGGAAAATTTGATGAATCTAAGTATCAAGTCCTCCTCGTACCTTCACCTCTCTCAAAAATAATACTAATCATTTGACAGTGATACTAGCCTTCTTACTTTTTGGGTCATAACTTTCAAATTAGAATATAAATGAGCCATTTAGTACAAGGCTAATAATATTATTCGAAATAGCTCATCACATGAATCCACTTTTTCAAACTCCACTATTACTTGAAATGTGCATCAAAATTATAGTGGCTTAGAGAGGATTACAAACATGTCTTCAATATTCTAGATATCTTTTAAGTAGGGAAAATCACTCTTGAAGAAACCAATGGTTACAATAGGAATCAATTATGCCAAATTATTCACAAACAATTCATCCATATAGTTCATATACAAATTACATTATTGTTAATAAAATATTCAAATTCAATGCATAAGTTTTATTTATAACATGAAACATGCTTTGTGATTGTTTCGTTGTGTGACATGTGATTGGTCATCCATGTTTAGGTTTCATTTGAAAATGATTAAAGTTTCTTTTCAATTATGTGTAATATTTTCTTTTCACGCATTGGAAATATGGAATCCCCACATAATGCTGACTTGGTACATGTGTAGATGAGAGTTCTTGAAGTCATTATTCTTGTTAAATAGAGGTGTTTAATGTGATTTGTAATTTGATGGTAGATTATGGAGAATGAAGGCATGCACAAACCAAAGTCAGTCAAGTTATGTGTGGATTTTGAAAAAGAAATCCTTATATTCATAGAGGCGGATATATGCATTTCTTCAAATAAGTATATGAACCATACTTGATAGTGACTTCTACAAAAAACAGGTAGAATAATTTTTTGCTTTATTTGCAAAATTTTATAGTTATTGTAATAAGAATTTAATTTTTTAACACATGATCCTACGAACAAGTTTGAAACACTACATGAGGGAGGAGGGATGGTGCAAGGGGGGACTAATGATCCATAGATACCACTAATGATCCATATTTCTCCAAGTTATAAGGCCCCCATTATGATGGGAATCCATTATGAAGATCAATGTGAAGAACATGGTAGCGAAAATTTAGATATCGTGGAAGAACCCCCTTTCGGGTAAACTCCTTAAAAAGGATCCCTTCACGATGGGGAAAAAAGATGACAAGAAAAACAAGAAAAAAGGGGGCAATGCACCACACTACAAAGAGCTGAACCTTAAATAGTGATCATCGTTTCCTTCAATGTTAGAGGGTTTTTTTATGCCTCAAGGGCATCCATTATTGGTGAATGGATCTCACATAAAAGCTTTAACCTGGAATTCATCTATCTTCAAAAGATCAAAATTTTTGAATAGGACCTTCAAAAAAGATTTAAATGTATCTCATCATCCCATGTTTGGGTCTCTACTAGGCACCTCGGGGGAAATGGTGGCTCAACCATCAGCATTAAAAGTAGTTGGTACTCTAGACTTTTGGATACCCTTGTGGACTAGAACTATCGGTGGATTAGGGATTCATTTAGGGTCCTCTATATCTCACCGTAGTCTAACTATATGTTCCTGATATCGATTTTTTTTTTAATGTAAAGGAAGTTCGGCAATAGCCTACTCTCCCGAACTTGAATTAAATAAAGAAAAGTACAAGAGAAGGGGACTAGTGCCCACGGGACCCCCCAAATCCCACAAAGAAGGGGAAGCTTTTACAGAGCTTAGATGACGTTACAAAGAAGGTTAATTACCCTCTCATCACCCTCATGTGGGGCCCACTTGGGTTTAAGCTTGTTATCGATCAAAAGGAGTACTTGATGATGCCTAAAGGGGGGGGATTTTTTACAGTTGACAATCCTTTTGCCAAGGAGGAACAACGATTTCTCAATTGACCACTCCTTGGGGGAGTCACCGAAGTTGAAAGCACATCTTTCCCGCCAGATTTTCCATAGAACCTCCCCTCTGATGGCGTTCCAGAGGGTCGCGGAGCAGCCGATCGCTTCTCCCAGCAAGGCTTGCTGGCAACTGAGACGTTTTTGAAGTCTAATTCTCTTTCCAACCACCTGCCAGAGTCTGTTGGAGTTGGGGCAGGAAAAGAAGATGTGTGAAACATCTTCGATAGACCGGTGGCAGCGTTTGCACCAGGGAGGGATCCCACAAATTTTGCTAGCCTTAAGGTTGGTCCAGATTCCGTGATGAAGAATTTGCCATAAGAGGACAGACTTTTTGATTTCTATGAGGGGGTGCCAGATAGCCATGAACTTCATGTCCCACCGAAGCCGCGTCCATGACAGGCACCACTTTTTGTTGAGGTTAACCTGATAGTCGATCGTTTCTTTGATGTTCGGGATTTTTGATAGACTATTCCCATTGTGCCATTTGAGACCAAGCGAGCTCGGCATGTCGTGTCCCATTAGAAGGCGAACTTTGTGTCGGTCCCAGGCGAGAAATCTGCTTTGCAAAGTGTTCCATTCTTCATGCGAAATGTTGATGCTAGGGTCAATATCCTCAAAGTTGATCCAGCGGTTGGTGTCTTGTTTCTAGAGATGTTTCCATTTTTTGAAGCCTTTGTTCCATAGCTTCTTGGCGTTTTGAATGTTCCAAGATTCCACACTCCGGATGCCATGGATCGGAAACCTGATAGAGTCGTTTTGTCTGATACCGGCAGCCCACTTCCAGTCTTCACTTATTCTTGTGAAGCTTTTGACTTTATTCCAACTCTTCCAGAGGGAGCACACCAGATTAGAGCCTTTCGGGAAGACGGGGATCGGGGAAAAGAGCAAGGTCAAGATGTCAAGATTCCTCCAATTTGGGAAACCCATCAGCGCCAACTCATTCTTGTTTCTGAAGATCAGCTTGGCCCACGAGGCCTCCCCGTTGCACCAAGCCTTAGTCATCCATTTGGCCGACAGTTTGTTAGCCATGCACCCAATGTCCAAGATACCAAGTCCCCCACTATCTCTATGGCTGGTGCAGATGGACCATTTGATTTTAGGCACCCCCCTCCTATTGTTGTCGCCCGTCCAAAGGAAGTTTCTACAAATACTATCCAGTTTGGACAGATCTTGCTCTTTCGGTCTCCAACAAGAAAGGAAATAAATGGTAGATGATAAGAGGAACGTGTTGATGACCATAGCACGACCAGCAAGATTGATTTGCATACCTCTCCAATAGTTAAGCTTGTTTTCAAGTTTGGCAAGCACCCAGTTCCACCGCTGTTCCATAGAGACGCCAAACCCCAAGGGAATCCCCAGAAGCCGAAAAATTTGGCCCTGCGGGATGATTTGACAGCCATGATCAATGAGAAGGTCGGGCTGTGACCCACCAATAGCTCTAAAGGCGGTCTTAGAGTGGTTGATTGTGGATCCAGAGGCTTCACAAAAAGTAGCAAGACACTTCCAGAACGTCTCAAGGCTGGTACTATCATTGTGCACAAAAGCGTTCATATCATCGGCAAAAAGTCTCATGGTGATCTGACTGTGGTCATGCGGCAAACGAAGGCCTTTAATGTTACCAGCTTCCACCTGATGCTCCACCAGCCTGCTAAGACCTTCCGTGGCAATGGCAAAGAGAAGGGGAGCCAATGGGCACCCTTGTCTGATAGATCTTCTAAGTTTGATCACCTTTGAAAGATTTCCATTAATGTTAATTTGGGTCGATGCGTTTCCGAGAAGGGTCGCGATCATCTTGGTGAATTTCTGACTACATCCAAGATCCTGTAGCGACTGAAGAATATAGTCCCATTCTAGCCTGTCGTAGGCTTTATCAAAGTCGATCTTGAGGAAGACCACTTCTTGTTTAGACTCATTTGCAAATTCAAGACCTTCCCAGATATCTATTATGGTTTCCAAAATTGACCTGCCTTTGATGAAACCTTTTTGGTCCTCGCTTAACCACGCTCTCAAGTGGCAAGAGATTCTGTTGGCAATGACTTTGGCGATGATCTTGTATCCTGTTTGGAGCATTGTAATGGGACGCCAATTCTCTATTCTGTTCTTTTCCCCTTTTTTGTGTACTAGCTTGATAATGCCATTGTTGAGGCAAGAAGGAAGCGCGCCAAACTTGAGTGCCTCTTGCCAAACCAAACGGAGAGGGGTGGCAACCACCAACTTGAAGGATTTAAAGAACTCATTAGTGAGCCCGTCGGGGCCCGGGCTTTTACCTGAGGGGAGGGCATCGATGACCTCAATGATTTCGGCTTCAGAGATAGAGGCATGAAGCAGAGAGTGAAGGTTGGGTGGTATCCTGTGGGGGGAGACCCTAGATATGGCTGCCATACAGTCCCTTCTATGGTGGGAGAGGGGGTTTGAGGTCCCCAGGAGTCTCGTGAAGTGTCCTTCAATGATCCCAAAATTATCTTCTTCCGTATTGCATACATTGCCATTTGCGTCTAGCAATAAAGGGATCGATTCTCTGTTGTGTTTCCTTTTGAGGATACGGCACATCTCTTTGGTGGGTTTGTCGGCTTTGCCAGCCCACCACTCCTTGAAGAAAATTTGCAAGTTTTTCCTTTGTATCTCTTCCTCATATCTCAGCAGCGCTCTGATTTTTCGAAGTCCTTTCTGGGCTTGAGATTTTCCTTTGTTCACTTCCTCCTCGAGCCGCCAGAGTCTATGATATAGAGCTTCTCTACGAGCCCGCCGCACAGTCTCTAGCATCTTCCTGGATCTAATCATGATCTGTCGTGACTTATCGACCGCACTTCTCCAACACTTGGCTGGGGACAAGCCAGAGGCAAATGCCTCCTTCCACACATCAGAAATTTCTTGATGGACGGAGGGGAGAGAGAAGGAGGGCACACTGGCATGGAACCACGGAGCCTTACGAATCTTGGTGGGGGGTTGAAAAGTGATGACGATCGGGTAGTGATCAGAGATGGTGAGGTCGGTGCGTTGCGAGAGGGAAGGGTGGCCCCACTGATGAGTAAAACTCTGGGAGATGTAGCATCTATCAAGTCTAGCTTTCCTCAGGTCCTCGCCTGCTTGGAGATTTGACCAAGAAAAGCCCTTCGAGTCTTTGAATTCGATCAAATCCAAGTGTAGTTTAGTTTTGTCCCACGTTTCTTTCTCCCGACTGTCGATGACCCTACCCTTGCCCATCCATCTGTCCGTAGGGTCCTCAACCATGTTGAAGTCACCACAGATAAGCACGTTGTGGGGGAGCGAGTCCAAGGAGGCCCAAGTGTTAAGTCTCTCTAACTCCCCATTGGGGGCATATAAAGAAGCTAAAGTAAAACAAAAGGGAGCACCGAAAGAAATAGCAATCCATCGATGGCATTCATCTTCAAAGGAGTTCTCGAGCTTTTCAAACCAGAGTTGATTGATACCGATTACCGTTCCACCGGATCCCCGCTGATGCGTCGTTGAAATCCAAACATGGGTCGAGGAGACATGTCTAAGCCGTTTCTGGAGGTCTTCACCGTCAATTTTAATCTCTTGGATACATATAAAATCTGGGTTTAGGCTAATGTCGCGAAGCCATTGACCAATGATGGTCGCTCTTGAGGGGTCGGTTAGCCCTCTAGCATTTAACGAGATGATGATCATTGTCGTAGTAATCCCTCTTTGCGGGAGGGAGCTTTGTCCTTTCTTTTCTTGGGTTCATCTTTCTTTTTCGCTCGGATCGGATCCCGAGTTAGCAATAGGTTCTTGTGGGGGCTTTTCCACGGTAACTCCATAGGTTGTTTTCCTTTGCGGGATGCCTCCTGCTGGGAAGAACTGGACACCGTTTTCAGCTCCGTTTCCGGAATAGTCGATCCGATGATGGAGCTTTCACTATCCAAGTTATCTTCGTTGCTGGTAGTAAAGCCGTCTTCTTTGCTTGTAGTGTAACCCTCCTGCAAGGTTTCTTTACTGTCAGGGATCTCCAGGCCTTTGACATCGGTGTCCTCCTCAAGTTGGTTCCCACCTGGGTAGTCAAACTCATTGATTTCCTTTTCCAGATTGCAATACAAGTTGCTGGAGGGGGAAACAGACTTGTTGTTTCGCTCAGAGGTTGCCCTAGGGCTTCTTTTCCTTCTTCTTCTGACTTCGATGAACCCATCTGCATCAGCTTCTGGATTATGGGGACCCTTGAATTCCTCTACTTTCGTCGAGTGATTCAATGCTCCATTGCTGTCTTGAGCATTTTTGGGGGCTTCTTGGTTTCGCTTGCTTTTTCGTCTCAAAGGGCAATCTTTGATCCTGTGACCTTGTTGGCCACAGCGAAAGCACGCGTTGGGAAGGTTTTTGTAGCTGATGTCTTGCTCCCATACATCCCCTTCGCCCAAGTCCAGTTTGATCTTCGATGGGAGTGGCGTACTGAGGTCAGCCTCGACACAGATTTGAGGGTGCCACCGGGCGTTGAACGAGTGTCTTGCGCCTTCATAGATGAGACCACCAATGTCCTCGCGCGAGGCCAACGGCCTGCCGCTAGGAGAAACGATGTCCCATACGAAGTTGTACAAGAAGTATGGCAGGTTAGGGAGCTCAACCCAGAGGGGGTACCGAAGCGATTTCGAATTGTCGGGAGTAAAATCAGGGGACCATCTGAATAGGCACAGGGTCGCCCGGCCGAGTTGCCAAGTTCCGACACTAAGGGCTCGAAACGCCATATCTTCATTTTCAAAGACTAGCAGCAAGTGGCTTGCCGGTAAGAACTGACACTTACAAACAACTAGCCCGCGGGGGAACCACTCGTTTCGCAGCCATTGTCGCACAGTTTCGAGCGGGGGCCTAGGGCCAAACATTTGGCCGACGAGGCAAACTTTCTTGAGCTCCTCCTGAGCTGACAGAATTGCGGATCTACTGAGGGAGACCACAGGGGGTTCAACGCTCTCGGGGGCCCCGAGGGCGGCACAAGACCCCCCCTCCAACAGAGAGGCCATGTGACCGGTCTCCCCCAGCGGAGGGGCCAGGTTATTTCTCACAAGCGAGGGGGTTGCCACTTCCATGACCAAGCTAAAGGATTTTCCCCTCGAAGGGCAGAGAGGCCACCCACGATGGCCGCCCACGAAGGACAGCAAAGAGCACCGCGACGAACCAAGGGACTCCTCCTGATATCGATTTTAAAAGACTATGCCACTTATATCATTATGAGGACCATATCATTAGCATTATCGTTTATAGAGACATACACTCAAAAACGAAG
Organism: Ceratopteris richardii; assembly: GCA_020310875.1. NCBI lineage: Eukaryota > Viridiplantae > Streptophyta > Polypodiopsida > Polypodiales > Pteridaceae > Ceratopteris > Ceratopteris richardii. The sequence continues at coordinate 90,059,774 of CM035410.1, forward strand.
GAGAGATAATTGTAGAGCATATCTTCATGAATCTCTCTTAGATTTGTAATTTGGCTTTGTTGTAAGGTTTTCATTAGTTTTGCTCATTTTCTTCGTAGATGTCTCTTCCTCCATATTGTGCATATTTCTATTCTCTATAGGATTTCTACTATGTAAACATTTTATTTTCTCTGTTTACGTTTTCTATTGATATCTCTTGTGTTCTACTTCCATGCAACGATTCAACGCCTTTTTGAGTAATTATTCATTAGTTAATGTACTTATAAAAGAGCAATACATTCCACCCCAATCCAATCAAAATTAAAGCAAACTAGAGTTAGATATATTTTAAATTTAACTTAAAATATTAGTGCAATTGAGACCTCTTAACTCGGTGTTAGGGTCTAGGAGAACTCTATTTTCCTTACAATATAGAGCAAGGTCTATAACTCTTTTTTCTACAACGATATATTTTTTTATAATTGAGATTCATACTTTATTTTATTTAAGTCCTTTTATGGATATTTGTATCCTCAAATACTCTCCTATTTTATATCATAAGTACACACTCAGCTCACCGAGTTATTTATATAATAACTTCACAGTCAAGTCCCTTGTTATGTAACATTGATGTCCCTTGGATGGGTGATTTGAGGGAAATCACTCCTTGAAACTTCAACTTGATGATTTTTCTTCTATTAACTTCATGAAAGCATTTGTTAATGAATATGAAGAAGAAATTCAAAACCTTTGAGAACAAAAACAAAGAAAAAACCAAGAGATGTAGATGTAGTATCAATAATAATGAGAATATGTAAATATCTTCATTCAAGGATTCTTTATATACTCGTCTGCAACTAGCCAATCAACATAATGAGACAATCGAAGATTAGTAGAGAGAGTTAATAATAGGGTGTGCGTGAGGAATTGAACTCACAAACCCCTAGCTAAAAGTCTTATGCACTAACAATTAGCCCCAAAATCCATGGATGAGGATTAATTCCTAATACTCTGTCTTAAGGTACGGTCCAACCATCCCTTGCTAGCATTATCTTACATTTCTTTCCCCTTAGACTTAGTATTGCCCTCAATGCTCATTTTTGGATCCTATGGACTCTCGTGGACGCACATTCCATGCATGATCACGTCTAGGAACCTCAAAATCTACAACATGGACCAAATTTGGACCCATCCCACCCTCAATGAGTGCCCAAATGACCATGTGTCTTCATCTAGTTCTACTTTCACACTCACCAAGGACAAGTGGTTTTTCCAAGTGCCCACCAAATGAAGCACCTTATTTCGATCAAGCCCATGTAGTTAGGCTTGCTCCATGCACCAACAAAATTTACAAAAATATGTGAGCTTGGACAATATGTAAGAATCAATGTTATTGAATCTTTATGCAAAATAGAGGATTCTCGTATTATTGCATCTTTCAAGCAATTATCATGTGCGAGTGAAAAAGAGAAAAACATTTTTCACAATGAACTTGGTTATGTAGGGATAGATTTTCGCATCTACAAGATATGGTTTTGTATCTTCAAACACCTCAAAAACACGTATATATTTCAAAATGAGATATACTATTCTTTTCAGCACGTAATAATGAGGTTTTTTTTCTTTATATTTTGATAGATTATTTTAAGGCTTGATTTGTTTTGATTTAAGCATATAGGTGTTCATTCCACAATGAAAGAGAATTATCTGTATTTTCCAAACTTGATTCTTCAAAGATAATGCCATTTTCAAAAGACCCATGTATACTAAATAAGTATTTCTTTATAGAAACTATGATGCTCATTCTTAAAAGACTTCATTCTATTATACAATTCAATAGCATAAACTATCACAAGATCTACTGGGGTAACCATACTAGTCACAACCAAAATTGTAATAAAGTGATAGGTTGGAGATGATTGAACTCACCCTTGAGAGATAGGAGATGGTTGAACTACACCCTAAGAGGGAGGATTAGGAAGTAATCCTCAACCATGGCTTTTGGGGCAAGGGGTTAGCCCATCACATTCCTAACCAAGTGATTGTGAGTTCAATTCCTTACATTTGTATGCAAGAGAACAAGGATTACGACCACCACATGCTAGAGAGTTTACTCTCCTCCCAACCAAATGCCTCTATATATAGCTCTCTCCAGGGGACTGGCTTCTTGGGCAGGTGGATACTAACCATCAAAGTGTCAGCCATGTAACTACATGTCTGCCAAGTGTCCCAGTTAACACGAGTTAACTCAAGTGGATGCTTCTAGAAGGCTCTAGAGATCTTTGGGAAAAACACTTTCCCCATGCTCCCCATAAGGGTTGAACCCAAGTTCTGCTCCTTCATATCCTTAAGACTTAACCACTAAGCTAAGTGGATCCCTTGTTCACAAGAGCACAAGAACTCTTAGTAAGTCTAAACTCGAGATCTTTGGTCATATACACGGATGACCAAACGGTGTCGGATTTCAGATCTGTCTGAACCGGCCAGACCCTTGGATCATACACTTACTTTATTACATTCTTCCCCCCTTGGAAAATATTTTCGTCCTCGAAAATAGAGCTATATACATACTGTAAGCAAGCCCCGAGCCTCATGTTCTAAAACTAGAAGAATATGGTCATGATCTAGAACTGGAAGAACATGTCTCATCTCTATGGTGGTATCCCTGCCCAAATGATTCAAAACATTGTCTCATTTTGCACTTTGATGAGCTGGACAAAGTACAAACTAGTGAAAGAATAATAAGGATGGATCTAAAAAACATCCCTCGCCAATTCACAATTTCTGGATGTGCAGTTTAGGCACAAACATGTGAACTAGGTGGATTCAAATTACTAGTCCATTTCTAGGCATAACTAGTGCATGGACTTAATAATGAAGGTGGGATTCGTATCCCTCACAAGACTTTGAGAACTATTGATTCACTTTGAATTTGATTTGGAAAACTTGAAGTTTGGTTGTCCCAAATATGGAACTTGGATGTTTGTTCAATGGTTTACTCTATCCAAGAGTTACTTGATTTTTTCACCTGACAAGAGGACTACTTTGTCCTAATGGGTTTAAAAATCCTATGTAAACTCTAGGAGAAAGTTTACCATTTCTTTGAGTCAAACATACTATAACTTGTCCAATTCAAATTCAAATGAAAATCGTCCAACTTATAACACTTTTCTCAAAGACTTGAGCTAGAAGTTCTTGGGAATTGTCAATCTGCTGAGCAATTCCTAACTTCTCTATTCAAGAGTTTACTGGACTCTAGGAAATCATTTATGCTATTTAACTTGAATCAAACTCAAATGAATAAGTCAATCTAGAACATTTCATCTTTCGATGTTTTGAAAAGGTTCTTGTACAGAACATTTATCTGGGATGTTTAATTTTTGTTATCTAGTTCTAACCGACTTACCCAGGTCTTTTACAAAGGAATGAGATACTATATCTGCACCAATTCCAAAAGATTTGGAAAGCTGAAAGAAAGAACTAAAACTCTGTACAACCAATTCACACTTCGAAGATACGTAAACTTGCTATGCGTCAAAGTCTAGATGACTTAGGACTTTTAATTTCTCAAAGATCTATTTCAATAGGATATTGAAGCATTTTTTCTATCTTAAAAAAAAATAAGCTCGATTCTCAAAAAGATTCAAAGAAAATCAAAAGCATCATCCAACCACATGATACTAGTGTGGCAATTACCATCACTGTGTCCACCCACTCAGGTTCTGTTGATGAGTTTTTTACTCAAATAATGCTTCACTTGAGACTAAGTTTAGGTCATATTCAATCTTTCTGAATCCTTACTAGGAATGCAATTCTTGTGCATTTCTTTGAGTCAAAAGAGTGAATTTACCAAGTTACACTAGGAACTTGATACTTCACTTTAGTCAATCAAATCCTTAGTTAAAAAGATCAACTCAAATCAAAGCCCAACTTCTTTCAGAAATTTATGAAATATTTCGGACTTATCAACACTTTATCTTGAAGTTTTTCAAGAAGATCTTGGAAGTTACTTACTCCAGATCTTCTGATTTCTTTATCTTGAAGTTATCTTGAAGTATCTTGAGATACTAATTTTATCCTTCTTGAATTAAACTCCTTCTTTGAAGTCTTAATTCCCTAGAGGATGAAATCTAACTTCAAGATCCAATCTAGGACTAAAAGATAATCATCATCTCACGGTCTGATGTCCCATACCATCTTTCCTACATCAATCTGAGTTTAAAATCTGGTGTCCCATACCATCTTATTTTATACTTACATTGACGAGTGAGTGAATTTTATCCTAAAGTATAAACATATCTTGATAGAGTACCTTCTTGCTTCAATTATTTACAAGAATTTTAAAGTTTCAGGCATTACCTCTAACTAGATTTTGTAGGTTTTTGATCCTTTCATATGATCCTATCATGATCTTTTGCTTTCCTTGAGGAACTTAAAAAACCTACTGATGGAGCATCCATCCTTGTTTGCTAGGGTTTTTAAATAAAAACCAATCAGAATTCCAAGTACTTGAATTGTCATAGATTCAATTTCAATTGGTTTATTCTAGACCAATTTGTAATGACAAGAGCTTTTGACTTCTTGTCTTTAGATTCCTCTCTTTACTAATGCTTTAGGTACCTACCCCAGCCGGGACTTTTATAGGAATCTCTATACTGTCTAAGTCTTAAGCAACCGTTCATGCTCTTTGGATTTCTACCAATATCCCTTTAAGGATAGGCAAACCTTTTTTTTTACCTTCCATAGACTTAGGTACAGTCTTCACAGTTGCAGACTACATTCTTAGAATTGCTTTACTCTGTTCACACTTGGAACAACTTACTTTTTTCACAATTTTCCATAAATGGAACTTGAGTGAATAATTCCCAAAAGGAATTTTATTGCCAATACTTGGGCAATCTATAAAGTAGTTCCAATCGCACATACTTGGACAGTCATGGCCAAGTTTGATCAAGTCTTGTTGATCATGCAATAATAATAAAGACTTTGTCTTTATCTTTATAGTCTCCTAAACTATCAAAAAAGCTTCTTTGCTTACCCCCAGGATTTTTAGAGGTCTTCTCTTCAACTTCAGTTCAAGCATACACTGATGCCTCTTAGATTCCAAAGCTAAGAATCTTTGATATACCTTTTAGGTTATATCACTATTTGTACTTAAGTGACCAATACTTGTGGTTTGGAAATTATTGGGAACTACTTGCTGACTAAAGAGTTTAAAGAATTTCCTTCTCACTACTTGGGAGAACATTATTCTTCAAAGACTTGAGATTCCTTCTAGAGAATCAAATAACTTGAGCAAATGATTCATCATGGAATCTTTTGTAATGCTGGATTCTTTCAAACAATATCTAGAAACCTTATTGACTCAATCATATTCTTTTTTTGACTATCAAACTAGAGATTAAATTTCACCTTTAGTATATGGTTTCCCATGCCACTATGAAAGTTTAAGTTGAACTTTCATTTATGTGATATCCACTCCTTGATGTTTAAAGTCCAAGCATCTATTGATGATTGATCCAATAATAATGCTGCTATGAACACATAACTTGTGAACTTTATAACTTTGTTTTAGGAAAATTTCATGGATTGGAGATCCATTTCTTTGAACTTTTATTCCTAAATGAAAAGTTCACACTTACTTCAAGTCCTTAGGAACTTATCTTATTTCCTAAAGATTGCTTACTTTGATTTCATCTTGAAGCTTCCATTAGCTTAAATGAAACCAAAAGTTTAACTCTCTAAAAAGAGTTCTTCCATGTTTTCATGGCCCTATGCATCATTACTAGAGATGCAAAACATGAAGGAAACACAAATCTATTGAACTTATAAGTACAATTTCTATTTAAGTTCATCGATTTGGTTTTTGAGTTCCATGGAATCGAAGAGTGCTCATGGAACTTGGAATCATTGATATCACAGCATAGGAAGGAGGCTTGCACTACAAGAAATAGGGGGGCATAGCGACGCCGCCGAATTGAAATGCATGCTCTCTCTAGCGGGGTACGTCGCAGACTCCAAGCTTGCGTCGCTTATGTGACGCTAACTCTTTGCGTCACAAATAGAGTGGCTTGCTAGCGACGGTATGTGCGACATGGACAAACTGAAGAGCATCGCATATGCGGCGTTTTTTCGAGAGCATCGCGTAAGCAACTCTCTGGAATGTTCAAAAACAATTTCAATTTATCACGGCACATTTGTGCTGAGATCTGGACGAGAGCAAGAGAACGAGAGAGAGGGAGAGAGCACCAGAGAGAGAGACCAGGTATGTGCACACACACACACACACTTACACACACATACATATGCATACACACACATATACACAAATAGACACACACACACACACATACACACACACATACACACACAAATACACACACATATACACACATACACACATAATGTTGCATAAACACACATATACATACATGCACACACACATATACATGCAGACACCCATATATACATACACACACATATGCATACATAATGCACATGTAGACATACACATACATAATGCATACACATGCACACACATATACACATACACGTACACACACATACACACACATACACACACATACACACACACATACACACATACACACATACACACACACATACACACACATACATACACACACACATACACACACACATATATGCATACACACACACACATAGAGAGACATGCACACACATACACATACATGCATACATATGCATATGCATATGCATACATACATACATACTTACATGCATACACACATATGCATACATAATGCACATGCATACATACACATACATAATGCATATGCATACATAATGCACATGCATACATAAACATACATAATGCATATGCATACATAATGCACATGCATACATACACATACATAATTCATACACACACATATGCATACATAAAGCATACACACACATACACACACATATGCATACATACATGCATACACATACACACATAGACACATACACATACACATACATATGCATACACACACACACATATACACACATAGACACACACACACACATACACATACACACACACATAGACACACAAATACACACACATATACACACATACACACATAATTCTGCATACACACACATATACATACATACACACACACATATACATGCACACACACATATATACATACACACACATATGCATACATAATGCACATGCAGACATACACATGCATAATGCATACACATGCACACACATATACACATACACATACACACACATACACACACATACACACATACACACACATACACACATACACACATACACACACATACACACACACATACACACACATACACACACATACACACATACACACGCATACACACACATACACACACATACACACACATACACACACATACACACACATACACACACACATACACACACATATATGCATACACACACACATAGAGAGACATGCACACACATACACATACATGCATACATATGCATATGCATATGCATACATACATACATACTTACATGCATACACACACATATGCATACATAATGCACATGCATACATACACATACATAATGCATATGCATACATAATGCACATGCATACATACACATACATAATGCATATGCATACATAATGCACATGCATACATACACATATATAATGCATACACACACATATGCATACATAAAGCATACACACACATACACACACATATGCATACATACATGCATACACATACACACATAGACACATACACACACACATACATATGCATACACACACATAGACACACACACACATACACATAGACACACACACACACATACGCACACAAATACACACACATATACACATATACACACATAATGTTGCATACACACACATATACATACATACACACACACATATACATGCACACACACATATACTTACACACATATGCATACATAATGCACATGCAGACATACACATACATAATGCATACACATGCACCCACATACACACATACACATACACACACATACACACACATACACACACACATTCACACATACACACACATACACACACACATACACACACACACGTACACACATACACACACATTTATGCATATACACACACATACACATACATGCATACATATGCATATGCATATGCATACATACATACATACTTACATGCATACACACACATATGCATACATATTGCACATGCATACATACACATACATAATGCACATGCATACATACACATACATAATGCATACACACAAATATGCATACATAAAGCATACACACACATATAGATACATACATGCATACACATACACACATAGACACATACACACACACATACCTTTAAAATGTTCTGCATGAATGGCTTTTCCAAACAGGGTTCAATGTTGGCTTGAAAGTTATGTACTTAACAGATGAAATTAGAACATATAAAAAACCTCTTGAAGAAGTTCATATTGCTCTAGATGATGGTATATTGTCTTCTCAGAGACTTCTCACTTTGGAAAGGCAGATCCGATTAGTCCTATTAGGAAAAGAGGAACTAATTCCAAGAACTTTTATCAATCCATGTCATAGTGATATCCTTGACTATGGTTACCAAGAAAATTTTCTTAGCTTAGCAAAGAACCTGAGCTGGAAAATTTTCTCCCTTGTATATGCTTCTGCTTTGTTGATGGACCCACGTTGTAAACCCACAACCTGTCTACTGACACTCAACCAGTTTCTCATGAAAAGAGATATAAGCTTATCTGTCTGCACATGATTTAACTCAAATAGGATTTTCTCCTGTGAATAATTCACATAATTCACTACTAATGCTCCCTTGTATATCCTTCTCCTTTGTTGATGGACCCACGTTGTAGACCCACAACCTCTCTACTGACACTCAACGAGTTTCTCATGAAAAGAGATATAAGCTTATCTGTCTGCACATGAATTAACTCAAATAGGATTTTCTCCTGTGAATAATTCACATAATTCGCTGCTAATGCTCCCTTGTATATGCTTTATGTCAATGGTGCACACTGACATCTCACCAGTACGCGTGCCTACATGTAAACAAAACCTCATTACACCTCAGACAGTGATCTAATGTAATATCAAAGATTATTAAATCTAAGCAAAGAACTTGAGCTGAAAAATGTGTCTTCTGCTTTCCATCAGTCCAGGCATATGGATTGATGTTCATCTCTCCATAGCTATCTGCCTCAGAAATACCATGCATGGACAAGCATGGAGATTCTGGATGTATCTAGACATGAATAAGAAGAATTATATGTTATATATAATTTGTAAATAAAGGCCCATAGAGCATTCTTTCTAGAAAATTAGTAAAATATTTTTTAAGATAAGGATTTGTTGTAGAGTGCAATTTATTTAAATAAACACAAATTCTCTCTATAAAAGACAACAACTTTCTATTTTCATGCCTTCTTTTCAAACCCTCACCCCCATTGTAATCTCTATTTTCAACATACAAAATGATATAAATACATGCACTCTCTAAACCCATCCTAGAGAGAGCATGGGGGAGATTGCATCCAATCTTGTGAATCATGTTGCCTATTTGTGTCAATCCTTTTTGTGTGTTTTTAGTTTCTATATTCTTTGTGTGTGCATGTACCTAAGATCATGCAACATTAGAGCTATAGGGCATTATGGAAATTCCAAGAATATTAATCTTACTGTAAAGATCCTTTACTTTCTTGACAAGTTCTTTATGCTTGCTTAATTTATACTTTTTTTCAAAATAACCCTTTGTGCTTTTAGTCTTCATATGATTTGTGGTATTATAGTGGGCTTTTGATGTATTTTATAGATTTTTTCCATTATGGATTTGAAAAAAGTTTCTCTAATGGAAACAAAATGCATGTATATCTTTACATCTGATTCATCATCATGGACTCCTCACATCTTGAATATCTATATTGAGATTTTTCTCATGTCTCAATGATAGGAGATCTATGCGAATCCAATTCCACCAACCATTTAGGCTAGGAGATCATCGAGTGCATAATAGATGAGTATTTGGACTTTCATAACTAGTGAATTATTCTATCACCCTTACATGTAATGAATATGGTCAAAAAGTTTAAGAGTTTTGCAACAAGATTTTATACAAAGAAGATAAAGCCATGATTCGATGACTAAGCTAATGTACTAATTCTTTATACAATTTTCTTAGTATAAATAAGATCATCTCAATTCTATAGTACTATAAAGTACAGTGTCACACAAGGAAGAGATGTTTGGTAAAAGAGAAGAACATAAATAAATTAAACATTTAAAATTATAAAGATGATCTAGAAAACTCGATGTGAGCTCAATACTATTAAATGACTATAAATGACTTATAATTAGTCCATCACACATAAAGTCGATTAATGTTCATCAGTTTGATAGTGCTTGGGATCAATCAATTTGACACAAGCAAAATAAACCAAATCAACATCATGAATAAAATTTCAAGAATCATTTGAGCCACATGGTAGAGTCATTTTAGCCACAAAAATATCCCATTTTTCAATCCTTGAAATACCCACATATACCATGAGAAATTTGTTTAACACAGACACCAACACATACAATCTACTCCGTATTATATATAATATTAGCAATAGCATTTATTGAGACACATACAACATATACGATCTAGCAATTATTCATGATCTAGTGGAATCCTTTTGAACATATTTTTAGGTACATGTTAGGAGAAATTTTTAGTTATTATCCATTCTTTTAGTGATTTAATTACTATCCATTACTTTTATTAAAAAACTCCATTCAAAGAGCTTTAACAAATTTTTTGTTATAGTCCATTCTTTTAGTGCTCTAATTATCCTCCATTACTTTTGTGAAAACTTTGATTGGCTTAAAATCCTTGTAAAAACTCTATATAAAGAGCTTATAAATGCATCTTTTTTACTAATTCTGATATTCAATCATTTTGGCTATATAGTGCTTTTTAATGTGTGCAGAGAATTTCACTTCTTCTTAACTATTTTTTTCAATTCGAATCTAGAGTAACTAAAGTTAATAGTGTTGACTTCATCATCTCTATCATCTCAAATATCCATATATTTCTTTCTACTTCCCTTCATTTTTTTTTTGTGATACTCGACATCTCTTCTATCATTTGTGCTCTTTTATGAACGTCAATCATATAAGAATTTATTTGTCAATATTTATACGAGCACACTTATTAGAGTTTCAATATTCTACTCATATATTTTGGTGGTGATGTGTGTCAACACACTCCACACTACTAAGGCACTCTATTTTCCTTCTTTAGGAGTTTTTTTTCTCCCGGCTTGTATATATGATAATAACACTAATGGGTCACTTATATTTTTACATTTTCCTAGTAATACATGTAGTATTGTGTGTTGTACTCCAATCTTCTTCTTCTTCCTTGTGTTGTTTGTGTCCTTTTGTACACCTCAAAATCTAAACAATTGTTATCAAGGCACGTTGCCATGTCACCTTGGGCGATCTGAGCTTGTTTTTTCCTTCAAACAGACGATTGCAATGCTTATGGAATAAATTTCATTCTTTTGTGCCAAACATATGTACCTGTTTTTCTTCGCCACCACATGCACCTTGAAGTCTGCTACAGGTTTAGTAGAGCTCCATAGGGTACTTCTGTTGAAATTTTTGAGATAGAATCATTTCTGTGCATCAAGGTATTTTATTTAGTGGCTATGGTTGAAAGCAAGGATGTATTCCATATGTTTTCTCTTGAGGACAAGTTGGAGGGTACCAATTACCCATTAAAGGCATATATGATAATTATTGGTAACACAAGGATTATGGAATATTGTATAGGGTATTAAAAAACACCCAACTATGCGTGTGAATACACTTATTGAAGGTGATGTACATGGCATTGAAGATGATGATCTTCAAGTTCTTGTTCATGTTGTAGTTCTTGCTCCACCTACTATTAAGCACACTCCTAAAAATGACAAAGATGCTCAAGCACATGCATTTATAGCTTTTTCTATGAAACATTCCTTTATCCCTCTTATTCGCTCTCACAAGCTAGAAAAGAGTGCGTGGGTTACAATAATCACTTTGGTATTAGCAATAAATAATGCTCGTGTTGATTACCTCCAGGAGATTCTCTTGATAATCTTTTGACAAATATCAAAGGTTTAAAAGAGCAGTTGATTTCTACAAATGAAGTCTCACTAGATAATTCACTTGTGTAGATCATTCTTCACAATCATCCTGATTCATATCAAAGTTTTGCTTCTACTCTTTAGTTGATGATGAAAGGCAATCCAAATGCCTTAATATTTGAGGAGTAGATAGAATAGTTCTATTACGCATGTTCTTGATTAAACTTTCTTAGCTAGTTAGAAGGGCAAAGTTAAATGAAACTCATCTACTAGTAAGCAAAAATCAGCTAATTTTTCACATTTGATCAATCTTTCTTAGCTAGTTAGAAGGGCAAAGGTAAATGGAGCTCATCTACCAGTAAGCAAAAATAAGTTAATTTTGCATAATAAAAATGGGAAAAAAACAATCACCAAAAAACAAAAAGGTAGAAATAGTTGTGCAAATACTATAAATGAAATGATCATGTCATAAAGAGATATCCAAAACTATCTACAAAAGAGGAAAAGAAGAAAGAGGCTAGAATGGTTGTTGTACAGGCCTCTACATCTAAAATATAGTTTGTTTATCTTATATAGAATGAAGAATGGGTGTTTACTATTGTTTGTAGCTATGGACCATCTCATAAACAATGTACATTTGCAATAGACTCTGGTGTTTGGTGCTTTGACAATGGGGCAACCAAACATATTACCTTGTAATATGGGTTCTTCACATTACTTAAGCTTGCTTCCAGAGGAAATATTATCACATGAGCTAACAACTCCTTTTATTCTCTTATGGGAATTGACAAGATTATTTTTACTAGTGATGATGGTATTTATTCCACCTTGTCAAATGCTTTATTTGTGTTAGGGATCAAGGAGAATTTGTTGTCAGTTTCAGATTTAGCGAAGATCAAATTTGTTGTCGAATTTGTTGATGACAGATGTACATTTCATGATGTGTCAAATGGTGATGTTATTATTGATTTATGAACTTTATTTCCTAGGATGTATAAGCTCATGGACTATGTAAAATATTTTAATGATTCTCCATATGACACTAAATATTCTAAGGCTATCTCAGATGCAAACCTTTGGAATGCATGCTATGGTCATATGAATCTTGCTAGTTTGGTACACGTGCAAAAATATGAAATAGCATCCTCTCTACCAAAGATTGAGGCACCTAGTAAACATGTCTCTAAAGGCTATATTCTGGGCAAAATGGAGTGTTCCTTCTTCCCAAGAGATGGTTCACTACAAGCTACTAAGAAATTGCAACTTCTTCATATTGATGTCCCTAGGCCTATGTAGACATCGTCTTTTGGGAACTATCTTTAGTTCATGACTCTTATTGGAGATTTTTCTATGCACGCATGGGTGTATCCATTGAAAGAAAAGTCTCAAGGTTTTATGTTTCTTAAACAATTTCTGGTTTTGTGTCAAAATCCATAGGCATGTAAAATGGGCACCCTCCATTCTGATCCACGCCAGAACCAATGCCTTTTCATTTTAATGCATTTCTAGCTGAGCATGGGATAAAACATTTAGTGCCTTATACACCTCAAAAAAATGTAGTTTCTAAAAGAAACAATACGTCCCCCATGGATATGGCACATTGTACGGTCAAATGTTAGGCTTCTTTTTTGACAATCTTATATGTGAAACATATGTACTTAAGAGATGTCCTACCAAAGCACTACAATCTATCACTCCATATGAGGCTTGGCATAGTCACAAGCCATCTATTGCTTATCTCTATGCCTTTTGATTTTTGGCACATGGATTAGTGCTTGAACAACAACACAAAAAATTAGATGATAAAGTAGTAAAATATACTTTTATTGGGTACAATTATGAAGCAAAGGCTATCCTTATATCATATGTAGAACAAATGCATTTTGGTTGGATGTGATGTTATTTTTGTGGAAGATATGATTTATTCATTACTTTCATGTACTAAGGAGACATGACTTAGCTCCAAAAACGTGTATGACACCTTGATACCTCTTTTTACATGTTGGGATAGTCAAGTGCTAATCCAAATGAGCTAATATTTTAGTCTTTATAAGTTTCACATGATCATGCGGATCATTCCATTTTTTATGAAAATCTACATGATGCACTTATTCATGAGAGGGCTGATATAGAGGAGGCAAAAAATATGCCTAATTGGCGGGTGTAGACTTTGCGAAATAGCAATTTAGACTCATCTCTATCAACCATACCATTCAAGCTCTCATTCATCTTCTTTTGCATCAAAATTTTATGCTATGGCTGCCATTAGCCTTTACGATGAGAACAAGCCCATTATTCTGGTGAAGCACAAAATTCAAAAAAAAAGGATAACTTCTATGCAATCATAATATGATGTTATTATCAAGAATTGTACATCATCTCTATGTGTTTTCCATCTTGCCAAAAGGCTATTGGCACGGAATGGGTATACAAGCTAAAATGTAACCCTACTAAAACACTTGATAGGTATAAGGCTGGCAACTCCACAAATTTATAGTGAAAATATGAGTAGTATAAATTTGGTAGCTAATGTAGTTTTACTTTCACGTACCAAGCATATCAAAGTCCATTAACATGATGCTCATGAGGAGGTAGTATCCAAAGAGATCAACATTTCTTCTATATCTTCAAAAAATCTACTTGTCGATAAGGTGAAAAATCTCTTGATGGAAAAAAATATAGAAAGATTCAAACACTTGTTTAGATTGTAAAACTACTCAATCAAAGCTTGAGGGGGAGAAAGTTGCACATCCTTTTAGCTACATGTGCTAACAACTTCTTATTTATAGTCCATTCTTCTAATGGTTTTATTATCATTCAATTTTTTTGTGAAAAAGTCCATTCACAGTTGTTCAACAACTTCTTAACTATAGTCCACTCTTTTAGTGCTTTAATTATCCTCCATTACTTTTGTGAAAAAGTTCAGTGGCATCGATTCATTTTTTTTTTTTTTTTTAATATAAAGGAAGTTCGGCAATAGCCTACTCTCCCGGACTTGAATTAAATTAAGAAACAAAGGTACAATAGAAGGGGACTAGTGCCCATGGGACCCCCCAAATCCCACAAAGCGGGGGAAGCTTGGTTGATTCCTAGGTTGCATTACAAAGAAGGTTGATCACCCTCTCGTCGTCCTCATGCGGGACCCACTTGGGTTTGAGCTTGTTGTTGATCAAAAGGAGGACTTGATGGTGCCTGAAGGGGGGGGATTTCTTACTGTTGACAATCCTTTTGCCAAGGAGGAGTAGAGATTTTTCAATCGACCACTCCCTGGGGGAGTCGCCGAAGTTGAGAGCACACCGCTCCCGCCAAATTTTCCACAGGACTTCCCCTCTGATTGCGTTCCAGAGAGCCGCAGAGCACCCAATCGCTTCACCCAAAAGCACTTGTTTCCAACTAAGCTGTTTCTGAACTCTGATTTTCAGTCCAACCATCTGCCAGATTCTGTAGGAGTTGGGGCAAGTAAGGAAGATGTGTGGGACATCTTCGATTGCGCGGTGGCAGCGTTTGCACCACGGAGGGATCCCACAAATTTTGCTTGCCTTATGGTTAGTCCAAATTCCTCGATGAAGAATTTGCCATAAGAGGACCGACTTCTTATTCTCTATAAGTGGGTGCCAGATACCCATGAATTTCATGTCCCACCGAAGCCGCGTCCAAGACAGGCACCACTTCTTGTTGAGGCTGATCTGGAGGTCAGTCGTTTCATTGATGTTCGGGATTTTGAGTAGGCTGTTTCCATTGTGCCATTTGAGACCCCGCGCGTTCGGAGCGTCATGTCCCATGAGAAGGCGAGTTTTGTGACGATCCCAAGCGAGGCTTCTACTTTGCAAGGTGTTCCATTCTTCGTAGGAGATGTTTATGCGAGGGTCGATATCCTCGTAGTTGATCCAACTGTTGGTGTCATGTTTCCAGAGGTGTTTCCATTTTTTGAATCCTTTGTTCCATAACTTCTTGGCATTTTGAATGTTCCACGGCTCCACACTCCGGATGCCATGAATCGGAAACCAGATAGAGTCGTTTTGTCTGATTCCGGCCGCCCACTTCCAGTCCTCACTAATTCTTGTGAAGCTTTTGACTTTATTCCAGCCCTTCCAAAGAGAGCATACGAGATTGGAGCCTTTCGGAAAGACAGGTATCGGGGAGAATAGCAGGGTCATGATGTCAAGATTCTTCCAGTTCGGGGATCCCGTGAGGGCCAACTCATTTTTGTTTCTGAAGATCAGCTTGGCCCACGAGGCCTCCCTATTGCACCAAGCTTTAATCATCCATTTGGCTGCCAGTTTGTTAGCCATGCACCCAATGTCCAGGATGCCAAGCCCCCCGCTATCTCTAGGGCTGGTGCAGATGGCCCATTTGATTTTAGGCACCCCCCTTCTGTTATGATCACCCGTCCAAAGAAAGTTTCTGCAGATGCTATTCAGTTTGGACAGGCCTTGCTCATTCGGTCTCCAGCAAGAAAGGAAATAGATGGTAGACGAGAGGAGGAACGTGTTGATAACCATCGCCCGTCCAGCGAGATTGATTTGCATGCCTCTCCAGTAATTGAGCTTGTTTTCAAGTTTGGCCAGCACCCAGTTCCATCGCTGCTCCATAGAGACGCCAAACCCCAAGGGGATTCCGAGCAGCCGAAAGGTTTGACCTTGCGGAATGGGATGACAGCCATGATCAATGAGAAGGCCAGGTTGATGTCCCACAATGGCCCTAAAGGCGGTCTTATTGTGGTTGATTTTGGATCCAGAGGCCTCACAAAAGGTATCAAGGCACCTCCAGAAAGTCTCCAAGCTGGTATTATCATTGTGAACGAACGCGTTCATATCGTCGGCAAAAAGTCTCATGATGATTTGACTGTGGTCGTGAGGTAGCTGGAGGCCTTTGATATTGCCAGCCTCCACATGATGAGCCACAAGTCTGCTCAGCCCTTCAGTGGCGATGGCAAAGAGAAGGGGGGCAAGAGGGCATCCTTGTCTAATAGATCTTTTAAGATGGATCGCCTTCGAGAGTTTGCCGTTAACGTTAATTTGGGTCGTTGCATTGCCGAGAAGGGTCGCGATCATCTTGGTGAATTTCTGACTACATCCGAGGTCTTGAGCGACTGCAGAATATAGTCCCATTCTAGCCTATCGTAGGCTTTGTCAAAGTCGATCTTGAGGAAGACCACGTCTTGATTAGACTCATTTGCAAATTGAATACCTTCCCAAATATCCATAATGGTTTCCAGGATGGACCTGCCTTTGATGAAACCTTTTTGGTCCTCACTAAGCCAAGATCTCAGGTGGCACGCAAGTCTGTTGGCAATGACTTTGGCGATGATCTTGTATCCTGTTTGGAGCATCGTAATTGGCCGCCAGTTCTCGATTCTATTTTTTTCCCCCTTCTTGTGAATCAGCTTGATAATTCCATTGTTTATACAGGAAGGAAGAGCACCAAATTTTAGCGCCTCTTGCCAAACCTTCCGAAGAGGGGTGGCAACCACCAGCTTGAAGGATTTAAAAAACTCGTTAGTGAGTCCGTCGGGTCCCGGGCTTTTACCGAGAGGGAGGGCATCAATGACCTCAATGATTTCTGATTCGGAGATCGGGGCATGAAGCAGGGAGTGGAGGTTGGGTGGTATTCTCCGGGGGGAAACCCTAGAAATGGCAGCCATGCAGTCCCTTCTATGGTGGGAGAGGGGATTCGAGGTTCCCAAGAGTCTCGTGAAGTGCTCTTCGATGATGCCAACATTATCTTCTTCCGAGTTGCAAACATTGCCATGAGTGTCTAGCAGTAGGGGAATCGTCTCTCTGTTGTGTTTCCTTTTAAGGATACTGCACATCTCTTTGGTGGGTTTGTCGGCTTTTCCAGCCCACCACTCCTTGAAGAAGATTTGCAAGTTTTTCCTTTGTATTTCTTCCTTGTATCTCAACACTGCTCTGATTTTTCGGAGACCTTTCTGGGCTTGGAGTTTTCCTTTGTTTACTTCCTCCTCGAGTCGCCAGAGTCTGTGGTAAAGCGCTTCCCTACGAGCCCGCCGCACAGTCTCGAGCATCTTCTTAGTTCTGATCATGATCTTGCGCGACTTGTCGACCGCACTTCTCCAGCACTTGGCTGGGGCCAAGCCAGAGGCGAACGCCACCTTCCACACATCGGCAATCTCTTGATGGACGGAGGGGAGAGAGAAGGAGGAAGCGTTGGCATGAAACCACGGAGCCTTGTGGGTCCTGTTGGGAGGCTGAAACGTGATAACGATTGGGTAGTGATCGGAGATGGTGAGGTCAGTACGTTGCGTGATGGAAGGGTGGCCCCACAGATGAGTAAAACTCTGAGAGACGTAGCATCTATCAAGTCTAGCTTTCCTAAGATCTTCGCCCGCTTGGAGATTCGACCAGGAAAAGCCATTCGAGTCTTTGAATTCGACCAGATCCAAGTGGAGTTTGGTCATGTCCCATGTTTCTTTCTCCCGACTGTCGATGACCCTGCCCTTGCCCATCCATCTGTCCATAGGGTCCTCCACCATGTTGAAGTCTCCACATATAAGTACGTTGTGGGGAAGCGAGTCAAGAGAAGTCCAGGTGTTCAGCCTCTCCAAATCCCCGTTAGGGGCGTACAATGAAACCATAGTAACACAGAGGGGAGCACCGAAAGAAACCGCAATCCAGCGGTGATTTACATCTTCAATGGAGTTCTCAAGCTTTTCAAGCCAGGGCTGTTTAACACCGATAGCCGTTCCACCGGACCCCCGCCGGTGCTTTGTTGGAATCCACACGTGGGCCGAGGAAATCTGTCTGAGTCGTTTCAGAAGGTCTTCTCCGTCAATTTTAATCTCTTGAATGCATATAAAGTCTGGTTTTAAGCTAATGTCGCGGAGCCATTGACCAATGATGGCCGCTCTTGAGGGGTCGGTTAGCCCCCTAGCATTAAGCGAGATGACAATCATTTTTGTATTGATCCCTCTTTGCGGGAGGGAGCCTTGTCCTTTCTTCTCTTGGCTTCATCTTTCTTTTTCGCTGGGATCTGATCCCGACTTAGAAACCGGTTCTTGTGGGGGCTTTTCCAGGGTAGCTCCATAGGCTGTTTTCCTTTGCGGGATACACCTTGCTGGGGGGAGCTGGGCCCCGTGCTCGGCACCGTTTCCGGGCATCGATTCATTTTCAAAAGTTTATATAAAGAGATTATAAATGCATTTGTTGTAGAGTTGTTGATACTCAATCATTTTGATTTTACATTCGTTTTTCTTCAGTACATAGAATTCCACTTCTTCGCGTCTATTTTCTTCGACTTGAATCTAGAATAACTCAAATTATTAGTTTTGGCCTAATCAACTCTATCATCTTAGCGGTCTATGATTGTTCTA
Source organism: Ceratopteris richardii (assembly GCA_020310875.1). NCBI lineage: Eukaryota > Viridiplantae > Streptophyta > Polypodiopsida > Polypodiales > Pteridaceae > Ceratopteris > Ceratopteris richardii. The sequence continues at coordinate 90,079,251 of CM035410.1, forward strand.
CTTCTTTTCATGGTTTTTTTGTGCTATGGGACATTTGTTCTCGTTTATGAACATTAACAGTATAA
>CM035410.1:90084315-90096815 GCA_020310875.1 Ceratopteris richardii
ATATATATATATATATATATATATATATATATATATATATATATATATATATATATATATATATATATATATATATATATATATATATATATATATATATATATATATATATATATATATATATATATATATATATATATATATATATACGTGTGTGTGTGTATGTATGTATGTATATATAAAGATGAGGTTTTTTCTAGGGTTAATGTCCTTTTGATTATATTGATTGAAAGAACTCATATATTTTCTTATGTATCATCAATTAAAAGTCATTTAATTAAAATTATCTCCGATGAATTTGTAGTTGTGAATTAATATTAATATAGAATGTATCAATAGTTTTATTGATTTTAATATAAGTCTAATTATGTTTGTCCTTTTTTTGTTGAACACAATGCTGATTTGCATTTAAATTTCAAAGAAGACACAAGTTAGGCATTGATGTCTTACTGGTCTTCATGCATATGTGAATCTTCATCAAGAAAGCAAAGATTTTCTTCATTCTTAAAAGATGAAAGAAGGGTATTAAATCTAGAAAAAATGGCATTTTGCTCAAGACAATTGATAAGGAAAGGGGTGTTCTACTACTTGAATCTTGCAAAACCATATGAATTTTGTCAAAGAGAACCTAAGAATTGCTCATTATGTTTGCAAGGATGCATTATATTTCTTGGACCTTTGTACATATTTTTTGGAAGTGTGGATTTGGACCATATAGAGGTTATCAGAAACTCAAAGAACACACACACTGTGGTTTCCAAAACACCATCAATGCTTTCATGTTATGGCAGGTCACAATGCATTGCAAAAAACTGATATCTATATCAGATATAAGTTTGTGCATCATAAAAAATTGAAAATAATTTGGACACTTTTTCCTGATTTGGATGGGAATAATACCATTATTTTGCATGATACATTGTATCATGTAAATAATTTGGAGTATGCAAGGTACTTACGTGGTTCTACCAAAGTTATGAGGGAAATCATTAGATGAGTTCAAAAACTTTTGGTCCAAAACAATGGTTCCTTGGCTTTATGGACGGATTTTCACAAAGAATAGGCGTTCTTTACATGCAATACAATTGTAAATCAAACACCTTGTGATAGAGAAACATATTTGAACAACTTGTCACAAAATGCTATCACTGATTTTAAAATATTTTAATATCATGTATTCACTTTTATTGGTATTTTTAAACACCACATATTTTTGGGATTGTTGAAAAAAGTGAAGAGTTATTGGGAGATGAAAATGCATATACTTGAGTTCTTATTAAATTGAATTTTTTTTCAAAGCTCTAAATTACTATGAAAGGTTTATTATATAAATTATATTGGAATAATATATTCATGTTTTTAAACATCATATTATATTATTGTTCACCCAAGTGAACAATTACTAGTATGTCAAATTGCATATAATCAAGTTATTGCTAAATTAGATTACTTTTCATTTATAAATTCATATGGTTTGTTTTTTATACAATAAAATTTAAATCAACTTATTGGTGTTTTTAAGCATCATAATACAAACAAATAAAAAATTTATTATAGATCATTTTGCATCTAATTGATGTTTATATTCAATTGTATTTTTTCAAGCTCTAAATTCATATTATGTTACATTTGCTATACAATTAAATTTAAATTGCTTTATTGGTGTTTCTAAACGTCATATTTTGGGATGGATCAACGAAGCGAACATTGGTTGAAGGAGCATTTATTGATATATCAAATCACATATAATTGAGCTATTATTGAATTGGAATTTTATTCTCAACTTTAAATTCATAATAGATTTTATAATATAAATAGGCTTAGGATTCAAATAATCAATTTTATATAAATTATCAATTTGAAATGTATGTGAATATCACTAAATTATAATATGTAATAATAGTAATATAATGTATGAAGTAATCAAAATTTAGATTACAAAATTCAATTGGAGCATAATGAAGATATTAATATCTCAATGGAAAACTAATACATTTTATAAATAAATAACATAGTTCAACTTTTAAATCTAGATATAAATGCTTTTCTTTGTATATTCATATTCTCCTTGATGTGTTCTTAAATGAGCTCATCAAACAAGATTGCTTTTCTTATTCAAAACTTTAAACATTCTATAGAAAAGAAGATATGTTCATGACCTCATCTTTGTAAGAAGAATATAATGTACAAATTATAAGTTAACACCATCACTTCTATTCTAAATGGAACTTGAATAGTTCCCAAATTTCATGAACATGCCTTATAAGGATGTATCCAGAAGACTAGACACACATGAGTTTCTTAGAGTATTCTCAAATCTTGCTCATTATGGTTTGAAGATGTCGAAAAGTGATGGATTAAGACCATATTGAAATAGATGTTTTTCAAGGAACATGTTTATTAAACAAATATATTTTTATCATTGTATTAGATTCAATTGTTTATTTAATTCTATATAATACGTTCTTTAAGTTCACGTGGTTTATGGTTCATGAAGTGATAATGTAGATTTAATATGAAATGATTATGATGAATTTGGATATGAATTATCTATGAGGGATTTTTATGTGAAGTTATTATGATCGATATAAATTAAAATGTTATCATGTGGATTAATGTCATTATTTGTATATCTATCAATGTATCTATAATCAATCTCTCTATATATATTTCTATCCATATATCTATCATTCTATTTATATTTTTATTCATTAGTTTATTTACTTATTCCCATATCTACCTATATATCAATATATTCATCTATATATTAGTTATCATCATATCTCTCTATTGCTATAAAGTAATTCAATGATCTAAGGGTCCGATCGGTTCAGACAAACCTAAAATTGGACATGATTTGGTCATCCATGTTTATGACCAAAGATCTCGAGACATGTAATAGGTCATGTACTGTTATAAAAAAGTGATCGACTTAGCTAAGTGGTTAAGTCTCAAGGTTGTGAAGGAGGAGGTCTTTGGTTCAATCCCCATGGGGTACATGAGGAGAGCATTTTGCTCAATGAGATCTTGAGCCTTCTAAAAGCATCCACTTGAGTTAACTCAAGTTAGCTAGGACACTTGGCACAGATGCAGGTACATGGCCAACACATGGATTGTTAGTATCCACCTTCCCAAGAAGTTCGTCTCTTGGAGAGAGCTTATACAGAGGCATATGGGTGGGAGGAAGGTCATCTCTCTAGCACATGATGCTAATCTTACGACCATCATGTGCTAGAGCGATGACTTTCCTCCCAACCTTATGCCTCTATGTATAGCTCTCTCCAAGAGACTACCTTCTTGGGAAGGTGGATTCTAATCATCCATGTGTCGGCCATGTAACTACATGTGCAATAGCTATCATATTTAACTTGACTTAACTCAAGTGGGTGCTTCTAGAAGGCTCTAGAGCTCTTTGGGAAAAATAATCTCCCCATGTATCCCATGGGGATTGAACCAAAGACCTCCTTCTTGACACCCTTGAGACTTAACCACTAAGCCAAGTGGATCTCTTGTTTATAAGAACATTTGATGTCCTACATAAGTCTAGTCTTGATATCTTTGTTCATACACATGAGTGACCAAATGGTTTTGGATTTTAGGCCTGTGTGAGCCAGTCTGACCCTTAGATCATGTACTTACTTTATGAAATCTCTCTAACTATTAATCTATTTATCTATTTTTCTATATTTGTATGATGTTGATTAAAGAATTTCAATGATGTGGATTCATTTGAATTATGGGGACTTATTTGAATAATATGGATTGAATGATGTCAATGACGTGAATTCATTTGAATGAAGTGGATTCATTTTTGTTATGTGGATTAAATAATCTGAATGATGTGGATTCATTTAAGTCATGTGGATTACATGATCTTGATGTTGTGGATTGAATGGTTTAAAAGTAATGTTTTTGTTTTGGAGATTTGTAAGTAAAACATGGAAAGAATGTCAATTGTGAATAATGACTTTAATCATGCTGAATCTCTAGAAATTCTGTCTCAACATAATGCCTGATTTGCATAATCGAAATTAGCATTTTTATTCCACCAAGATCTACAACTAGAGGGATTTAAAGGAGAACCATTATCAATGAAAAAAGGTAAAGAAAGATATTTAAAAATCATTTTGTTAGTGATGTTCTCTTTCAAGTTACAGGAAGGGTGAAAGAAACAATAGCATTCAAGCTTTACAAAGTACAACATTCAAGATTAGCAAAAGCTTTATTTTGACTCTTTAATCAAGTTGAAAGAACATTACCAAAGAAAATTCAAATAGCACTATATTTCATTCAAAAAGGTTTTATACAAGATATTCTTTAATGAGGTGTGGATTGGGATCATTGCTTGAAGAATCCAAGTATACATTTGGACTATGCTCAAAATCGTGCAAAATTTCATAATCAAGGACATGAAATCCCTCTTCCTTGAAAGTGGCCCTATATTCTTCTAATCGAATAATATAGCCTTATCCATGATTTATCCTCATTGGGAGCATTAATATAGAATGAAGGATTCACAATTATGGGATTAGGAAGAACAATTCATTATCAACAAAAGAGTATTGATCATTTAGAAAATCTAGTGAAACTTTGACAAATATTTGTCCATGCATAAGAGAATATATATGGAAGACTATCAAAGGCATCATCATCTTTTGAGTGTTTTCCTAACAATGAACGATTCAATCAACACAACAATAAATAGACAAGACACTTTTTTTAATATTTAGGATCATCACTTTATGATAAAGACATCATTTTTGGAATCGAATCTAACCAAAGTATTCAGAGTACATCATTTTCTTCATATTGGATATCATCATTTTCAAAGGTACCATGTCATCTATTTCTTCCATGTCTGAATTGTCAATGTGATCCACATCTAAATCATGATCAATCCATGGATCATTTGTCAATCTTTCATGGGTTTGAAACTCTCCAAAAGTTTTTTTTGCTGCTGTAGAAGCTATCTTGGTTGGAGCATGTAACAAATGTATATTAAAAATTTATACTAAATCATTATCATGTGATACACTTAAAAGATTTCCTCATTTTGAATGAAAAAAATCATATGTACTCCAATTATGTTCACAACTACTACTTGAAGTGCAAAATGAAAGCACTCTCATAGCTATATGTTACAACTCCACTGTTTTACCTTTGTAATCTTCCCACCATATTGGAGGTGGATGATTATGAATTGCTTCAATGTGCCATAGATCTCTAAAACATCCTTTTTTATTTACATAAGCTACTCTCTAGTGAAATGCATCTCGACTATCTATGCTTGGAGGTAGTAATTCACATGTGGTTTCAAAAATTTCTATGACCACATTATTAACAATTGAGTTGAAATGATGGGTCCAAGATGAACATTGTTCCATGTAAATGAGTATGCATTTGCATCCATCTTTTCTCTATTAATGATACAATTTATGTTTTCTCTTGTGATTAAAAATGATTAAAGTATTTCACTTTTTGAATAGATTCTGCCATAATCGAGTACTCTTTTCCTATAAAACATTTACTAGTATCAACACTTCGTAAAAGCTCCATAAAACGTTTAGTGATACTGACATTTTTTCAAAATTATGCCAAAACGTTTTTTATTGTATTAGAGACATACACTTCAAAGCTACAAATCAATAAGAAGTATACTTCTCTATCCATGCCTCCCAACTTTGATCCCTAATAATTTCTACAAGTGCTAGCTTGACTTCAATTAACCAAATGAACACAATATCCATAGATAACTTTATCATTGAGAAGTGGGTGGAAATGTGTGCGAGACACAAACATCATATGTTGAGGATAACACATAGAAAGGATCTCTAGAGCTATGACAATAACCTCAAGACATAGAGGCCATAGTACAACAATTGCAGAGAGTAGCAGAGGAAGATAGAGCGTCATAATATTTACATGTGTATAAGAAAGGTAGATACAGATATGTACATAACGAGGGCTTGAGCATCAAATTCATTGAAGATTTATTGGTGGAAAATATAAGAGATGCACATGCATTTCTGAAAAAGGTAGAAGGCAGTTATATGCCAAAAGGTATTTGAAAAGAGATGGTTAGATTTCCTCTTCCCCCTTTCTTCATGGCAAATGAAAATACAATTGTCATAGTTGAATGCCATAGTGGACATGCCTCATTGGGAATTGACATTGGGATTTCTTTTATGTCATATAAGCTCATGTCATTGGGTTTGTTTCACCATGATGAGTTGGATCTACCACATTGGGTGAGTTTTGAGTGTGAAGTGCATTGGGTTTTGTGGAAAGACTACTTGCTATCACATTGGATTTTCTATGCTTCATTAGGATTTGATACATTATTGGATGCTTTTTTTTTTTAACCACCTTAGGACTCAACATATTAGGCTTATAGAGGATATTTTGAGTTTTCATTCAGAATTGTCAAAGCTCAACCATATTAGGTATGCTTACCTTAGTCCACATTGAATTTCATTCTTGATTGTAGACTCATTAAAATATAGAGTTTTCCATGGATGATCTCATTCTGTGTATCCTTTGGCTCTTGGAGAATAGGATTGAGAAGGTAATACCATAGGTTTTATCATCACGGCAGTGCCTAATCACATTACTTCACACAAGGTTTAAATACTTGTTTACAAGAAAGCCATCTCAAACCTAGATACCTTGGATGAATATAGAGCTAGAAGAGCTTCTTCTGTTGCAGATAGTGCATAGCTAGGAACGTTTCTAGCTATGGTGATGAACTCAAGAGAGAAGCACCTTCAATATAATGACTCCAGATAGAGAGAGAAGGTGTAGCCATAGATATGAAAAGAAATGTGTGTCTTATCAATGGAACGTAGATAGATACAGATATAAACATAAGGAAAAGCTTGGGCAAAAACTTAATGTTCTTGTTGCAAAGATGCATTATCTACTTCGATTTGCATGTGGCGCAGGAAGAAACTCTCTAGAATTATACCATAAGAATCATCATTACTATATTGGATAGAAAAGTAGAGCTCCCATTTCAATGGGAGATGAAAAGTATTCAGAGGCTGATGCAAAACTTCCATTTGCGAGATTACATGTTATTGTGTGGACAAATTCATTGGGAAACCCTTTGTTTTTTGTGCATACAAAACTTTGCATTAAGGCTTGCACTACAATGACACATTAAATCACTTGAGATCTTCAACTATCAGAAAAGAAACATTGAGGGCTCGTTTAGAAACTTATCATAATATAGCTTGAACTATCTAGAGACTCACATCATACTGTATAGACCTAGAAAGAATAGCCATATCTCACTTGGAGGCATATTTAGTCATGAGTGCATCTGATGCAATGCCACAGATGATACCATCTATAAATGATGTTACGCATATTTGGTCATGAATGCATCTGATGCAATGTCACATTGTGAAACACAGAAGATACCATCTATAAATGATACCATCTATAAATGGTGCCACATTTCAAGAAGATGGACTTATTGCAATTCTTGTTGCAAGTCTCAGTCTGCACAAGTTGGAAGTATTATGATTGTAGTAGAAAGTCTTCCACTCAACTTCATCATGGCATCTATAACAAATGCATGAATCCCAATAATATTCATGCTTAATATTGAAGAGAAGATTACAAGAAACTTTTTGGTAGGGAAAGTGTTAATGATCTAGGAAGAACTTGAAGGAACTATGACTCACCAAGTGAGTGTTGCATCACATCAAATGAAAGTTTTCAAGAAAGACTTTTTATGTAGGAAAAATAATTGAAAAATAAGGTATCATTCCAAGGGAATCCGATTTCATTGTGTCATTCGCAAACAAGGAAACACTAACTTATAGTGCAAGTTTGAAATATAGTAAGAGACACTCCTTAGTACTTCCTTTTGGATGCCTCTCTTCATTCATTTGTCAGTGGTGACTTCCACCCTTCATTTTAATAGTATATTTTGATTCATTTTGCTTCTTGACACCCTTTATATTTGCAAAGTGATTTTCAAAATCTGCCTATTTCTCACTTCCTCTTCCTATGGTACTAGTCTTGGATGTTTCATGTTTTTAGACTGCCCCTTTTTAAAGCTCAACCATTGCATCATCTTAGCAAGCCTATCTCAATAAGATGCTTGTACTATTTGCAATACTCTCACTAGTATTGTCTTTATCTCTCTCTCTCTCTTTGTCTCTGTCTCTCTCTAAAAGGAGACCCCTCTAGTTGCGAGCAATTATGAATCCATCATGTGGTGCTTGGGATTAGCTTTGGAGATGCCAATACAACATATGAGGGGTAGACCGAACCTTATACCAACACAAATACACGGGAGTAGTTTAGGTCTAGCATCAGTATAAGCCTCGATATAAGTTTCCATGCAATAAGGCATGTATAAGCATCGGTATGGGTGCCGATATAGTCATCAGTACGTGCCTGATATCCATGGTATAAGCATTGATATATGCATTGGTAGAAGAATCACTAGTATAAGCATTGGTATGTCCCTAGGAAAAATTGTTGGTATAAGCATTAGTATGTCCTTAGGCCACACAAATACTCATAGGGGCACCTATATCAATGACCATATCTCCAATGTTTTTTTAGTGCAGAGTGTGTTGTCTCTTGCTCTAGCAACATGAAAATGTTGTTGTGTAGCAAATGAAATATATATATATTCCATAAATGAACCATATACAAAAGTGTGGAAAACCACTATGATATATGAGCCCAATACAAAATGTGGATAACCAGTGCCATATATAAGCGAAATAAAAAATGTGGCTAACCGTTGCCATATATGAACCAAATATAAAATTGTGGTGCACCACTACCATATATGAGCCAAGTACAAAACTATGGCACATCAGTGCCATACACATGCCTAGAGGAATCAGAACATCTACGTGTATAGTCCTACAACAAAGAGCATTGATGAAATGAGACAAATTCACATGATATTTAAAAACAAGAACTAAAAAACACTAATCCAAGTTTAGAAGCTCACCTCATCATAGATGCTCCCATGAAATGACTACAATGCATCCCTCCAAGGCCTCCATTAGAGGAACCAAGCCATGATGATATCCATGAGCCTCCTCTACTCATGTTGTAAAGGATCCACTCCTAAATCCTACAACAAATATGAAAAATGTGAGATTAACAAACATGATGTTCTTGACACAAGCAAATTCAATCATCAAAATGAAACTTACAAACGCATAACACATAGTGTCATATCCATCGCTACCCAAATATGATGCTCCAACCATATCTATATGTATGACTATCACATCTCGCTGCTCATAATATTGATCAGAACTCTACTACTGCTCATCGAGAATCATCTCCCACTCCTTGTGGTCTAAGCATATAGGATTTGATAAGAATCCTCTAAAAGCACTGTGTGCTGAATCCACTCTGAGCTTACAAAAGGGTGCCAAGGTGTTGGCTGATACACATGATAGACAACCTCTCTGATGTAATTTTTTGCAATCATTTTCTTGTGCACTACATTTGACCATGAAAGAGTGTCCAAGTTGTATGGAATAGAGCCTCCATATGGGCTAATGCATGGCCTTTCCAATCGCATCCATCACTCTAACAACATCATGTATATGATGCACCTTGGAGTCATCATGGTAATGAGCACACGAAGGTATATGTGGTGTACTATGTGGCATACGTGCATCTGAGGTACTCACTCTACGAGTAGAAGTGGATGACACAACATCCATCACACTACCTCCACAACATCTGCCTCCTCTAAAGACACTCGTAGATCCTTCTCTAGAACCTGCTCCTCCAAAATGGCAGGACCAATGGCATGGATAAGACCGGACAACACTTGTATCATGCTATGGTTTCAAATGCATATTTCAACCATTGGACCCACTAGGGGATGGCTCTGAAGATGTTCATAAAGCAAGGAGTACCTCTCATGGAAATAGTCCCGCTAAAGGAGTCATAAAGTGGAGTCATAAATCAAGAAGTGCCTCTGATGGAAGTAGTCCTCCTAAAGGGAGTACTACCGATGGGACTAGTCTTGCCAAACGGAGTACTACCAAAGGCAGGAGTCTTGTCAAAGGGAGTGTCATTAGCGAGAGTACCACCAATGGGAGTGAGCCTGATGGGAGTGCTACTATGCATGATCGATTATAATGACACTCTAGAGATATAAGTGAGAGAGTCCTTGAATATAAACTCTAAAAACTACTCTTCTGTTATGGAATGTAGAGTGAATAGTGGACTGTCCCCCATCGTGCTCTGGAACAAAAAACTTAAATAATTAGCATATGTTAATAATGGTTATATAGAAAAATAGTAGTGAAACAAAAAATCTAGCAAATATGTAAACACAAATAAGTGCATACACGTGTTTAGTTCACAAATCTTCTATTCTAGCATCCTCTTTGAGATATAACATGTAGAGGATATCTATCTCTACATTGGTGACTTCTAGATCTCTTGGCATGGCCACCCTTCTTGATAAGTCCTCATACAACATATCTTTTGGCCAATCGCTTGCTTTAATTTTTTTGTTCTGTTTGTCGACAAATTTTCCCTTCATGTGAGACATGTCCATCAAGTAGATATCTAAGATGTCCTTTGTTAAGTTTTCCAAAGTGCTTTGGAGTAGCATGCTTCGAGTTGTGCTGTGCATAGGGGACAAGCATTGTAACCCAAAATCTTTTAGCCTAAACATTCACCTCAACCGGGCTAGCCATACATCATCCACAGAAGTATGCCTTGCACATACATGTCCCCTCTTGTTAGAGGTTGAGACATGTCCTACACAGTAATCCCATGCCATAAAATGTGCAGCTCTTCGACAAGCAGTGCAAGTTATGCATCCATGTTTTTTACCTTATACTTACCTATCACAATGAGAGCTAATAATAAATAACCCTTTTTTGTGGCCAACCGTGATGGGATGTTATATTTCATCAAACATATAGGCTATGTGCTCCATGAGGAGCTGCCTAAACCAAATGGTTTTACTCCATCCATAGGTAGGCCTAGACATATATTGGGAGCCTCTTTAGAAAACTCTAGCCACTTACTATGTATGTGTTTCTTAGAATTACATTCAGTAGGCACTCGCACTAGACCATCTAAAGAACAACTGTTTACATGCCATCACATTAAATGAGCTATGCATTTGCATCTAAAGATGCTCTTAACTCTTGGAATGATATGAAAGTGGTGAAAAACCTTTAAGGGGACTCTTTCACCCATAAGGTCTTGTCTAAAACTTTTTTCTCCACATTTTGTACTTATGTGGAAGCCTTCATACTCGTTGCAAAAGAGAATGCAACCATTTGAGCAAGCATCAATCTTGGTGTAGTCCATCCCCATGGAATGTGAAAGATTTTTTAATCTCCACGTGTTGGGGGCATGCCATTGCCATCTAGCACAAATTGATCTTTTAGAGCGTGCAAGGGATAAAAAATTACATTGATATTAGTAAATATGCTTATTTTGATATAGCAACAGATGTGTATTTCAAATACAGTTACCTAAACAATTCACAAACACTAATATCAGACCATCCATAAATCCATTGAAGATTGAGCATGGCGAGCAATGCACATAGTACAAGTATGTTTGCCCTAGTGAATAATGCTAAATGGGCTACACTTCCTATGTTTTGGTGTTCTTGCCTGGCTTCTGATCATGGAAATTGTGGAGTGTCCATTGAACCCATGACATCTTCTCCACCATCGTGATCTTCATCCATGTCATTAAACACATCGAGCATTTCTTCCATGTGTTTATTCTATGTAATGTTTCCTATACCTTATTCTCCTACCTCCCTCTTTGTTCTCTTTTCTTGAGGAGAGATAGATCATGCAATGTCATGTGGGTTGACCTCCTCACCAGCAAAAGCATGCAACTAGTAGCGTAGGTTTTGTAGTCGATCTGCATAAAAGGATCCATATTCTCGAACATGTGTAGTACAAATCCATCCTGTACAAAACAAACTTATACATGCACTGAGTGCGACAACATCCCATTCTCTCCTCCAAATCCAAAGATCCCATCTGATAGAATGTGGAGACATTAGGGCATTAAATATGTGATACATTTAATTATGTATATTAATTTTAATTCTAAAACCATATTTTTGTTAAATTTGATTACAAATACTAATTCTCTTCCAAAAACACATTTTCATAAGTTCTACATGTATTTGATTATATATATTAATATTAAACCTAAAATCCTAATTTTTATATATTTAATTATATATATTTAAGTTGATTAAAAAACCCTAATTTCTAATATATTCATTGATAATAATACATTTGATTATATATTGTACTTTTTTCCCATTTTTATACATATATTTGATTATATATACTAATATTACACCTGAAATCCTATATATATATATATATATATATATATATATATATATATATATATATATATATGTGTGTGTGTGTGTGTGTGTGTGTGTGTATGTGTGTGTGTGTTTATTTTGATTCCAAAACCCTAGCTCTTTTCATATTAATTTATATATA
>CM035410.1:90101815-90171815 GCA_020310875.1 Ceratopteris richardii
GAAAGAGGATCACATTCCACCCCAATCAACTTCAACTCGAAAAAAACTAGTTATATATATATATATATATATATATATATATATATATATATATATATATATATATATATATATATATATATATATATATATATATATATATATATATATATATATATATGTATATATATATATATATATATATTCACATATATATGTATATATATACATATATATATATATATATATGGATATATATATATATATATATATATATATATATATATATATATATATATATATATATATATATATGTGTATGTATATATATGTATATATATATATATATATATCTATATATATATATGTGTGTGTGTGTATATATATATATATATATATATATATATATATATATATATGTGTGTGTGTGTGCGTAGAGAGAGAGAGAGAGAGAGTTTTAAAAAATTAGTGCGATTGAGGTCATTATGATGTCATGGAGTATAATAGAAGCTATAGGAGAAGATAAATAGTCTATGACGACCACTAAATAAATTCAAATACTTACAACACATGCAATAGCACTCTCACATGATAGGAATGGGATAGTACACTCGAACAAGACCATAAAAAACCCATATGAAGAAAAAATATGAAATATATAAGCCCCAAAAGTAAGATGCAAGAAAAGTAACTCAAATGGACTTACAAAGTGAGTATAAATTAGGGTTTAAGATGTCCTTTAAAATTTGTTACTTGAGTCTTTTCACATGGTTTTGGCATCATTTGCGTTAGAGATTGTCCTCAGAGCCCATTTGAAAAAAAAATTGAAGCTTTGGAAATGCCAAAAAATTGAAGATGGATCGAAAGTCTTTACTGTGGCCCAAGGACTCATTGTGATTTAAAGAAATGGAGTGAAAATACATAAAATATCCTTTTGATGATGAAAATTACATGGAAACTAACACCCATAGTCTTATAAATGGCTTGTGATGTTTCTTTCGTTCTGCACTTCATGTATTAGTGCTCTTTTATTCCTTGGCACAATCCAAGAGATTTGTAGTACTTTACATGACCATAACTTCAGAAAATGTTGAATACAATGGAAATAATTATAAGTTCTACTGAATAAAGAACTTGTGTTCTTCATGGAGCATCAAAATCTATTAATTGGAACTCTTTACGATTTGAGTTCAAAGAGCTATAACAAAGGGTTGTAAAGAAAGGCTGAGATCATACAAATTTTGGATAAGTATTCAACATATAAGATAGTAGCTCTTGGCTATAAATAGAGAATGACTGAATGATGCCTATCTTCGACGTGACAAGAAACGAACAAAACCTATTCACGTGAAACAATACTATTATTCTAAAAGCTTAAAGATCGGTGCAATCAGAGGATATGCTTTACTCCAAGTTTTCTTTTTAGAACCGCAGAAAATATAAATGTGAGACTTGTATATTAAAATTAATATACTTCTATTCCAAAATCGATAGAATTAAATATAGGCCTTTCCCAAATAGCTACATCAAAATAGGTAAAAATATGAGAGGATAAACTAGAGAATGTGTGGCAAAGATGGTCTGAGGAAAATTTGATGAATAATACTAACCATTTGACAGTGTTACTAGCTTTCTTACTTTTTGGGTCATAACTTTCAAATTAGAATATAAATGAGCCATTTAGTACAAGGCTAATAATATTATTTGAAATAGCTCATCACATGAATCCACTTTTTCAAACTCCACTATTACTTGAAATGTGCATCAAAATTATAGTGGCTTAGAGAGGATTACAAACATGTCTTCAATATTCTAGATATCTATTAAATAGGAAAAATCACTCTTGAAGAAACCAATGGTTACAATAAGAATCAATGATGCCAAATTATTCACAAACAATTCATGCATATAGTTCATATACAAATTAGATTATTGTTAATAAAATATTCAAATTCAATGCATAAGTTTCATTTATAACATGAAACATGCTTTGTGATTGTTTCGTTGTGTGACATGTGATTGGTCATCCATGTTTAGGTTTCATTTGAAAATAATTAAAGTTTCTTTTCAATTATGTGTAATATTTTTTTTTTCACGCATTGGAAATATGGAATTTTATTCCCCACATAATGCTGACTTGGTACATGTGTAGATGAGAGTTCTTGAAGTCATTATTCTTGTTAAATAGAGGTGTTTAATGTGATTTGTAATTTGATGGTAGATTATGGAGAATGAAGGCATGCACATACCAAAGTCATTCAAGTTATGTGTGGATTTTGAAAAAGAAATCCTTATATTCATAGAGGCGGATATATGCATTTCTTCAAATAAGTATATGAACCATACTTGATAGTGACTTCTACAAAAAACAGGTAGAATAATTTTTTGCTTTATTTGGAAAATTTTATAGTTTTTGTAATAAGAATTTCATTTTTTAGCACATGAACCTACGAACAAGTTTCAAACACTACATGAGGGATGAGGGATGGTGCAAGGGGGGACTAATGATCCATAGATACCACTAATGATCCATATTTCTCCAAGTTATAAGGCCCCTATTATGATGGGAATCCATTATGAAGATCAATGTGAAGAACATGGTAGCGAAAATTTAGATATCGTGGAAGAACCCCCTTTAGGGTAATCTCCTTAAAAAGGATCCCTTCACCATGGGGAAAAAAGATGACAAGAAAAACAAGAAAAAAGGGGGCAA
Source organism: Ceratopteris richardii (assembly GCA_020310875.1). Taxonomy (NCBI): domain Eukaryota; kingdom Viridiplantae; phylum Streptophyta; class Polypodiopsida; order Polypodiales; family Pteridaceae; genus Ceratopteris; species Ceratopteris richardii. The sequence goes on from CM035410.1 coordinate 90,104,508, forward strand.
CGCCCCACAGTACAAAGAGCTGAACCTTAAATAGTGATCATCGTTTCCTTCAATGTTAGAGGGTTTTTTGATGCCTCAAGGGCAACCATTATTGGTGAATGGATCTCAGATAAAAGCTTTAACCTGGAATTCATCTATCTTCAAAAGATCAAAATTTATGAATAGGACCTTCAAAAAAGATTTAAATGTATCTCATCATCCCATGTCTGGGTCTCTACTAGGCACCCCAGGGGAAATGGTGGCTCAACCATCCACATTAAAAGTAGTTGGTACTCTACACTTTTGGATACCCTTGTGGACTAGAACTATCGGTGGATTAGGGATTCATTTAGGGTCCTCTATATCTCACCATAGTCTAACTATATGCTCTTGATATCGATTTTAAAAGACTCTGCCACTTATATCATTATGAGGACCATATCATTAGCATTATCGTTTATAGGGACATACACTCAGAAACGAAGGAGAGATAATTGTAGAGAATATCTTCATGAATCTCTCTTAGATTTGTAATTTGGCTTTGTTGTAAGGTTTTCATTAGTTTTGCTCACTTTCTTCGTAGATGTCTCTTCCTCCATATTGTGCATATTTCTACTCTCTATAGGATGTCTACTATGTAAACATTCTATTTTCTCTGTTTACGTTTTCTATTGATATCTCTTGTGTTCTACTTCCATGCAAAGATTCAACGCCTTTTTGAGTAATTATTCATTAGTTAATGAACTTATAAAAGAGCAATACATTCCACCCCAATCCAATCAAAATTAAAGCAAACTAGAGTTAGATATATTTTAAATTTAACTTAAAATAGTAGTGCAATTGAGACCTCTTAACTCGGTGTTAGGGTCTAGGAGAACTCTATTTTCCTTACAATATAGAGCAAGGTCTATAACTCTTTTTTGTACAAGGATATATTTTTTCATAATTGAGATTCATACTTTATTTTATTTGAGTCCTTTTATGGATATTTGTATCCTCAAGTACTCTCCTATTTTATATCATAAGTACACACTCAGCTCACCGAGTTATTTATATAATAACTTCACAGTCAAGTCCCTTGTTATGGAACATTAATGTCCCTTGGAAGGGTGATTTGAGGGAAATCACTCCTTGAAACTTCAACTTGATGATTTTTCTTCTATTAATTTTTTTCTCTATCTTAAGTTTTGCATATAACTCGAATGCATGAAAGCATTTGTTAATGAATATGAACAAGAAATTCAAAACCTTTCAGAACAAAAACAAAGTAAAAACCAAGAGATTTAGATGTAGTACCAATAATAATGAGAATATGTAAATATCTTCATGCAAGGATTGTTTATATACTCGTCTGCAACTAGCCAATCAAAATAATGAGACAATCGAAGATTAGTAGAGAGAGTTAATAATAGGGTGTGCGTAAGGAACTGAACTCACAAACCCCTAGCTAAAAGTCTTATGCACTAACAATTAGCCCCAAAGTCCATGGATGAGGTTTAATTCCTAATACGCTGTCTTAAGATACGGTCCAACCATCCCTTGCTAGCATTATCTTACATTTCTTTCCCCTTAGACTTAGTATTGCCCTCAATTCATTTTTGGATCCTATGGACTCTTGTGGACCCACTTTCCATGCATGATCACGTCTAGGAACCTCAAAATCTACAGCATGGACCAAATTTGGACCCATCCCACCCTCAATGACTGCCCAAATGACCATGTGTCTTCATCTAGTTCTACTTTCACACTCACCAAGCACAAGTGGGTTTTCCAAGTGCCCACCAAATGAAGCACCTTATTTCCATCAAGCCCATGTAGTTAGGCTTGCTCCATGCACCAACAAAATTTACACAAATATGTGAGCTTATGGACAATATGTAAGAATCAATGTTATTGAATCTTTATGCAAAATAGAGGATTCTCGTATTATTGCATCTTTCAAGCAATTATCATGTGCGAGTGAAAAAGAGAAAAACATTTTTCACAATGAAATTTGTTATGTAGGGATAGATTTTCGCATCTACAAGATATGGTTTTGTATCTTCAAACACCTCAAAAACACGTATATATTTCAAAATGAGATATACTATTCTTTTAAGCACGTAATAATGAGGTTTTGTTCTTTATATTTTGATAGATTATTTTAAGGCTTGATTTGTTTTGAGTTAAGCATATAGGTGTTCATTCCACAATGAAAGAGAATTATCTGTATTTTCCAAACTTGATTCTTCAAAGATAATGCGATTTTCAAAAGACCCATGTATACTAAATAAGTATTTCTTTATAGAAACTATGATGCTCATTCTTAAAAGACTTCATTCTATTATACAATTCAATAGCATAAACTATCTCAAGATCTACTGAGGTAACCATACTAGTCACAACCAAAATTGTAATAAAGTGATAGGTTGGAGATGATTGAACTCACCCTTGTTAGATAGGAGATGGTTGAACTACACCCTAAGAGGCAGGATTAGGAAGTAATCCTCAAACATGGCTTTTGCGGCAAGTGGTTAGCCCATCATATTCCTAACCAAGTGATTGTGAGTTCAAGTCCTTACATTCGTATGCAAGAGAACAAGGATTACGACCACCAGATGCTAGAGAGATGACTATCCCCAACCAAATGCCTCTATATATAGCTCTCTCCAGGGGATTGCCTTCTTGGGCAGGTGGATACTAACCATCCAAGTGTGAGACATGTAACTACATGTGTGCCAAGTATCCCAGTTAACTCGAGTTAACTCAAGTGGATGCTTCTAGAAGGCTCTAGAGATCTTTGGGAAAAACACTTTTCCCATGCTCCCCATGGGGGTTGAACCCAAGACCTGCTCCTTCACATCCTTAAGACTTAACCACTAAGCTAAGTGGATCCCTTCTTCACAAGAGCACAAGACCTCTTAGTAAGTCTAAACTCGAGATCTTTGGTCATATACACGGATGACCAAACGATGTCCAATTTCAGATCTCTCTGAATCGGCCAGACCCTTGGATCATAGACTTATTTTATTACATTCTTCCCCCCTTGGAAAATATTTTTGTCCTCGAAAATAGAGCTATATACATACTCTAAGCAAGCCCCGAGCCTCATGTTCTAAAACTAGAAGAACATGGTCATGTTCTAGAACTGGAAGAACATGTCTCATCTCTATGGTGGCATCCCTGCCCAAGTGATTCAAAACACTGTCTCATTTTGCACTTTGATGAGCTGGACAAAGTACAAACTAGTGAAAGAATAATAAGGGTGGATCTAAAAAACATCCCTGGCCAATTCACAATTTCTGGATGTGCAATCTCGGCACAAACATGTAAACTAGGTGGATTCAAATTACTAGTCCATTTCTAGGCATAACTGGTGCATGGACTTAATAACAAAGGTGGGATTCTTATCCCTCACAAGACTTTGAGAACTCTTGATTCACTTTGAATTTGATTTGGAAAACTTGAAGTTTGGTTGTCCCAAATATGGAACTTGGATGTTTGCTCAATGGTTTACTCTATCCAAGAGTTACTTGATTTTTTCACCTGACAAGAGGACTACTTTGTCCTAATGGGTTTAAAAATCCTATGTAAACTATAGGAGAAAGTTTATCATTTCTTTGAGACAAACATACTATAACTTGTCCACTTCAAATTCAAATGAAAATCGTCCAACTTAGAACACTTTTCTCAAGACTTGAGCTAGAAGTTCTTGAGAATTGTCAATCTGCTGAGCAATTCCTAACTTCTCTATTCTAGAGTTTACTGGACTCTAGGAAATCATTTATGCTATTTAACTTGAATCAAACTCAAATCAACAAGTCAATCTAGAACTTATCATCTTTCGATGTTTTGAAAAGGTTCTTGTACAGATGTTTAATTTTTGTTATCTAGTTCTAACCGACTAACCCAGGTCTTTTACAAAGGAATGAGATACTATATCTCCACCAATTCCAAAAGATTTGGAAAGCGAAACGAAAGAACTAAAACTCTGTACAACCAATTCACACTTCGAAGATACGTAAACTTGCTATGCGTCAAAGTCTACATGACTTAGGACTTTTAATTTCTCAAAGATCTGTTTCAATAGGATATTGAAGCATTTTTTCTATCTTTAAGAAAATTAAGCTGTATTTTCAAAAAGATTCAAAGAAAATCAAAAGCATCATCCAACCACATGATAGTAGTGTGGCAACTACCATCAGTGTGTCGACCCACTGAGGTTCTGTTGATGAGTTTTTTACTCAAATAATGCTTCACTTGAGACTAAGTTTAGGTCATATTCAATCTTTCTGAGTCCTTACTATGAATGCAATTCTTGTGCATTTCTTTGAGTCAAAACAGTGAATTTACCAAGTTACACTAGGAACTTGATACTTCACTTTAGTCAATCAAATCCTTAGTTGAAAAGATCAACTCAAATCAAAGCCCAACTTCTTTCAGAAATTTATGAAATATTTCGGACTTATCAACCGAGATTAAAAATTTCACCTTTAGTATATGGTTTCCCATGCCACTATGAAAGTTTAAGTTGAACTTTAATTTATGTGATATTGACTCCTTTATGTTTAAAGTTCAAGAATCTATTGATGATTGATCCAATAATAATGCTACTATGACCACATAACTTGTGAACTTTATAGCTTTGTTTTAGGAAAATTTCATGGATTGGAGATCCATTTCTTTGAACTTTTATTCGTAAATGAAAAGTTCACACTTACTTCAAGTCCTTAGGAACTTATCTTATTTCCTAAAGATTGCTTACTTTGATTTCATCTTGAAGATTCCATTCGCTTAAATGAAACCAAAAGTTTAACTCTCTAAAAAGAGTTCTTCCATGTTTTCATGGCCCTATGCATCATTACCAGAGATGCAAAACATGAAGGAACCACAAATCTATTAAACTTATAAGTACAATTTCTATTTAAGTTCATCGATTTGGTTGTTGAGTTCCATGGAATCGAAGAGTGCTCATGGAACTTGGAATCATTCATATCAGAGCATAGGGAGGAGGCTTGCACTACAAGAAATAGGGGGGCGTAGCGACGCTGCCGAATTGTAAAGAAAATAGGGACCATCGCTTATGCGACGCTAGCGTCGCATAAACGACGGTAGTGTTTTTGAAATTTTGATTTTTAGGTGAGGTACGTCGCAGACTCCAAGCTTGCGTCGCTTATGTGACGCTAACTCTTTGCGCAAATAGAGTCGCTTGCTAGTGACGGTATGTGCGAGATGGGCAAACTAAAGAGCGTCGCATATGTGGCGTTTTTTGAGAGTGTCACGCAAGTGACTCTCTGGAATGTTCAAAAAAAAATTCGATTTTTTTCGCGGCACATTTGTGCCGAGATCTGGACGAGAGCAAGAGAACGAGAGAGAAAGAGAGAGCGCGAGAGAGAGACCAGGTATGTGCACACACACACACTTACACACACATACATATGCATACACACACACATATACACACATATACACACACAAACACACATACACATATACACACACACATACACACACAAATACACACACATATACACACATACACACATAATGTTGCATACACACACATATACATACATGCACACACACATATACATGCACACGCACATATGTACATACACACACATATGCATATATAATGCACATGCAGACATACACATACATAATGCATACACATGCACACACATATACACATACACATACACACACATACACACATACACACACATACACACACATACACACACACACATACACACACATACACACACACATACACACACACATACACACACACATACACACATACACACACATATATTCATACACACACACATAGAGAGACATGCACACACATACACGTACATGCATACATATGCATACATACATACATACTTACATGCATACACACACATATGCATACATAATGCACATGCATACATACACGTACATAATGCATATGCATACATAATGCATATGCATACATAATGCATATGCATACATAATGCATATGCATAAATAATGCACATGCATACATACACATACATAATCCATATGCATACATAATGCACATGCATACATAATGCACATGCATACATACACATACATAATGCATACACACGCATATGCATACATAAAGCATACACACACATACACACACATATGCATACATACATGCATACACAAACACACATAGACACATACACACACACATACATATGAATACACACACATATACACACATAGACACACATACACATACACATAGACACACAAACACACACATATACACACATACACACATAATGTTGCATACACACACATATAAATACATACACACACACATACATGCACACACACATATATACATACACACACATATGCATACATGATGCACATGCAGACATACACATACATAATGCATACACATGCCCACACATATATATATATACATACACACATACACACACATACACACATACACACATACACACACATACACACACACACACATACACACACACATACACACATACACACACATACACACACACATAAACTCACACACATACACACACACATACACACACATATATGCATACACACACACATAGAGAGACATGCACACACATACACATACATGCATACATATGCATATGCATATGCATAGATACATACATACTTACATGCATACACACACATATACATACATAATGCACATGCATACATACACATACATAATGCATATGCATACATAATGCACATGAATACATACACATACATAATGCATATGCATACATAATGCACATGCATACATAATGTACATGCATACATACACATACATAATGCATACACACACTGTAGCTCAATGATGAGTAGCACCTCCTTTAATGTCAATCCGGGAAGACGTGAGGATGGTATGAAGACCTCAAGCAAGTGGCGGCACAAGTGCGTGAGTGAGAAGCACACGAGCATGCACACACATACACACACACGCGCACACAAGGCAAGACAAAGAGTGAGAATCAAAGGAGCTTTTAGATTACTTTCAAAATGCTCTTACAAGTTCGTTTCAATTACAATCTAACTTCAAAAATGAGCTCTCTAGCTCTTTTTATAGTTTTTGACTAGCTTTGGCCCTGTCCAGACCTAGTGTCCGGCGTAGTTAAAAATTAGGTTCCAGGGCTTATTTGAGGGCTCAAACGAAGTCTAAAAATTATGAAATTTGGTACGATGGTACTTCTAATACTCCTCAAGCTCGAGGACTCCTCGGCTTGCACAAAATGGAGTCTATTCTACCAAAAACGGGATTTACAATGTTTGTGTAGTGATTAAAATCACTTGAGTTGTACATAACCCATGGGGACAAATGATCTGGCCTTGTTGCCGTATTGTGCATGATTCCTCTGTTGCTTTGTGTGCCAACACTCCCCCCTTCCTAGCGTCTGTCGCCCCTGACAAACCTTTGTTCGCGCGGGTGGTCGATGTAATATTGGATGACATTGGTGGCCAGTTCATGTTCTCCTATCCTTAAGCCTCTTGCTAGATCGGCTTCCAATGCCTCCCAATTTATTGCACCGAGGGTCTCTGGTTGCGGGGTGGTGTAGTACTCTGAATACATTGCTTGTTCACAAGCAAACAGTTGAAGCAGATGTGTCGGCTTTGGTGCGAAAATCTCCGAGTGGTACTCCCAGAAACCTGATCTGAACATTTCTTCGAAGGTCTGTTTGTAGCAGGCGGGGAGGTATTTGATGCGTGCATGCCAAGCGTAAGCCACACAGATACTGGGGGTGGTGCTCATGTCATACACCAAGTCGTAATTTCCATTGCTAAACCCCGGAAGACGTACCTGTGGTGCGGCTGCATTTCTAAAGGTCTTCAGCACGACTTGCATCATATCTAAGATTTTAAGCATCATTTGCGCTGCTACATCTTGCATGGGTTTCAAGCGCGGCATCCAGTGGCAAATGGTCCCCATCATATATGCTACCGATGGTGGTCCTTGTGGTGGCGCGATGTACGGGTAGTTCAGCCATTCTTTGCATTGCACATTGTTCTGTACCTTGATATTAAATGCCTTCCACGACCTGCGGCGGGGGACTGGACCGTAGCATGGGTTGTACAGGAGGTGCAATGGCGCGTTGTTCCATGTGTGTAGCATTTCTGGATAGGTCTCTAAAAGTTTCTGCCGCCATGTTGGTTGACGAATCTTGCCTTTTCGCACCTCTGGAGGAAGGTCTTCGGGTTGAAATTGGGTCGCAAAAGTAGGAATCTGACCCGTGACTCTTTGTATTTCTGCATTATAATCAGCCAAGATAATATAATATGGCCTGTACTGGAGTTCCGATGAGAGAATCAGGCGTCTCGATGACAAGTTCTTGAAGTAAGTTGATTGTAACACAGTCTCCTCTATGACCCTCATGGCCTGATTTTGCACTACGGTGCGCTCTTCATGCGAGGTCCCTATTTCCTCCACTTGTCGTAACCATGGCGGCCGTGGTGCCTCGAACGTGTCCTGCGCTTCTTCTGTTTGTTGGCCTCCTGGGAATGGTTGCGGATCATATTCTTCATCAAACGTTTGTTCCACAGGAATTTGCACAACTTCTTCGTCCGTGGGAGCCTCCGGAGGGGAAGATGGTCTCTCATATTGTAGTAGGCGTGTTTGCAATTCAGTTACCTGTTTCTGGAGATCTTTTATGGCCTCTGCGTTGAGAAGCGAAGCCGCAGAGGGGGTGGTTGGAGGGGCAGCTGTTGGTCCTTGTTGGTGTTCCTGCTTCAGTTGTCCTAGCTCCTCCGATAGCTTATCATGTGCTTCGAGCAGCATGGCATAATCTTCCAATATAATCTTGATATTATCGGGGGTCACTGCTTGAAACTTGGATGGGCTGATGGGTGCCCCCGGTGTGCTCTCAATAGCTGCCTCCAGGTTCTCTTGATTTTGTATTTGCAGACGTCTGTTCTCTTCCTGAGCAGCCGCAAGGTGGCGTTTAAGTAGCGCCATATTTCGCTGAAGTTTTGAGTTGCGTTCCAGTTGTGTCCGTAGGTGACTTTCTACCACCTGCACCGCTTCCTGATCTACGTTCTGTAGCTGTACCTCCAATATATTATGGGCTTCTTGGAGGGTTTGGAATTGTGTGTGGAGGCGAGCGTTCTCCTCTTCTAGTGCTGCAAGGCGGTGCTGTAGTGTCGTTGAGTGCTCTTGCAGGCGTTCGTTTCGTTGCTGGAGCTGAATGTAATCTGTTCTTAAATTTGATATACAAGCCAACATGGTGTCCAATGCATTTCCTATAGATGAGTGTGGATTGTTTATCGAGGGAGATGCATGGGATGGGAATTGGGGAAGGGAGACAGTGAATGATGTGTCTACGGAAGTTGTGTGTGTGGGTGAAATTGGTGGAGGGGGAACGGGAGAGGGTGAAACCGTGGGTGGAGGTGCCGTGGGTGGTGAAATGTCCATACCTTCAGGAGTGGATATGGGTGTGGGGTCTGCCATATACATTGGTATGGTAGGTGGTGTGTGTGTGGAAGTGGTGAACAGGTGCGAAGTGGGGTGGGGAGCGGAAAAGGTAGGGAAAGGTTGAGAGCCTGGTTGAAAAGCCCTAGCAAAGATGTCATGGAGGGATTGTAGAAATGGAGAGAGGGATATCGGGGGTTGGGGTCGTAAATTTGAGAAGGGTGGAAAGGGTTGCGTGGTAGTAGGGAAGCCCATGAATGTGGATCTGGGGTCAGGATGACCTATGGCTAAGGGCATTGGGGATGGTTGCCCTAGGGCAGGCTCTAGGAGGGGTTCGGTGGATTGTGTAGTGTTGGGGTTTGCTTCGAAGATTGGATTATCAGTGGCAGAGAATAGGGTGGCACTAGAGATGGGAGTACGGAAGATGAAGGTTGGGTCAGTGGGCTGAGTGGTCAATGGGATTTCCACTGTCTCTGTTCTAGGAGGTGATGGTGGGGGAGTAGGTGGTAGTGGTTCGGTGGACTCCTCATGGGTGGTTGGGTGCTGTTGGCTAGCTGTTTGGGAGGTTGTCCTGATAGTTTCAGGTGTAGTAGTCGGTTCTTCTGCAACTGTAACGGGAATTTGGATATTTTTACCTGAGCGAGGTCGTGTCTGGAACCTTCGTGGGTCATATTGAACTGAAGGCCTCTGAATGGCAGTGCGCACAGCTTCTACAACTCCATATGTTTCTGCCATCAATAAGAGACCTTCCCTGTACTCTGAGTCAACTCCCGCTTCTTCCAACAACTGAGTCATAAGTACTCTGCTGCTCTGTTTAGTGAGTAACTGCTGCGATCGCATTCTTTCCATAATCTGATACAGCCTTCGGAGTTCTGCTGTATATGCTGGGGCTTCAGTGGTTTCTTCTTCGTACGCTTCTTCTTCTTCCGGGTGTCCGTGTTGTTGACTTTGCTGAGCGTCACTCCAATGGACATGTCTACCGTCTGTAGACTTTCTTCTTCTTCTTGAGGATGTGCCCTGCTCCTCTGCCTCTGAATAAAACTCCACATCAGAGAATTGTGTGCTTTGTAGGAATGCTTCAAAATCCTGGGGTTCAGTCCTTCAGCCTCTCCAGTGGCAGCAAATTCGAATTCAGGTGTGACAGGAGGAGCCGATGGGGTAGGTTGTGTCGTAGTGTCAGATTCCGACCTGGGTATCCTAATGGTAAAGGGAGGTACAGTGCCCTCTCTTAATGGTGATGCCTCAGGAGTAGTCAGGACTTCCCTTGTCTGGACACACGGGATCGCGCCCCTCATGCGCTTGGACTGATGTGTGGATGTCTTGAGCCTTTTAAACATTTGTAATTGTGCCCAAGTTAAGGCACGCTCAATGGGGACATCATATGCCAAGCATCGGTAAATGATGCGTGTGAGTGCACAGCATCCGTTCACCACTAATTTCCTAGAAGCCCGTTTGTTTGCTTCATACAACTGATCTATAATCCACACTGGTAGCTTAATAGGTAACGCACCTGCTTCCGCCAAGTAGAGAGCAAACCAGATCTTCTTGTGTGGTTGCGTGATTCGGTCTTGACCGGGGAAGGCGAAATGTTGCATGCACATTCGGAGAGGGATGGACACATTTGGGGTGAGTGCTGCCATGTCTTTCAGCTTCACTAGTTTCCTGTCCTTCATGTTGGTGGGAGCGAGAGCATCCTTTTCTGAGGGTACATGCGTGCCATGCATATTTAAAGCATCACTCACCAGCTCCACAGTAAGTTCAAACCTCTTCAACTCGTTGTTGCCCAGCAATGAGGGGAGAACAAATGATCCGGGTTGGTCCTTATCTTCATGAGCTTGTAATGTGGCGACCAAATAATAACATCGGAGGAGATCGGGTTTAGGTAGTGGGGCTTCAAAATATTCCGCCAATCCTGCTCGTTGCCATATGGTCTGGAGATCTTCGGTGTTCTGTAAAGTCTCGAACTCTTTGGAGAAAAATTGGAATCGCACCCATGATCTGTCATACTCGCATTTAGACTCCCAGATATACTTGGCTTCACCTAATGGACCGGGCATGCCATTGAACCAATGAGAATTGGCATGAACTCTTTCCGTGATTCCTGTAGGTGGATCTGGCACCGGGAGTTGCTAAAGGTGTTGCATCTCCACTGGTCGTTCAGTCGGAGGCACGTCCACAGGTAGGCTATCCACATCAATTCCTGCAGTAAGTATCCCTACTTGTGAGCCCGAACCTGTCGCATCTGCCATTTTTCTTCTTGCCTTCTGATTCTATGAGAATATAGAATCATGTGTTAACATCGTAATGGACAGAATAAATCCGTTGTTGTCCCCGTTACAACATTATCATGAGGTAGATGGTGAGTTAGTGGTTAGTAAGTGCACGAAGACAGTGAGTGTAGTTAATGTTTGTGTATTCCTAGGAGACTAATGCCATGAGTAAGTGGGGTGAATTTACAATTTGGGGTCGGGGGGTTTATTACAGGTCTTAGACTGCCAAATGCAGCGGATGGGCTTTGCTTTCGGTTTCGTAGAGACTCTAGAGAGCTGTGTCGGTGTCGCTGTTTGGGAATGGGGCCTTTTAGGGACCCACTTATAAGTGATTACATGCATGCTCATGGGTCTTGGTGTGTTCCTAAGTGTTGAGCACGAGGGAATTCTGGTTGTACTCGTAGAAGGGTTATGCTGCATAGGTTGTGACCTTGGCGTAACTACTTGTGCCCTCAAGCAAGCCTTAGGCACCCAAATTTGTCTTGATTGTGGGCTTGCCTTCATCGACTTCTTGGGCACCCAAATAGTTTTTACTTTAGCAGAAGAATTTCTGAAAGACTTCTTATTAGCGTCGTGTTGTTGGTTACTAATAAGGGGCTTTGTCTGTGTAGTTGACGGTGGTGCAGCCGGTCGTTCGCCTTTCCGCACCCACACCTGGTTGATTTTCTGGGACATTCTGCTGCGCAGGTACTTTTGATCTCGGACATAGGTAGTACTCTGCTTCTTCTGCCTGTGATCCGCCTTTGGTTGCTGCCTCCTTCTGGCCTTTGGAAAAGAAGGGAGTTCCGTTGCATCCCTGACTCTTTTTTTGTAAATATCATTCCTCTGCAACACAGGGTTTTGAACAAGAACAGCATGGTCAACTTCATGTGCACCCCTGGAAGGACCAGGAGTCTGTGCCTTTCCTAGTTCCTTGAGTGCTCCATTGTCTAATTCTACTGTAACTCGACTATGATTGACCCATACCTGAAGAAGCCCACTTCTTAGGTTTAAGTTGACTGCTTGGTCATAGATCCAGTCTTGACCCAAGACAAGAGGTTCAGTGAGATCCTCATCTTGACACACTAGTACTTTAACGGTCATTGCCTCATCGTGGATGTGGAGGGGACGTTCCACCTCGCCCATGCAAGGGGTTTCCACGCCTCCCAATCCTATGAGATATGCCTCCACAGGATTGACAGTTAACTGTAACTCTTGACAGTAAGACAACTTAACAGCGCTAGTGGCAGCACCTGAGTCAATCAAGGCTCTTATGGTCCTTGCACTCTTTCCTTGTCCTATATCTATGGTTATGAAAGGACGTCTATCAATTATCCTATGCGAGCTTGTTCCTGCAACTTCACACATGGCCATAGGAAATCCTTGATCTGCATAGTCATTTGCTCTAGGCTGATCTCTACCTTGCCTTCGTAATTTCATCCTTCTGATGCGTTCTAAGGCTTCTGCTTGAGCTTCTTCTCTAATTCTCTTTTCTTCCTCTTTGCGTTTCTTAGCAGTGTTGAGTCGACTGAGCATTTCCTCTGTGAGGGGTTCCTGATACAACTTGACTCTGCAACCGCTAATATAATTTGGGAGAACATCACCCTCTAACGTGGCTAGTTGTACTGCTCCGCTCGTGGAGATCCTATTGATGATCATAGGTCCGTAGCCTCTCTTTTCTAGCTTCCTCGCGTGTTGTTTTAGTGTATAAACTAAGACTAGATCTCCTGCTTTCAAGCCTTTATCCTTCACATGGGCATCGAAATATGCCTTCTGTCTCTTCTTGGCTGCATATATTCCTGCAGCGGCTCTCAGTCTTGTTTCCCCTAATCGTTCAAGGTCAAAGATCCTAGAGGAGAGCTCATGACCTGTCCATTTGTGCTCTTGTGCTACTTTCAATGTAGGGATCAAGAAGTCCAAGGGTAACACAGCGTTTTGACCGAATACCATCTGAAAGGGGGTGGCTTGGAGTACCGTTTTGTAGGCAACTCGGTATGCCCAAACAGCATGGTGTAGCTTTTTGTCCCAGTCAGAGCGTTTAGTGTTCACTAATTTCGTCAGTACATTGCATAAAATCTTATTAGTGTTCTCAGCTTGTCCATTAGCTTGAGGGTGATAAGGGGCAGACTTCTTGTGTATTACCAAGAATTCTTGGAGTAGATTTTCAATTACTTCATTCAAGAAATGAGTGCCTCTATCACTTACAAGCTCTATAGGTAGTCCATATCTCGTGAATACATTCTCAAACAAGAATTTGGCAGTTGTTTGAGCATCATTCTTGGTTGTAGCTTTTACCTCTACCCACTTGGTGAGATAATCTGTTGCCACAATGATGTATTCCGCATGAGAACCCTTAGCTGGGGGATTAATAGGACCTACGAAGTCTATTCCCCACTTAGAGAATGCACGTCCACCCACCATAGGTTTCAGTGGCATCTCATCTTTGCGTATAGGATACTGAGTCCTTTGACAGACATCACACCGTTTCACATAGGTATGTGCATCCATGTGAAGGGTAGGCCACCAGAAGCCCGCAAACAATATTGCCTTGATCACCCGATCTGGTCCAAAGTGTCCTCCTGCTACACCTTGGTGAGCAGTTTCCAAGATCTTGAGATATTCACTTTCATGGACACATAACCTCAGGTAACCATCTTTACCGCGCTTATATAGATTATCACCTATGAGTGAGTAATCCTGGGCTTCTTGTTCTAAACTCCTTTTCCTAGCTAGAGTCATGTCTGGAGGGAATGTGTTTGTCCTCAAGAATGATACTAAAGGTTCACTCCAATCTGGCACAATGGATACTTGATAGAGAGTGGCATGCTCCACAGGTGGTTTAGTGCAACAGATTGGGCATTCCTTGCACAACTTTTGGACATCCGCTTCCATAGTTGGCCAATGCACTCCGAATCTCTTTAAAGTCTGTAAGGTTCGTTGCTTTGAATGGTGTTGCTCTAATGCACCAACATGTGCTAATTGCAACCATTTAGCGTACTCATCCTCTTCTACGCAACAAGCCAAGATCCCTTGATCTGTGTGCTTGTACATGCTTCCTGCCATGATGTGGTACTTTTGGGCTTTTACAACCTCCCTATTCCGTGTGTTTATCACTGGATGATTAGGCCCGTATGTCAATACTGGTACCAATGGCTTGGCCCACTGCGGTACAACTTCCAAATTAAACAAGTAAGCATCAGGAAGGTCATCTGGCACTCCTTGTGGGGCTTCTCCCGATGTGAGCCTAGAGAGATGGTCTGCTCGTAAGTGAGTCTTACCTTTCCTTACCACAACTTCGAAGTCGTATTCCATTAGTAAGAGAAACCATCTTACTAATCTACCTGTATTGCATGGCTTGTTTACTAGGTACAACAATGCCTGATGATCAGTAAAAAATTTAAACTTATTTGCCAGCAAATAGTGTCTAAATTTCTTGACTGCGTATACCATGCCTAATCCTTCTCGCTCTGTTGTGGTGTAATTCCGTTCAGCCGCATTCAACTGTCTACTGGCATAGGCAATTGGGAGATCCATATTACCTTCACCAGTAGGTTGTGCAAGCACACATCCAATAGCATAATTGGATGCATCCACGTGAACATGGAATGGCTTATTCCAATCTGGCGTGGTCAAGATTGGTGCTGAACATAATCTTCGTTTAAGTTCTTGGAAGGAATTCTCACATTCATCCGTCCACTCAAAGTTAGTGAGAAGTCCGTACATGGGCTTTGCAATGACAGCATACATGTGTATAAATCGTCGGTAATATCCACAGTGCCCCATGAAAGCTTGTACTTCCTTGACATTCTTTGGCCTAGGTAGCACTGCTATGGCTCTCACCTTTTCTTCGTCGGTAGATATGCCATTCTTTGACACTATGTGTCCTAGAATCTTGCCTTGCCTGACCATAAAAACACACTTTTCTGGGTTCAGGCAGACCTGATATTCTCTACATTTGTCAAAGATTTGTCTGAGTTCAGGAATATGGGTTTGCCTAACATTGGAATGAGCACAAAGATCATCAACATAGACTTCTAAACTCTTTCTCAGGAACTCCTTAAACACATGGCACATCAGCCTCTGGAAGGTGGCTGGTGCATTGGTAAGCCCAAATGGCATTACTCTAAAAGCAAAAATGCCCCATTCTGTGGCAAAGGCTGTCTTATGCTGATCCTCTGGAGCTATGGCTACTTGATTGTAGCCCGAAAATCCATCAAGGAAGCTGTACACTTCCTTGCCTGCCACTCTTTCTAAGAGATGTTCTGTGATGGGAAGCGGATAGTTATCTCGAATCGTGGCGGCATTAACCTTTTTCAAGTTAATGCACACACGCAGTTTGCCATTCTTCTTGGGCACCACTACGATGGGGGATACCCATTCAGTGTGCTCAATTTCATAGATAAATCCGGCTTCGACCAGTCTATCTATCTCTTCCTTGATCTTAGCAGCGTAATTATCGTTATATGTATAGGGATTTTGCTTAGAGGGTTTAGCAGCTGAGGTCATGGGGATGGTGTGTGAGCATATGTCAGGGTCAACACCTTTCAAATCCTTGTAACTCCAAGCGAATACATCTCTGTATTCTCTTATCAAGGTAATCAATTCGTGCTCTTCTTCTTCTGTCAGGTCATGGCCTATATACGTGCATCTCTCCTCTCCTTCTTCTATGGCCACTACTATTTTCTTGGTGGTTTCTTTGTTATCATAGGCCTCTCCTAATTGTGCCTCCCGTATAGGCATTCTTATCATGACTCTCCTGTCATCTATCTCGTACTTCTTAAAATTTTCGGGGACCTCAAACAAAGATTCTTCCTCTTCTGGTGAGGCTTCTCTCTTCTTTCGTTTCTTCCCTTCTTCCTTCGGGCTCACATGTGTTGCTAATCTTACGTCATTTGTCAGCTCTCCATGCCTCTGGGTTTGAAATTCTACTTCATGGAAGTATTCTTCATCTGATGCAAATGGTGGGTCCATAATGATTGACTCTAGATCGGAGTCACTTGCATCCTCAAATGCATTAGGGCTAGGTTCGCATTCTTCGAGAACTGCCTCTCCCATGATTGGCTCTATGGAGAAGACTGAAATATCATAGCCATCCTCATCACAGTGAGGTGTCCATTGTTCTTCGTTGATGGCTACGTCCATTGTTGCTAAGATTTCTGCCCAACCGTGAGGTTCAAATTCTTCGTCTGGAAAAACTACCGGTGCATAGGCTGGGTCTTGGATTGATCTATGGGTTTCTTTCGCACCTACCTCTCTGGCTTTCTCTCTCTTCTCTTCTTCTACTGCTACCTTGCACATCCATAAGTGAGTATCTTCATGCATCCATGAGGATCCAGACCCTACGGAATGCACCGATTCTGTATCATCTTTGGCTCTATGGATGGGATTCCACTGGATAGGAGGTACATCTCTATGAGAGTAATCTTTGAGATTGACTTTGGTCGTAACACCTAAGTGCTGCAGGTACAAAGAATTGGTTCCCCAATCCTGTACTACTTGCAACTGTCGCCTAAATGGTCTTCCCAAAATCATCTCATAGGCATGATTTTTGCTGAAGTCACATATAGCAAAACTATGCTCAAACTCGACACCACAAGTGGTGAGAGTTATTCCTTCTAGCAATCCTAAGGGTCTCTCTATGTGACCATCGGCCATCTGCAATTTCATTCTTGTTGGCCTGAGTGCTGGCTTGCCCCAACGCTTCCAAAGGGAAGTGGTGGCAATTGCAACTCCTGCACCTGAGTCCAAAATTGCCTTAGTGGTGTAGTCCTGGTAGGTAATGGGAAGATAGGTGTTCCCTTCTTCACCTTCACACATATCTCCTATCTTGTCCAACGGAATTTCTGGCACTGTCCTATGGGATCCTACCTTGGAACGAGGTTTTGCAGCTTCAGTTACCTGACTGGCTACATATTTTCGCATGTTTGGTCTATCCTCAGTCAGTTCTTCCAAAGTGAGATCGCGTTGCACCTTGGTGTTCGTTACTTCCTCCGTGTTCCTTGGTATGACTGAGTCGTCGTTCCTTACCATGACTGTGGGTGCTCTCATACATGTGGACTTTGCTTCCCATGGGCCTGTGAAGTGGGGTAGCTCTTGTATGGAATTAGACTCAAAGTCCAATCTCTCGTGAGACTGAGCACTCTCATGTTCCCCGTAAATAGATGGGATGTCTTGTGGGAATTGATCGTGTGCATCATCCACAAGTTCAAAAGGAGGGGCGACCTCACTTTCGTTATCCCATTTGTCTTCTTGAATCTCTCGTAGGAAGTCTGGTGCAAACCGATTCATAGAAGAAGAAGTGTCTGGCTCCGTAGAGTTAGGCACGTAAGCAACCTGGGAAGGAGGGCTTATTCTATCGTTGGCTCTCTCCTTGCCCTCGTAAATGGCTGGAGCACAAGCTTCTTGGAGAGGATTACTTATTCTATTACTCTTCCGAGCAGGCTCATACGCTCCCTGAGAAGGAATGTAAGCAACCTGTGGAGGTACGTAAGCTTTTGAGGGGGGTTCATCTGCCTTTTGGGGGGGGAGATAAGCTTCTTGAGGAGGCACATGGGCTTCCTGAAGAGGCTGGCTTATCCGTTCTCTTGCCCTTTCCTTACTTTGAGGGGTAGGTTCCTTTTCTGATTGTGCAATTAGCCTCTCTATTCCTTCTAAGGAGGGGAAGTTGTCTGGTTTAGCGGAATTGGCCGCATAAACTTCCGATGGGTAATGGTTTATGTTTTTGTTTGATTTCTCTCTTTCTTGATTTTTTTCGTCCTTGGCAGATCTTGCAATTATTCTCTCTAATTTCTCTAGGAATCCATCCAAGTGTAATTGCGTTTTGGCTGAGCCCGAGTAATTGAAAAGGCGACTGTCTTCAAACATAGTCTGAGCCAGTGCGACCATTTTCGCGCACAGTTTGGTTCTTTCTATCTCTAGGTCAGCTCTAGGATAGCACTTGTCATGATCCGTGACGTTTGGCCCTTCTTGGATTCTGGCCTGATATGCCTTAAGCATCATGTCTATGTCTTCGGGAGTGGGATCAGCTAATACTGATCCTGTTTGGGGTGGTGGGTGGGTTACGTGGGGTGTCTTAGAGGGTGGGGGGGATGGAGAGTGATGGGGATGGTAGCGGTGGGAATGTGTGAGAGTGCGGTTGAGATGTGATCTCTATGATTTTAGCCTTGGTTTCTCGTAGACTTTCCTCAAGTTCACTCATCTTCTTTGCCCATTGCCTTTTCATACGTTCGCGGCTATCTCTCCAAGCTCTTGTTCTCTTTTTACTTTGGCTCTCAGTATCGCTAGCGTCTGGGCTCTTTTCCTGGCCTACCCCTTGGTTTTGCTGCAATGCTTGAGCTCGAGTGACTACCTGTACTGGTGCAGTGGAAGTGACACTTCCTGAGGAGTCTACCACTAACCCAACAACGTTGATAAGGGTGATTTTTGGCATGCTATTGGGGTTCTTTGGGCAATCTCGTAAGAGATGCTCTTTTCCGCAGTCTTGGCAAAAGCCTTGGATAGTCACGGACTGAGGTTGTGTGGGCGGAGGCAAGGGACAATCACGAATGAAATGATCCCCCTGACATCGGTAGCATGGTCCTCTAGGAATTGGTGGTCGTACTTGCCTAGGTTGAGGCCTAGAATTGGGGTTTGCATACATGACGTTCGTGTAATCTGACTCCCAACTAGGTTCATTCGGCTCTTCACTATAGTAGGACTCACCATGTTCTGGAGACTGCATGTAGTAAGCCTGGGGGCTATCCACATGGGTAGAATCAAAGCTATGATCACTTGGGTCATTTTCAGAGATCAAGGATGTTACAGGGACTATAGCTCTATTCAGGTTCTCTTCTGCAGCAGTATACTTTACCGGAATCACATTAGCTGGGGCTGGGGGTTGTTGTGCTAGCACAGGCTGAGGCCTTTGTTGGTTTTGATATTGAGGTTGGAAATTTTGTTGTGGCCTGCCATATGGTTGTGGAGGGTACTGGTTCTGGTATCTGCCTTGTTGGTAGGGCTGAGGGTAGGGTTGCCTAACTGCCTGCTTGTTGTATGGGCAATCTTGTGCAGTGTGGTTGGTGTATCTCCGTTCTATGGTGCAGTACTGGCTACTAGGGTTTACTTGCGGTTGAGCCATAATGGGACAGACGTTCGCCATATGGTCACCACCGCATGTATAGCACCTTTTCACAGGAGCAAACCTTGGAATTTGTTTGCTAGTTACTCCTAATTTCTGGGCCACTTTCTCTGCGAGTTCCTCAATTGATGTGGATTGCGTGGAAGAGTGACTAGATGCACTATCTGAATCTTTGTAGATTTTGGAAAGCTCTAGTTCTTCCCCTAGGTTATCTTCAATGTCAATGCACATGCGTACACACTCTTCTATAGTCCTAGGGTCCTTCAGATACACATAGGATCTCAATTTCGTACTCAGCAATCCATCAAGGAATAAGGCTACTTGTTTAGCAGATGTGGGTAGCTCCGAAATAGGGCACCTTTCAAGATATTGTCTAAATCTTCTTCCTGCAAGTCTCACCGTCTCTTGAGGGGTTTGCTTGAAGCTGTGGATCAGCGAGGAGGTGTTGTGTCTTATGCCACTCTTGAAGAACTCAATAATAAATGCTTCTAGGAGTTGGTCTATGCTCCTGAACTGGCGCTCATCCAACGGCTGAAACCATGTAAGTGCTGTGTTCCTAAGGGTTAGACCGAAGGCATTGTAGTGCGTGAACAGATCTTCCACTTGTTCAGCTCTCAAGACTTGCTTGAACTCCGCCACATGATCATAGGGATCTCCTGTGCCGTCAAAGTAATTCTTCATGGACTTAACTAGCTGTGTGGGTCTCAAAGTTCTTGTGTGCTCTCTAGGTCTCGGCAGAGGGATTCCATCTACGTTTCTTTGGTTCCTGTGGGCTCTATGCACCTCAGGTTCTGCCCTATTCGTCTCTGTTCTCGTTCTTTCTCTGCCCACTGGGTTGGCAAAACTTACTTCCGGTCTATCTCTACTTCTGTCTCTTTGCGTACCATGAGTTTGGGAAGTTCCAGCTCCAGGGTGACCATAGGATACATTTGATCTTGGTTGGGGAAAAATAAATTCACCCTTCCAAGTGTAGGCATGCCTATCATTTTCTGTCACCACAAAGATCCTCTCCGAAGTGTGGTCTAAGTAGGTCACTCTACCTGGGTTATCTGGATCCTTAAACTCATAGATCATGATTGTTCCTATATCAGTTGGGTGATCCGGTTTATACCTCCAAAAGGCTTCGTCCGTTTCTCGATTGAGAAGCAAATCTATGCACTTGTTAACTTGGGGGACCCACTCAGGCGTGATAATCCTAGTGAGAACTGATTTACCTCGAGGGGTTCTAGGTTCCACTCCCATGTTTCCTTGTTCCAAATCACCTAAGTCCGCTTCTGAAATTACATTTCCAAATTCATCTGTCCTATCTGGATGACTGGTGACTACGTATATGGTTCCTTCCTTGTCCAGGTATGCACCGTTTTCAAACTTGACAGCTGGGCGCTCTAGTCCTATGGATTGGTCAGGGTTCTTAATCTGGACCACAGATCTTCCTAGGCCGTCCTCATAGATGCTCGCACCTAATCGGTTGGTCCTAAGGTATTCCAACTGTGTTTTGTAAGGGCCTTCTACCCTGTACAAGTAGGGCACACCTGAACTTCCCGTAGGTCTGTCCATGCCTTGAGACATCTCTGACTCACTGGTATCAGAGCTAGGGTAATGAGAGTGGCGACTCAACTGCTGGGCCCAAGACCTTGCAGTGTGATTGACACTAGCCTCTGAAGACCTAAGGCTTTGTCTCTCTCTTACTAAGTGTCGTCCTGATCTAAGGTTCATATGCCTAACAGATTAGCCCAATTTTTTTTAGAGTACAACCTCGTTGCCGATCAATTGGTACCAGTCACTTGATTCTTTTTAGTTATTCCTCGTGTTTAAAGTCTTATCTGTTATTACGTCGTCAGGAATACTTAAATGTTCTTCGTACTTTCAGGTTGATCGTTCCACTTTAGGTTCTTTCCTTTACATTGTCGACAGTACAGAGATTAAGTTTTTAGCTTGAACTTGAGTTTTTAGGTAGTCTTCAACTTGATAGTGGCCTATCGTTGCCCTGACTTACTCCTACTTCTAATCGTTCTTAGCCTAAGCTAGGAATTGACGAAGGGGAGTTGAGAATATTCCGACCTTTCTTGCCGAACCTTGCTCTTTAGAGCTCGAGAAGTTGATTCTCAAGCGTGCGTAACACCCTTGCTTGGATACTCTCAATTGCTTCTCAATAGGCCTGCATAAATCCCAAGATTAGCTCCAAGTAGACCTTTCAATTGACAGACAATTTATTTCAGACACTTTTTTAATGACCCTTGTTCCCCCTTTTGTATTGCTAGAATTTTCCTCTAGAGCTCCCTTGGTGCTTCTACCCTTCTGTGTGTCACTTCCAATTGTCCTATCTGAATTTCAACGCGTTATTCTTATAAAAAACAGTTGAGGGTGTATAGTAAACGTCACGAACTTTCCGACAAGCCTTAGAGCTCAGAAAATGGATTTCGTATGCAAAAGCTATGACCGTTCAGGGTTTAGGGGTTACTAGACAGACAGAACCCTTCGGGGGTTTTAATGCATTTTCTACGGCCTTCGTAAGTATAAGAATACATGAAAGTACACATATGCCCCAAAATTTTGCCTAAATTTCCAAAATTTCACTCCTTAATTTTTTGCCGAAAATGCCTGTCTATCGCGATAGACGGTGTCTGTCGCGATAGACACAATCTATCGTGGGGGCTGTCTATCGCGATAGACAGTGTCTGTCGCGATAGATAGTGTCTATCGTGAAATTCTGTCTGTCGCGATAGACGGTGTCTGTCGCGATAGACGCTATGTGTCGTGAATTTCTGTCTGTCGCGATCGACGGTGTCTGTCGCGATAGACGCTATCTGTCACGGATTTCTGTCTGTCGCGATAGACGGTGTCTGTTGCGATAGACGCTATCTGTCGCGGATTTCTGTCTGTCGCGATAGACGGTGTCTGTCGCGATAGACGCTATCTATCGTGAATTTCTGTCTGTCGCGATAGACGGTGTCTGTCGCGATAGACGCTATCTGTCGTGAATTTCTGTCTGTCGCGATAGACGCTATCTGTCGCGATAGACTGAAAAAACGCAAATTTTTGAAAAACTTCTAGTGATCTAGAGTGCACTCAAGGTGTAGGTTACAGTGCTAATCATGCATTCACAAAATGTTAAGATTTTCTGTCTGTCGCGATAGACAGAGGTTGTCGTCCCGGGACCTGTGCAGAGCCTGTCGTACCTGCGCACACTGCTGGGGATGATGATACAGCAAAAACCTGCAAAATAGCTCAGAAAACATGCAAAAACAGCACATGCAAATTCGCTCTCCCGCTCTCTCTCACAAGTGAAATGAGGGAAATGAGGTGGAGGTGGGAATATAGTCAAAAAAAACTGAAATTTTCGCGATGATGGAGATGGACGTGGGAGATGGTGATGATGATGATGGTGATGAAGATGGTGAAGAAAGTAAAAGAAAATCGATGAGAGTGAAGAAAATACCTACAACTCCAACGCGTCAACTCTACGTCTTACCATCACACGCTCGTCCTCAAAGCTCGATCCCCGGCAACGGCGCCAAAATTTGGTGTAGCTCAATGATGAGTAGCACCTCCTTTAATGTCAATCCGGGAAGACGTGAGGATGGTATGAAGACCTCGAGCAAGTGGCGGCACAAGTGCGTGAGTGAGAAGCACACGAGCATGCACACACATACACACACACGCGCACACAAGGCAAGACAAAGAGTGAGAATCAAAGGAGCTTTTAGATTACTTTCAAAATGCTCTTACAAGTTCGTTTCAATTACAATCTAACCTCAAAAATGAGCTCTCTAGCTCTTTTTATAGTTTTTCACTAGCTTTGGCCCTGTCCAGACCTAGTGTCCGGCCTAGTTAAAAATTAGGTTCCAGGGCTTATTTGAGGGCTCAAACGAAGTCTAAAAATTATGAAATTTGGTACGATGGTACTTCTAATACTCCTCAAGCTCGAGGACTCCTCGGCTTGCACAAAATGGAGTCTATTCTACCAAAAACGGGATTTACAATGTTTGTGTAGTGATTAAAATCACTTGAGTTGTACATAACCCATGGGGACAAATGATCTGGCCTTGTTGCCGTATTGTGCATGATTCCTCTGTTGCTTTGTGTGCCAACACACACATATGCATACATAAAGCATACACACAGATACACACACATATGCATACATACATGCATACACATACACACATACACACACACACATATACATATGCATACACACACACATATACACACATAGACACACACACACACACACATACACATACACACACACACATACACACACAAATACACACACATATACACACATACACACATACACACATAATGTTGCATACACACACATATACATACATACACACACACATATGCATGCACACTCACATATATACATACACACACATATGCATAAATAATGCACATGCAGACATACACATACATAATGCATACAAATGCACACACATATACACATACACATACTGTAGAGGTCAGAGCTCTTGGCATTCTGATGTGGAGGAAAGCTCTCAGATGCAGTTTCAGGGAATGTTCCGTTCTATTTCTTGAACATAATTGTGTCTGGGCCGTTGGTGCTTTCAGAGTGAAGTTAGTGCTTTCGGTATTCCGGGCGGATGGTTGCTTTCATTTCAGTTGATTTGTTTTATCTCTCGGCCTCTCACTTTCTCATCTATTTCCCTTTCTCTCTCTATCTCTCTCGTTCTCTCTTTCTCTCTCTCGCTCCCTCTCTCTCTCCGCCTTCCCGTCCCTTCTCTCTCTCCCTTCTCTCCCCCTCTCGCTATCTTTCTCTTTCTCTCTCGGTCCCTCTCTCTCCCTTTCTTCTCTCTCTCTCTCTCTATTCCCCTCTCTCTTTCAACCCCCCCTCTCTCTTCTTTCTCGTTCTCTCTCTCTATTCCCCTCTCTCTTTCAACCCCCCCTCTCTCTTCTTTCTCGTCCTCTCTCTCTCTCTCTCTCTCTCTCTCTCTCTCTCTCTCTCTCTCTCTCTCTCTCTCTCTCTCTCTCTCTCTCCCACTCCCTCTCTCTCTCTCTCTCTCTCTCTCTCTCTCTCTCTCTCTTTCTATCTCCCTCTCTCTCTTCCCCCCTCTCTTCCCCCCTCCCTTCTCTCTCTCCCGCCCGCTGGCCTCCGCACCCCCCTCCCGCAGCGCGCAAGCCCCGCCTCCGCCAGTCCCCCTCCCTTCACTCTCCTCACCCGCCATCCCGCACCCCTGCCCCGTGGCCCTCCTCTCTTCCCCCTCCCTTCTCTCTCTCCTCCCCCTGGCCTCCGCACCCCCCTCCCGCAGCCCGCCCTCCGCCCCGCTCTCCGCCCTCCGCCCCGCTCTCCGCCCGCCACCCACCCACTCACACCCCCTCTCTCTTCCCCTCTCTCTCTACCTCTCTATCTCTCCGCCCTCCGCCCACTCTCCGCCCTCCACCCCACTCTCCGCCCGCCCTCCGCCCGCTCTCCGCCCTCCGCCCCGCTCTCCGCCCGCCACCCACCCACTCACACCCCCTCTCTCTTCCCCTCTCTCTCTACCTCTCTATCTCTCCGCCCTCCGCCCGCTCTTCGCCCTCCGCCCCACTCTCCGCCCGCCCTCCGCCCCGCTCTCCGCCCTCCGCCCCGCTCTCCGCCCTCCGCCCCGCTCTCCGCCCGCCACCCACCCACTCTCACCCGCGCAACCCTCTCCTCTCCCGCCATCCCGCACCCCTGCCCCCTCCTCCCTCCGCCCCGCCATCCTCTCCTCCCTCCGCCCCGCCATCCTCTCCCCGCCGCCCGCCTAACCCCCTCCTCCCCCGCCATCCCACACCCCTGCCCCCGCGGCCCTCCTCCCTCCGCCCCGCCATCCTCTCCTCCCTCCGCCCCGCCATCCTCTCCCCGCCGCCCGCCTAACCCCCTCCTCCCCCCCCCTCACACACTCCGCCTCCGCCCCCGCCTCACTCTCTCTCTCTCCCACCAACCCTTGCTAAATCCTCCCTTTCACCCCCGCCAATTCCCCTCCAAACCCCCTCAATTCCCCTCCAAACCCCCTCGCGGACCCGGATCAAACCCCCCTCACCTCATCCATCCGCCCTAGCCCCTCCATCCACTCTTCACTCCGCCATCCGCACCTAGTCCCTCACCTCCGCCCTCCGCCCTCCCCTCACCTCCGCCCTCCGCACTTCCCTCACCTCCGCCCTCCGCACTCCCCTCACGCATGCCTCCTTCCCTCTCTCCTCCACCCCCCCTTTCGCCATGGCCTCCGCCCCACCCCGCCTCATCCCTCAAAACCCCCTCTCACCTCCCCGTGGCCCTCCTTGCCCCTCACACACACACACTCGCACATATACAAACACATGCATACACTCACACACCCCCCCTTCACACTCACACACACACATATAGCACACACACACATATTTGGGCATTCTCAGAGCAATCTCTCGGCTTGTAGATCCTGAGCTCTACAGGGAAGTACACACTTCTCTTGTTCTTGAGGGTCGTGAGTGTGAACAGTCTTTGGGAAACACTCTACTTGATATTTATGCAAAGTGTGATAAAGAAAATTAGGGAAGGGTCGTGAGATTCATCATGCAATTGCTAGAGTGAGCCTTGACTAAGAACTTCATATGGAACAACAAGGTTATGTGGAACATGGACTCTGCAGGGAGGCCTTGGACTGCTTTAAAGAGATGGAAGCCGAAAACATTTCACCAATGGAGTTCACTTATGCATGTATATTGAAGCTTGTGGCATATTCGGAAACTTCGAAGAGAGGCAGTACGTACATTTACATGTAATTAGGAAGGGGTTCGAAGTGGAGGAAGGACTCAGACTAGTCATGGAGAGGTCCGGATAAGGTGAATCTTTGCAAGTGAAAAGGTAAAAAGTAATGGTTAAAAATGGAGCTGCCACCAACCAGTCACGGCGACTACCTACTTTTGTGGATCTAATTAAAATCAAGTGGAATATTTGACCTACCCCCTAATTTTGGGTGGTTAACCGGCGCGTGAGCAGTGGACGTGAAGATTCGGCAAGGCTCTCTTGGCCTATTGAGGCCTATAAAAACAATGGATTTGTGCTCATCGGGGTACACACACGGGAGTACATGTACAATTTTAGAGATACAGAGGTTCGTGTGTACGTGCAGAAGTCCTCACTTGCACTTGGTGGTTTCAAGCCTATTGTAGGAGCTACTCTGTAGTGTGTATACAGAGGGTAGGCTTCTCAGTGGAGGGCTATGAGCACTATAGTGTAAGAGAGTAGCTTGGATTCTTCTTCTTTTCTGTGAGTCAGTGTTGTTGATTACGTTCTATCCTCTTGAGAAATTCTTTGTATTGTTCTGAGTTAGTCTGCGTATCAGTGGCCCCTTATGCTGATCTGTTGTATTGGAGTTATTACTTTTAGGGTAGCTTGTTAGCCCTAAGCTTGCACTTTTGAGCAGCCCAACCTTGTAATCGTCTCATTCGAATCAAGAAGTGTATGGTCTTCCTTGGTCATTGGTTGTCCATATTTTCTGAAGTATTTACCACTCTGTGCAATCCGTGTTATCTACCTGCTCATAGAAATGTTAAAGGGTATACTTCCCTAAAAGAGAACCCCCCTTGAGTAGGTGATGTACTGGACGTGTTTAATCTTCATTCTCTACTTTTGTTAAAAGCGGATACCCCAGTACCTCCTCTACAGTTTGGCACGCCCGGTGGGACCTTTGCATTTCTGTGAGAGGTATTTTTGCCCTATTACATTTGCAAGTAGGTACATGACCCATACACGGGCAGATAAGGATTCTCTTCGTGTTCGGAGGAGCCTTAACAAGTTAGCTATAACCACGACTAGTGAGTCTACCTCCCCTCTGTCCTCCCTAAATTTATCTATTGATTTGGGTGCGACACCATTGTCAAAAGAGGGGTATAGGAGAACTCTAGACTTCTCCTCAGATACGTCCGAAGAAACACCAGTGCAAATGGAGGATCTCTCTCATTTGCTCTCCAGATTAAATATCAAATTCCCTACCTTCAAGGGACATGCTTATGAGGATGCTGATGATCATGTGAGGAGATTCATCTCTTTATGCCGTGGACGAGGTTTGCAAAATAGAGAGGATGCAATGCTGGCACTTTTTCCATCCACATTGGAGGGCCTTGCGGATAAATGGTATAGTCAATATGCAGATGGCCATTTCACTACATGGGAGGCTTTGAAGGTGGCATTCTCACAAACATTCCGACCAAGTGATTCCTCAGAAAGAGCTCTAGATCAGCTAGAGAATTTGAAGCTAAGACCAGGTGAATCCTTTCATGAACTTCACACTAGAACAAAAGCACTTGTTGCACGTCTGCCACATGCTCCAAGTGACTTTTTGGTTAAAAAGTTAAAGGCTCTGCCCAGGTCATTTCAGCAGAAGCTTCGTGAATCTCTTAGATTGGATGCGACCCTCAATGATTTTGTTGCAGTGGCATCACGCATTGAAGAAGCAAGGCAACATTTTGAAGGGGATACACAACAAAAGTATGCTGCAGATCTGGATCCTATTGAGCAACTAAGGAGGGAACTGGAAGCATTGAAGATGCAACAAAATCAACAAGAAGAGAAGGTCTTGCCGCCACTGCGTCGCACTGATGATGAAGTAGCCCAACTTCGCCGAGAGTTAGAAGATTTGAAGACCACTCAGGATATAAGGAGACAAATTTGGTGTACAATCTGTAACAACAATGGACATTCCAATGCTAATTGCCCTATTACGGTAAGCTGTCAATTTTGTGGAAAAGATGGTCATGAAGCCAGAGATTGTTATTACCTCAAGGGTACATAGCAGAGAGGTAACCCTCAAACTTTGGATTCGTACTATGCTAGTACTTCAAATACATCTAATAGAGAGGAGAATATGCCTGCAAAGCCTAGATATAATAGACCTTTGATGTGCTATCGTTGTGGTGAGTACGGCCACATGCAAAATAGGTGTTCTCTTCTAGAAGATGCACCTCCTTGTCAGCATTGTCCAGAGGCCAAGGATCATTATACCAAAGATTGCCCAAAGAGGTCGTCCTGCTCCAATTCACATGATTGCAGTCTCCCCACCAGTAGAAGGTATGACTACTCAATCCTATGCTGTTTCATCCTCTGCTATGCCCATGATGACCAGAGCTAGACAAGCAGCAGCAAACCTTAGGGGGGAACAACAAGGAATTCAGGATAAAGAGGAAGAAAAGAAGTCTGGATGGAAGGACCAAGTGGAAATTGAAGGAGCTTATGAAGAAA
This sequence comes from Ceratopteris richardii, assembly GCA_020310875.1. Taxonomy (NCBI): domain Eukaryota; kingdom Viridiplantae; phylum Streptophyta; class Polypodiopsida; order Polypodiales; family Pteridaceae; genus Ceratopteris; species Ceratopteris richardii. The sequence goes on from CM035410.1 coordinate 90,133,490, forward strand.
TGACTACTTCTCTAAGGGGCCAACCAACACGTGTACAAGAAAATACTCAGGAGGTAAACATTGAACAGATCTTGAAAGGTATTCATCACAAGATTAGTCTCTATGAACTTATAAGGATGGATTCAAAAATAAGAAGTGACTTACTGAAGATTATACACTCTGCTCAATTGGTCCAATCACCTAGTATAGATGGTTTCATGGTTGATTTTCCCCCTACACCCTTAGTAGACTACCAAAGCTCAAGATTATCTGTTTGTATAAAGGATGAAGCTCTCACAGGTGTGATCATAGATGGAGGATCTGGCATCAATTTAATGCCAGATTTTACAATGAAGAAGCTGAAATTGAGCCCCACCAAGTTGGCACCATTCACGGTTACATTAGCAGATCAACATCGGGTTGCACCACTTGGCATTATTGAAAAGATATTGATGGTAGTACAGGGCTGCCACTTTGTTTTAGATTTTGTTGTTATTGCACTTCCACAGGAGACTTCTTACCCTTTACTCTTGGGGAGACCTTGGCTGAGACAAGCAAAAGCTTTGCAAGATTGGGGAAAAAATAAATTATGGATTTCAACAAGCACCAATAGCCAACTGCAACTACACTTGGAGGAAGGAATTGACTCGGGGAAAACTACTGGTGGATATACTGTGGACACTTAGGTAATGCCCTCTCTACCCCATGAAGATGATACATTGTTAAATTGGATGATGGGAAGTGCAGAGTGTTGTACAGTGGAGATCAATGAAATTGAGGAGGAAGTTGCAGATAAGGTAATTACAGAAAAGGGCAATGAAGATCACAAGGTATTGGAGAATAAGCAATTGCAGGAAAATACAACCTTTGAAAGGGCAAGCCATATAAAAGAATCAGAGGTAGCAGATTGTGAATTTAAGAGCAGAGAAGACCTTCCTTTTGCAGATATACCTCAAGGTTGGATGAAAGAACATGTTGCAGAATATAAATTAAAATCCACTCCTGCATATAGTGGAGATGATTTCTCAAGCAAGACCAATTCTGAAACATTGGTTCAAGAAGTAAATTTAGGGGATGAAGAGAACCCTCAAATAGTTCACTTGGCATCCTGGTTGTGGCATTATCCTCCTTTGCTACAAAAGGTAACATCTTTGCTTTTTACTTACAAAAGTGTCTTCGCATGGTCCTACAAAGATTTAACAGGAATACCAGAAGAGCTTGGGTTACATCGGATACCCTTAGTTGAGGCAGCCGCTCCAGTAAGAAGTAGGCCATATCGACTCAATCCGAAGTATGCAGAGGCGGTAAAGGCAGAGATTACAAAACTAGAGGAAGCAGGTATAATTGTGCCAGTAGAACATTCCAGGTGGCTCTCCTCTATGGTTATTGTGCCCAAGAAAAATAGCGGAAAAATAAGAGTATGTGTTGATTTCCGTGCTTTGAATAAAGTGACTATTCAAGATGGATTTCCTCAGCCCTTCACAGAGCAAGTACTTGAAGAAGTAGCTGGTCACACTTTGTATAGTTTCTTGGATGGTTTTAGTGGCTACAATCAGATAGTGATCCATCCTGATGATAGGGACAAAACAGCCTTTGTCACTCCTTGGGGCACTTATGTCTATACTCGAATGGCTTTTGGTTTGAAGAATGCGCCAGCTTCATTTAATAGAACGATGTATCTGATATTGGGCAAATGGTTAACAACCTTTCTACGCATTTTCATGGATGACTTTTCAGTATTTTCAGGTACAGATAGAAGGACAACAGTTCAAGATTTCCATGACCATTTGGAAAATTTAAAAGAAATTTTTGAGCAATGTCTCAAAACAGGTTTGAAATTGAATCCTGATAAATGTCACTTTTTGGTCACTAAGGGCACTCTTTTTGGTCACATAGTATCTGTTGAAGGCATAACTATTGACCCTGCAAAGATTACAACTATTCTTTCCATGCCAATTCCACAAAGCCCAAAGGAAGTGCAAAGTTTCTTGGGCCATGCAGGGTATCACAGAAGATTCATTAGGATGTATTCGGAAATTGCTAAGCCCTTGTCAAGACTTACCAGCAAAAAGATCCCTTTCTCATGGAGTGCTGAAGCTGACAAAGCATTTTGTGAACTAAAGTTGAGGCTATGTACTGCTCCACTTTTAAGTGTTCCTAATTGGTCATTGGAATTTCATGTGCATACAGATGCTAGTCTTCATGCTGTTGGTGCAGTTCTAGCTCAACCATCATCTCACAAAGTGGATAGACCTATCTCTTATGCAAGCAGACTACTCAACCAAGCTGAAAGAAATTACAGTACAACGGAAAGAGAAGGTTTGGCTATTGTATTTGCCCTTCAGAAGTTCCGACATTATCTCCTTGGTGTACATTTCATTGTTATTTCTGATCATCAGCCCTTGAAGTATTTGATAAACAAACCTAGAGTAGCTGGAAGGATTTGGAGATGGTTACTCCTATTTCAGGAATTTAATTTTGATATTCATATTAAGCCAGAAAAAGAGCACTACATGGCAGATCAAGTGTCCAGGACGGCAATGAGCGAAAAGGCAATAGGTATTAATGATGAATTGGTGGATAGCAATCTTTTTCTAGTAGCAATCCGCACGGGTTGGTATGATGAAATTCTCCATGTTCTGACTACTGGAAAGATCCCAAAACACTTGACACCTGTAGAAAAGAGAAGATTGCTCCTGAAAACCAAAGCATATTCGCTTATAAATGGAAATTTATATAAATACTGTTAAGATGATATATTGAGAAGGTGTGTCTATCCAGAAGAGGTAAATCTTCTGCTGGAAGCTGCACACAGTGAAGGACATCTAAGGGGGGAAGAATTGGCTCATAGAATCATCCACAAAGGTTTATGGTGGCCTCATATTTTCAAGGATGCAATCAAGTTTTCTAAAGAATGCCACATCTGCGAGAGGTGTGCTCCCGCGCCAACCAGATTGAATTTCCAACCATTGGTCATATCTACAGGATGGCTCCCATTTGAACGATGGGGTCTTGATTTCATAGGGCCAATTAGCCCAACTGGGCAACCAGGAGGTAAAAAGTATATCTTGATGGCCACATGCTATGCCACTAAATGGATAGAGGCTAAAGCTACTGTGGACTGCACGACTTTAAAAGTAGCTAAATTTATGTATAAACATATTTTCTCAAGATTTGGTTGTCCACTGGAAATTACTAGTGATAGGGGCACACATTTTGTAAATCAATTGCTCCAGTTTATATTTGACAGGTACAAAATCTTCCATAAAAAATCTTGTGCCTACTACCCCAGGGCAAATGGCCAAGCAGAGAGTTCCAATAAGATTTTGATTGGACTGCTTCGCAAATTATCTTTCGATCATCAAAGCTCCTGGCCGCTAGCATTGATTGGTGCAATCTGGGCTTTCAGAACCACAAAAAGGGGAACCACAGGCGAGACTCCATTCCGTTTAGTATATGGGAAAGAAGCATTGGCACCATTTGAGTTTATTATCAGAAAGGAAATAGGAATCAAAACCATTGGCATACAACCCCCCATTCAGAGATTGGTGGCATTAGAAGAGTACAGAGAAGGGGCAATGCAGAAACTTCTGGTGACACAAGAAGAGCGCAAGAGATTGCATGACAGGTTTCTGAGATCCAATGAAGTTCAGGAAGAGTCCATGGTTTTAGTGCATCAAGTTCCGGCAATTCCAACTAAATTGGCACCCAAATGGACAGGACCATATAAGGTTATCAAGGTATTGCCACATGGTGCAGTGCATCTGGAAGATCTGCAGGGTAAAAGGATGCCCCTCGTCAACATCTCCAGGGTGAAGAAGTACCTGAATTAAGTCAAAATGGAAGCACTTTATCCCTTGTACATACCGTGTTCTTTTCAATGATTACAGAATAACTAGATCTCGTTGAAACGAGTAGAATAAGGAAGAAATTGCACCAGGGATGGTGCAAAAGCTTGATGTGGGGGTCTATAGAGGTCAGAGCTCTTGGCATTCTGATGTGGAGGAAAGCTCTCAGATGCAGTTTCAGGGAATGTTCCGTTCTATTTCTTGAACATAATTGTGTCTGGGCAGTTGGTGCTTTCAGAGTGAAGTTGGTGCTTTCGGTATTCTGGGCGGATGGTTGCTTTCATTTCAGTTGATTTGTTTTATCTCTCGGCCTCTCACTTTCTCATCTATTTCCCTTTCTCTCTCTATCTCTCTCGTTCTCTCTTTCTCTCTCTCGCTCCCTCTCTCTCTCCGCCTTCCCGTCCCTTCTCTCTCTCCCTTCTCTCCCCCTCTCGCTATCTTTCTCTTTCTCTCTCGGTCCCTCTCTCTCCCTTTCTTCTCTCTCTCTCTCTCTATTCCCCTCTCTCTTTCAACCCCCCCCTCTCTCTTCTTTCTCGTTCTCTCTCTCTCTCTCTATTCCCCTCTCTCTTTCAACCCCCCTCTCTCTTCTTTCTCGTCCTCTCTCTCTCTCTCTCTCTCTCTCTCTCTCTCTCTCTCTCTCTCTCTCTCTCTCTCTCTCTCTCTCTTTCTATCTCCCTCTCTCTCTTCCCCCCTCTCTTCCCCCCTCCCTTCTCTCTCTCCCGCCCGCTGGCCTCCGCACCCCCCTCCCGCAGCCCGCAAGCCCCGCCCCCGCCCCTGCCTCCGCCAGTCCCCCTCCCTTCACTCTCCTCACCCGCCATCCCGCACCCCTGCCCCGCGTCCCTCCTCTCTTCCCCCTCCCTTCTCTCTCTCCTCCCCCTGGCCTCCGCACCCCCCTCCCGCAGCCCGCCCTCCGCCCCGCTCTCCGCCCTCCGCCCCGCTCTCCGCCCGCCACCCACCCACTCACACCCCCTCTCTCTTCCCCTCTCTCTCTACCTCTCTATCTCTCCGCCCTCCGCCCGCTCTCCGCCCTCCGCCCCACTCTCCGCCCGCCCTCTGCCCGCTCTCCGCCCTCCGCCCCGCTCTCCGCCCGCCACCCACCCACTCACACCCCCTCTCTCTTCCCCTCTCTCTCTACCTCTCTATCTCTCCGCCCTCCGCCCGCTCTTCGCCCTCCGCCCCACTCTCTGCCCGCCCTCCGCCCCGCTCTCCGCCCTCCGCCCCGCTCTCCGCCCGCCACCCACCCACTCTCACCCCCGCAACCCTCTCCTCCCCCGCCATCCCGCACCCCTGCCCCCTCCTCCCTCCGCCCCACCATCCTCTCCTCCCTCCGCCCCGCCATCCTCTCCCCGCCGCCCGCCTAACCCCCTCCTCCCCCGCCATCCCACACCCCTGCCCCCGCGGCCCTCCTCCCTCCGCCCCGCCATCCTCTCCTCCCTCCGCCCCGCCATCCTCTCCCCACCGCCCGCCTAACCCCCTCCTCCCCCGCCCCTCACACACTCCGCCTCCGCCCCCGCCTCACTCTCTCTCTCTCCCACCAACCCTTGCTAAATCCTCCCTTTCACCCCCGCCAATTCCCCTCCAAACCCCCTCAATTCCCCTCCAAACCCCGTCGCGGACCCCACTCAAACCCCCCTCACCTCATCCATCCGCCCTAGCCCCTCCATCCACTCTTCACTCCGCCATCCGCACCTAGTCCCTCACCTCCGCCCTCCGCCCTCCGCCCTCCCCTCACCTCCGCCCTCCGCACTTCCCTCACCTCCGCCCTCCGCACTCCCCTCACGCATGCCTCCTTCCCTCTCTCCTCCACCCCCCTTTCCGCCATGGCCTCCGCCCCACCCCACCTCATCCCTCAAAACCCCCTCTCACCTCCCCGTGGCCCTCCCTGCCCCTCACACACACACACTCGCACATATACAAACACATGCATACACTCACACACCCCCCCTTCACACTCACACACACACATATAGCACACACACACATATTTGGGCATTCTCAGAGCAATCTCTCGGCTTGTAGATCCTGAGCTCTGCAGGGAAGTACACACTTCTCTTGTTCTTGAGGGTCGTGAGTGTGAACAGTCTTTGGGAAACACTCTACTTGATATTTATGCAAAGTGTGATAAAGAAAATTAGGGAAGGGTCGTGAGATTCATCATGCAATTGCTAGAGTGAGCCTTGACTAAGAACTTCATATGGAACAGCAAGGTTATGTGGAACATGGACTCTGCAGGGAGGCCTTGGACTGCTTTAAAGAGATGGAAGCCGAAAACATTTCACCAATGGAGTTCACTTATGCATGTATATTGAAGCTAGTGGCATATTCGGAAACTTCGAAGAGAGGCAGTACGTACATTTACATGTAATTAGGAAGGGGTTCGAAGTGGAGGAAGGACTCAGACTAGTCATGGAGAGGTTCGGAAAAGGTGAATCTTTGCAAGTGAAAAGGTAAAAAGTAATGGTTAAAAATGGAGCTGCCACCAACCAGTCACGGCGACTACCTACTTTTGTGGATCTAATTAAAATCAAGTGGAATATTTGACCTATCCCCTAATTTTGGGTGGTTAACCGGCGCGTGAGCAGTGGACGTGAAGATTCGGCAAGGCTCTCTTGGCCTATTGAGGCCTATAAAAACAATGGATTTGTGCTCATCGGGGTACACACACGGGAGTACATGTACAATTTTAGAGATACAGAGGTTCGTGTGTACGTGCAGAAGTCCTCACTTGCACTTGGTGGTTTCAAGCCTATTGTAGGAGCTACTCTGTAGTGTGTATACAGAGGGTAGGCTTCTCAGTGGAGGGCTATGAGCACTATAGTGTAAGAGAGTAGCTTGGATTCTTCTTCTTTTCTGTGAGTCAGTGTTGTTGATTACGTTCTATCCTCTTGAGAAATTCTTTGTATTGTTCTGAGTTAGTCTGCGTATCAGTGGCCCCTTATGCTGATCTGTTGTATTGGAGTTATTACTTTTAGGGTAGCTTGTTAGCCCTAAGCTTGCACTTTTGAGCATCACTCTGCCCAACCTTGTAATCATCTCATTCGAATCAAGAAGTGTATGGTCTTCCTTGGTCATTGGTTGTCCATATTTTCTGAAGTATTTACCACTCTGTGCAATCATATTATCTACCTGCTCACAGAAATGTTAAAGGGTATACTTCCCTAAAAGAGAACCCCCCTTGAGTAGGTGATGTACTGGACGTGTTTAATCTTCATTCTCTACTTTTGTTAAAAGCGGATACCCCAGTACCTCCTCCACACATACACACACATACACACACATACACACACATACACACAAACATACACACACACATACACACACATACACACACACATACACACACACATACACACATACACACACACATACACACACACACACATACACACATACACACACATATATGCATACACACACATAGAGAGACATGCACACACATACACATACATGCATACATATGCATATGCATATGCATACATACATACATACTTACATGCATACACACACATATGCATACATAATGCACATGCATACATAATGCACATGCATACATACACATACATAATGCATATGCATACATACACATACATAATGCACATGCATACATACACAAACATAATGCATATGCATACATAATGCACATGCATACATACACATACATAATGCATATGCATACATAATGCATATGCATACATAATGCACATGCATACATACACATACATAATGCATACACACAGATATGCATACATAAAGCATACACACACATATGCATACATACATGCATAAACATACACACATAGACACATACACACACACACATACCTTTAAAATGTTCTGCATGAATGGCTTTTCGAAACAGGGTTCAGTTTTGGCTTGAAAGACATGTACTTAACAGATGAAGTGAGAACATATAAAAAACCTCTTGAAGAAGTTCATATTGCTGTAGATGATGGTATATTGTCTTAGAGAGTTCTGACTTTGGAAAGGCGGATCCGATTAGTCCTATTACGAAAAGAGGAACTCATTCCAAAAACTTTTCTCAATCCATGTCATAGTGATATCCTTGACTATGGTTACCAAGAAAATATTTCTGAGGGTGTCAGAAGGATTTCCTCACTTGAATTCATGTATGGATAAATAAAAATGTTTTGCCTCAAAATTGAGTAGTTGATATCTCTCTCACATATTTTTTAATGCACTAATCTTTTCTCTTCGATATCTGCAGGAAAAAGATGAAAATATATTTAGAGTGGAGGATTAATTGATACCATAATTTAACTTTTCTCTTTATACCTATTATATGTTTATGAGAACATGTGCATATGATCATAAGAGTACATCTATGAGAGAATAAAGGAGAATTTAAGTTTGGTTATATATGCCAATGATTATAGGGTGAAGTTTCTATATATATGTGCAATGTACTCAATGGTGTATGTGTTCATATGTCTATGAGAGTGAATGATAATGTGGATTTTATGCCATATGTATGTATTTGTATATGAATATTTAAAACATACATAAATGTGCATTTGTGTTTAAGAATTTATGAAAATTTACCTACCTAAACATGGGTATAATAAAGGATTGTTCTAAGTGATTAGATCTAAATTAAATGTGCATTACTAAAGTTCATATGTCCTTAAGTTAAAATGCCTAAATTGTTTTAAGAACATGTATAATTGACAAGTTTCATAGTTTAATAGGTGGCTTTGATATTTATGGTTATAAAAAATAAATATAATCTAAGTTAGACAGATAAGTAATATCTATGTAATTAAATTATGAGTTAAAAGAAATAATATTAAGTAAATATATAAAATATAATTGATATAATTACTTAATGTAATAAGATTTCTAGGTGTGTTTCAATCTAAATATGTTTATAATTAACATTAGTATGCATGATGACTAACTAGTTAACTAACTAGTTAATTAACTAGTTAACTAACTATTTCGCTAACTAGTTAACTAACTAGTTAACTAACTAGTTAACTAACTAGTTAACTAACTAGTTAACTAACTAGTCAACTAACTATTAAATTTGGTTTGATGCATGTTCATGTACCTATATATGTGTGTCCATATGATTCCTTTGCTAATGGTTTCTTGTAGGTACGTGCTTATCTCTGAGAGAGAGAGAGAGAAAGAGAGAGAGGATTCTCCTTCACCTTCGCTCCTTCATCAACCAGCTCCCTCCCCTCCATCGTGCTATGCATGGAGGCCAAAAACCTCTTAATCCATGGCCGAAGGCTAGTGCGTAGACAGAAGGGAGAGAGAGAGAGAGAGACAGAGACCTTTTCTTTTTTCCCCTCCTCCATCCACGACGGCTGCAAGCATGCACACGGACGAGAGAGAGAGAGAGAGAGAGAGAGAGAGAGAGGGAGGGAGGGAGGGAGGGAGGGAGGGAGGGAGGGAGAGAGAGTATCTATCCATCTATCTATCTATCTATCTATCTATCTATCTATCTATCTATCGATCGATCGATCTATACATACACATACATATTACATACTCACATGCATACACACATATACATACATACATGCATATTACATACAAACATGCATATGGCATACACACATGCATATTAGATACACACATGCATATACATACACACACATATTCATTCTCATACTCACATACATACATACATGTATACACACATATACATACACACATGTATACACACACATGTATACATACACACATGCATATGCATACATACATACACACATATTTGCATGTACACACACACATACATACATAAACACATGCATATTACATACACACTCACATATGTATACACACACATATGTGCATACACACATGTGAATGCATACATACATACACACACATGCATCTACACACACACATACATACATACACACATGCATATTACATACACAAAGACATATATATACACACTCACATATGTATACACACTCACATATGTATACACACACATGTATACATGCACATACACATACACACACATCACATATACATACACACATATACATGTTTAAGGGTTAGGGTTTTAGGATTAGGGTTTATGAATTTCTCTTTTCTTTTGTTTTGTAGGAGACTTTTGGCATCAGTCTTTGGAATTCGACGAAGGAAAACATTAAGTGGACTTTGACGAAAACGCTCCAAACAATTATATCAATGTAAGTGATTGTTTTGTTTTCAATTGATATAGAGTGAGACAGAGATGAAAGAAAGAGAGAGATACATAAACACATATTTGATTGTACAAACACATACATACATACACACATGCATATTACATACACACACACATATAGACACACACTCACATATGTATACACGCACATATGTGCATACACACATGCATATGCATACATACATACACACACATATGCATGTACACACACATACATACATACACAAATGCATATTACATACACATGCACATATATATACACATTCACATATGTATACACACACATGCATACACAAACATACACATACACACACACACCACATATACATACACACATACACACATATACATGTTTTAGGGTTAGGGTTTTAGGATTATGGGTTTTGACTTTTTCACATATAGACACATAATACATACACACATGCACACATATACACATGCATACACACATCTCTTTGTCTCTCTCTCCCCCTACACACACATCTCTTTCTCTCTCTCTCTACACACACATCTCTCTCTCTCACATCTTGGTAAATGATGTGTGTACTCTTTCATTGTCTCTCTTTCTCTATGTCTTCTATTTTTTAATTTCTTTTTTCTTTTGTTTTGTAGGAGGTTTTTGGGATCGATTCTTTGGAATTCGAAAAGACAGTACGTCGGTTGGGCTTTGACAAGAGTGATCAAAAGAATTACATCGATGTAAGTGCTTGTTTTGTACTTTCTTATAAATAGAGAGAGAGAAAGAGAGAGAGAGATGAAAGAGACAGAGAATAAGAGAGAGAGATGTTGGTGCAATTCAAGCCTTCACAATTTCGCTTGGATTACTTCATGAAGACTCAATATGTGAGAAGAACCATAGGAACTTATGCTTGTGGTTTATTACCATTTTACCCATGTAAAAGTCTAAATGACTTGGAATCTTATGGATACACCTACTTGATAGATTCGTGGAAAAATAGAACTTGTGATTGAGGGAATATCTCCATACTTTTAGATACTAGATTGAAGGGAGCCAAGAATTCAAGTTTGAATTCAAAATCCTTAGTCATCATATATAAAAGTGTGATCAAAAAGTCGCGGGTAAGGGCGAGAGATCCCGAGCTCCATTTCTGCTAGTATTGAGTGTGTGAGAGTGCTACACCATAGCCCACACATCACTACCTCATTAGGCAATGCTTGGCATGCCAATGAGTTTGTAAACTAATGTGAATCAATACATACATTTACATCTATCACTTCTGTGTACTCTGAGTTTTCTTCCTCCAAGTCTGTCAACTTCAACAAGGCATATCTCAATGTCTACTGCACCAAAGCAAGTGATTCAAAGCATGGTAGATTCAGCTCAAAGCATACTAGAAGCATACAAAGTTTGAAGCAACTTGGTTCAGCCAATCTCGAGAAATCACGGTCGAAGTGCTCACTGGTATTTGTCTACATACTTCCTAAAAAGTCGGGGGTGTCCATAATTTTGCTAAAGAGATTTCTCTGAGTATAGTTTATCATTTTATCTCATTCCACTTGCAAATGGTAGCTTACTAAGCTAATAGAATACCTCTAGAAGGAATTTTGCCAATTGTAAGTGTACTGGTCATACTGAGCATAAATCTGAGCAGGTGTCAATACCAAAATAGCAAGTTTTCTTGGATTTGTGAAGTGCTAAGTAGTCTGTTTTGATTTGATCACTACACACATCATTTGCAAAGTACATATATGATCTCTTGGTATCATTTGGAAGCTAAGAGTGTCTACTAATCATATCTGCAGTCACTAAGGGCTGGTGCAAAGCAGGATTAGCAGCACCTACTCAACCTTCTAAAGGATCCATCCATCTATCCCAACAGTGGTATCAGAGCAAACAAGGTAACATGGGAGATGGTTTTCCTTCATTCATTGAAAAATTGGACAGGAACAATTATCAAGCTTGGTCTCTGAGGATGAAGACCTATCTACAAGGAAGAAGTCTATTTGGATTCATCTCAGGAGATGAGGAATTGCCCTCATTCAAAGCAAGGGGTCTACCCACCAAGGAAGAACAAGAAAGGCTTAATACATGGTGTGCAAAAGATGCATTGGCAAGGTCTTATCTCCTTGACTCTATATCTGATTTCCTTTTACCTCACATTAGGAATTGTAAGACTTCTCAAGAAACTTGGGAAACCTTTTCATCATATTTTTCATCTAATACAAGGGCCAGGAAGAATCAATTGTGGATTGAATTCACAACTCTTAGGAAGCAACCAAAGCAATTAGTCTCAGAATTTGTGACCAATATCAAGGATGTGGCAGACCAATTAGCAAGCATAGGAGAGGAGATTGAAGAGGAACAAATAGTAAGGCAAGTAACCAATGGACTAAAGGCAGATGATAAGTGGGAAAGTTTCACCACTGCAATGGATCTCTACATGGACATGCATACCCCAGATCTCACAACTCTGATGGGCCAACTATTCACACATGAAGCAAAGTTCACAAAGGTTGGAGATACATCTAAAGGTAACACTCCTTCTGCCCTATATACTGATAAAAAGATTAAAGACAAAGGTAAAGGTAAAAAGCAAGAGGATGAAGGTTCTACCTCCCAAGCCAACTATGCAGGGAGAGGTAGATCTTCAAGAGGCAGGGGCAGAGGAGGTAAGAAAGGTAGGGGGAGATCCTACAATTCATCACCATGCAATATTTGTGGACTGTCTAACCACACCACAGATGAGTGCTACAGAAACTACAAAAATCAAAGAGGAAGAGGCTATCAAAGAGGTGGATACTCTCAAGGCAGAGGAAGGTTCAACCAACACCAAAGCTACAATGGCTACAACAATAACTAAAACAACAATTACAACAACAACCATAATGGTAACTACCAAGGAGGATTCAGAAATAGGAAAGACTACAACAACTACACAGAGGAGCAAGATGACTCCCTATTGATCATGAATATGAATTCCAAGTCAGCTATCAATGACGATCATCTGTTTTATACTGATTCAGGGTGTTCTAATCATGTAGCTGGCAATGTGGCATTACTCTCTGATCTTGAGGAACCCAAGGGCAAACATCAAGTACAGACAGGTGATGATACTAAGCATTCTGTAATAAATATTGGAAATGTAAAAACTTGTGATGGTAACCAGAACCTATTGAGCAGGGTACTTTATGTACCAACCATTACAAAAAACTTAATGAGTGTTGGTCAGATTGTGGAGAAAGGTTTGTAGGTCAGGTTCAATCAACATGGAGCATATGTGGAGGACCCAAGGAATAGATTCAAAAGGATAGCAAAGGGAGAAAAATCAGGTAGATTATTTACTTTTGAATTAGAAGACACAAAGAATATTGCTTTGTATAGCTACAAGGATCAGACACTTTCAGAACTTGAAATGTGGCACAAGAGACTAGGGCACATAGGTCAAAGGACTTTGAAGCAAATGAGCAGAGATCAATGTGTGCTTGGGATACCTAATGTATCCAAGCAACATATGATTTACAAGTGTGGTGCTTGTCAATTTGGTAAGTCTCACAGGTTACCTTATACAAGGAAAGGATTTATGCATGAAGACTACCTAGACTTGGTACACACAGATGTTTGGGGACCTAGCAAGGATCCCTCCATTTCAGGGTCAAGGTACTATGTGTCTTTCATTGATGATTATAGCAGATGGACTGTGTTATACTTTATGAAGCACAAAGATGAAGTGTTTAATTGTTTCAAAAGATATCTTACACTAGTTGAAAATCAAAGAGGAAGGAACTTGAAGAAGCTAAGGTCAGATGGAAGATGTGAATACTTCTCAAATGAGTTTGAAGACTTCTTGCAGGAAAGAGGCATCAAAAGGGAGATAACTACAAGGTACTCACCTGAACAAAATGGGGTAGCTGAAAGAAGGAATTGACTTATAGTTGAAACAGCCAGGTCCATGCTTAATGAAAAGAAGTTGCCAAATTATCTTTGGGCAGAGAGTGTATGTACTGCCACCTATCTCATAAACAGGTTGCCATCAAAGTCACTTGATGGAATGACACCTTATGAAGCTTGGCATGGTAAGAGACCATCATTGGATCATTGCAAAATTTTTGGTTGTGTAGCATATGTGCATATTCCCTCACAGGTAAGGGGAAAGCTAGATCCTAAAGCAAAAAAATGTATTTTCATTGGTTATGACTTGAATCAAAAAGGGTACAGATTCTACAACCCAACCAATAAAGGGTTCAAGGTAAGCAGAGATGTCATCTTTGATGAGAATGACTCATGGTATGAGAATGAATGCAGGAAGGTTAGTCTACCTTATGATTTGGAAGAGGAGTTTCCAAAACTCTCAAAGGAGGAACCAATCCAGAAGGAAGACTCAAGTTCAGAAGATGATGACACAATCAATCTTGAAGAATTCAAGGCATGGAAGTCCAAAGGCAAGTTAAAGATGAAGAAGCTTGAGGATATACCAGAATCTTCAACTCAAGCAATGAGGAGATCTCAGAGAGAAAGTAAGAAGCCTATCAGATATGGGTATGATACATCTTGTCACTAAGCATTCAATTTATCTTGCAAAGGACTTGTTAAGTGAAGAACCAGGTACATATGAAGAGGCAATCACCAAACCAGAATGGAAAGGAGCTATGGATGAAGAAATAGAAGCCCTCAAGGAGAGTGACACATGGGACTTGGTACCCAAGAAGGACTCTATGAAGGTGATAGGATCTAGATGGATGTACAAACTAAAGAGGAACTCTGATGGTACAATCAACAGGTACAAAGCTAGGTTGGTAGCCAAGGGTTTTGCACAAACCCTAGGCATTGATTATGAGGAGACATTTTCTCCTGTGGCTAAGATGCCAACAATCAGAGTATTGGTGAGTGTAGCTGCATCCAAGAATTGGAACATGCACCAATTAGATGTCAAGAATGCTTTCTTGAATGGATGGATATCTGAAGAAGTCTACATGTCACAACCACCTGGCTATGAAGATCCCAAGAAGGTAAATTATGTTTGTAAATTGAAGAAGGCTTTATATGGATTGAAGCAGGCACCTAGAGCATGGAATTATAGACTAACAACATACCTCCAAGACCAAGGGTTTACTATGATCAAGGCAGACACTTCATTGTTTATCAAAAGGAGCAATTCAGAGGTAATCTATCTCTGTGTTTATGTTGATGACATCATCATTACAGGTAATGATGTCCAAGGAATCAGAAGCATAAAAAATCAGATGATGAAGGAGTTCAAGATCAATGATCTTGGATTATTGAAATACTTTCTAGGACTTGAATTGGTTTATACTAATTCAGGTATATATATCACTCAGAAGAAGTATGTGCAGGACATGTTAAAGAAATTTGGCTTGCAGGATGCTAAAGTCTCTAGTACTCCAATGGAGGTCAATCTAAAGCTAAGTGCTCATGATGGAGATGAAGTCCAAGACATTACAAGATATCAAAGTATGGTAGGTAGTTTGAATTATGCTACCTTGATTAGAATTGACATAGCATATGGAGTTAGTGTGCTAAGTCAATTCATGCACAAACCAAAGGTACCTCATCTTGAGGCTGCAAAGAAGATCTTGAAGTATCTAAAGGGAACTCAGAACCATGGTTTGTACTTTCCTTATACATCAGACATTCACATTAAAGTGTATTCAGATGCAGATTGGGCAGGATGCAATGATGATAGGAGGAGCACATCAGGATACTTATCTTTTGCAGGTGATAAACCTATTTCTTGGTCAGCTAAGAAACAACCAATAGTGGCATTGTCATCCACTGAAGCAGAGTATAGAGGGCTAGCCAATGCCACTCAAGAAGCTATTTGGTTAAAGCTTTTGTATACAGAATTAGGCCTATACACTAGGCCCCCAATTATCTTTGGAGATAACACAAGCTCTCTTCATCTTGCAGCTAATCCAATATATCATGCTAGGACAAAACACATAGAGGTTCATTACCACTATGTGAGAGAGAAGTTGCTAAGTAAAGATATTCAGTTGACCTATGTGTCTACTAATATGCAATGTGCAGATTTACTCACTAAAGCTTTGGATGGAAACAAATTATGCAGATTCAAATCCCTGATTGTATTGCAGGATGTGATTGAAGATTGAAGATGAAGACTTAAGCCAAAGTGTTTGGCTTGAGGGCGAGCTGTTGGTGCAATTCAAGCCTTCACAATTTGGCTTGGATTACTTCATGAAGACTCAATATGTGAGAAGAACCATAGGAACTTATGCTTGTGGTTTATTACCATTTTACCCATGTAAAAGTCTAAATGACTTGGAATCTTATGGATACACCTACTTGATAGATTTGTGGAAAAATAGAACTTGTGATTGAGGGAATATCTCCATACTTTTAGATACTAGATTGAAGGGAGCCAAGAATTCAAGTTTGAATTCAAAATCCTTAGTCATCATATATAAAAGTGTGATCAAAAAGTCGCGGGTAAGGGCGAGAGATCTCGAGCTCCATTTGTGCTAGTATTGAGTGTGTGAGAGTGCTACACCATAGCCCACACATCACTTCCTCATTAGGCAATGCTTGGCATGCCAATGAGTTTGTAAACTAATGTGAATCAATACATACATTTACATCTATCACTTCTGTGTACTGTGAGTTTCCTTCCTCTAAGTCTGTCAACTTCAACAAGGCATATCTCAGTGTCTACTGCACCAAATCAAGTGATTCAAAGCATGGTAGATTCAGCTCAAAGCATACTACAAGCATACAAAGTTTGAAGCAACTTGGTTCAGCCAATTTCGAGAAATCGCGGTCGAAGTGCTCACTGGTATTTGTCTGCATACTTCCTAAAAAGTCGGGGGTGTCCATAATTTTGCTAAAGAGATTTCTTTGAGTATAGTTTATCATTTTATCTCATTGCACTTGCAAATGGTAGCTTACTAAGCTAATAGAATACCTCTAGAAGGAATTTTGCCAATTGTAAGTGTACTGGTCATACTGAGCATAACTCTGAGCAGGTGTCAATACCAAAATAGCAAGTTTTCTTGGATTTCTGAAGTGTCAAGTAGTCTGTTTTGATTTGATCACTACACACATCATTTGCAAAGTACATATATGATCTCTTGGTATCATTTGGAAGCTAAGAGTGTCTACTAATCATATCTGGAGTCACTGAGGGCTGGTGCAAAGCAGGATTAGCAGCACCTACTCAATCTTCTGAAGGATCCATCCATCTATCCCAACAAGAGAGAGAGAGAAAATAAGAGAGAGATAGAAAGAGGGAGAGAGAGATAAAAAAGAGAGAGAGTGAGGGAGATAAAGAGGGAGATATAGATAGATAGAAAGAGAGAGACATAGAGATACATACACACACATTAATACATATTAGATACACATATGCATATGCATATGCATACATACACACACACATACATGTTATAGGGTTAGGGTTTTAGGATTAGGGTTTTGATGTGTACACATATACGCACATAATACATACACACATGCATACATACATACACATACACAAACGTCATATATAGATACACACATATGCATGTTTTAGGCATAGGGTTTTAGGATTAGGGTGTATTGCTTTTACATATATCTTTTTTAATTTCTCTTTTCTTTTGTTTTGCAGGAGCTTTTTGGCATCGATTATTTGGAATTTGACAAGAGACGATGTGGATTGGGCTTTGAAGAGAGCGATAAAAGGAATTACATCGATGTAAGTGATTGTTTTGTTCTTTTTTATAAATAGAGAGAGAGAGAGACAGAGAGAGAGATGAAAGAGAGAGAGATGAAAGAGAGAGAGATGAAAGAGAGAGAGAGAGATGAAAGAGAGAGAGAATAAGAGAGAGAGAGAGAGAGAGAAAGAGAGAGAGAGAGAGAGAGAGAGAGAGAGAGAGAGAGAGAGAGAGAGAGAGAGAGAGAGAGAGAGAGAGAGAGAGAGAGAGAGAGAGAGAGAGAGATAGAGATGAAAGAGAGAGAGAATGAGAGAGAGAGAGAGATAAGAGAGAGAGAGAATAAGAGAGAGAGTGATGAAAGAGAGAGATAATAAGAGAGAGAGAGGGAGAGAGAGAGATGAAAGAGAGAGACAAAGAGAGAGAGAGAGAGATAAAGAGAGAGATATAGATAGATAGAAAGAGAGAGACATATGTTGGAGCAAGTCTATGACAAGCCTAAGTATTGGCTTGAGTCTCACAAAGTCTTAGAAGAAGCTTTAAAAAGAAGACTATGTAAAGTTCACTTGTGAACTACCTCTTGTAACTTTTTGAAGAGTTTACTTAATGTAAAAGTAAGAGAATCTTAAGTGGTTGAGTCCACATGATCAAGAATGGAAAGAGGAGCCACGAATTCGTGATTTATGGTAGGTAGAGAATCAAATCAATCATTGATTGATTGGAGAGTGATTGAGGGAAGTTAGCCTCCCAAACTCAACTATAAATAGATGGCAGTTTTAGTCGTGGTTAGAGAGACCTATGTGAAGACCTCCAAGAGCTGAGCTTTATGCCATATCAAGGTGTGATTACAAGGCACACATATGTATCAGTAAGTCATTGTATTGTACAATCAATATACTTTCATTTTCATGATTATTTGAGTTCATCTTTCCATGTTCTTGTGAAGTGTACTACTCACTCCCATTACTCTCAGTTTTCTCAGTCAGCTTGCAGATATTTTTTCTCTGAGCTTGGTGCATAATTTTCAGTGATTTAACTTGGTAAAGTTAGCTCTACAAGTCTACTATATGCTCACAAATTTTCATGTCATTTGGATGTTGCAATCTTCAGTTATGTTTACTTGAAGTCAACAGGGTCTGTTCATCTTCACTTTTCTGTCAGGTACCCGACTTTTTCACTCATCTTGGCAGAGGTGTTTCTCAGTGGTTACTTATCCAAATTCAGTGATTTAAAGCTTGTTGGATTCAGCTTACTGTCTAGTATAACCAAAAAAATTTTCATAATCATTGAATTTCTACATTTTGAGTTATGGTGATTGTTTGTCTCACTGGTCTATTTCTGTAGCAGCCTGTGAAAATCGTGATGATGTCATCACTTGTTAAAACTCATTCTCAGTGTGTGGTTCATTATTTTTTATGAGATTACTCTTGAAAGTTAGCTCTTTAAGTTGCCTAGACTTCCCCAAGAGGAATTGAGCTAATTGCTGCTGTGCTCAGAGAATTATGTAAAACACTGGACAGGTGTATGAACCAAGAATAGCAAGTTTTCACCTCTGAGCTAACTCCAACTTATCTGTTTTGATCTATCTTTTTTAGAGTGATCTTCCAAGGTACATAGGGTGTCTAATACATCCATTGGCAAGCTAAAAGGGCCCACCATATACTCGTGGAGTTCATTTGGCTGGTGTAGATCAAGGATTTTGCAACACCTCTTCATCTTCAAGCACATACCTACCATCTCTTCACAATGGTGTCAGAGCAAGGTTGGACAACATGGCAGATGGATTTCCTTCATCAATTGACAAATTGGACAGAGGTAACTACTCAGCTTGGTCATTAAGGATGGAAGCTTATCTCCAAGGTAGAAGTTTATATGGTTATGTGGCTGGAGATGAAGTTATGCCAAGTTTCAGGAACAAAAGTCAACCAACACAAGAAGAGCAAGAAAGATTGAGCACATGGTGCTCCAAGGATGCACTTGCAAGGTCTTATCTCCTCAACTCTATCTCAGATTTTTTGTTGCCTCACATTAGAAGTTGTAAGACATCTCAGGAAGTGTGGGATGCACTTGAAGCTTTCTTTTCTTCAAGTACCAAAGCTAGGAAGCATCAACTATGGCTGGATTTCACAACTCTCAAGAAGGCTCCCAAACAAAATGTGACTGATTTTGTCACAAAGCTCAAGGACATAGCGGATCAGTTGGGAAGCATTGGAGAGGTAATAGATGAAGAGCAAATTGTAAGGCAGGTCATCAATGGCTTGAAGGAAGATGATAAGTGGGAAGCATTCACCACAGCTATGGATTTGTACATGGACATGCATGTACCTGATTTCAACACACTCATTGGACAACTACTTACTCAAGAGGCAAAGCTTATCAAAAATGGAGAAAGCTCTAAAGGTAATCAATCTTCAGCTTTATACACGGATAAAAGCAAGCCTAAAGATAACAAAGGAAAGGCAAAGAAAGTGGATGATGAAGCAGGTACATATCAAGCTAACTATGCAGGTAGAGGAAGACATGGCAGAGGTAGAGGAAGAGGAGGTAGACAAGGCAAGGGGAGATCCCAAGACTCCAACTCATGTTCTATTTGTGGATTAACTAATCATACAACTGAAAATTGCTTTAGGAATTCCTGGAATCAAAGAGGCAGAGGATACAATAGAGGAAGTTATGGCTACTCAAGAGGAAGGTTCAACAACTACCATGGCAACTACAACAACTACAATCATTCAAACTATCAAGGAGGCTACAAAGGAAGGAGAGACTACAATAACTACACAGAAGACTCAAACAAAGAGGATTCATTATTGATCATGAACATGGCTATGCCACAAGGTAAATCTGATGAGCATGTTTTCTACATAGATTCAGGTTGTTCAAATCATGTAGCAGGAAATGTGGCACTCCTATCAGATTTAGAAGATCCAAGGAATAAGCATGAGGTACAAACAGGAGATGATACAAAACATCCTGTGGAGAAAATAGGCAATGTCAAAGCACCTGATGGAAACATCAACCTACTCAGTAAGGTACTCTATGTCCCTACCATTACAAAGAATTTGATAAGTGTTGGGCAGATAGTAGAGAAAGGGTTGCAAGTCAGGTTCACAAAAGCAGGAGCATTTGTTGAAGATCCAAGTCAAGGATTCAGAAGAATTGCAAAAGGTGAAAAGACAGGTAGATTGTTCACATTTGAATTACAGGACACTAGAAACATTGCTCTCTTTAATTATGGTAGTCAGACACTCACAGAATTGGAAGTATGGCACAAAAGGTTAGCACATATTGGTGAAAGGTCATTAAAGCAAATCTGCAGGGACCAAAGTGTACTTGGACTTCCTAATTTGTAAAAACAACATATGATTTATAAGTGTAGTGCATGTCAATTTGGAAAGTCTCACAGGTTACCATTCATGAAGAAAGGTTATATGCATGGAGATCTCTTGGAGTTGGTTCATACAGATGTATGGGGACCTAGCAAGGAAGCTTCAATATCTGGATCAAGGTATTATGTTTCCTTTATTGATGATTGCAGCAGATGGACTATCCTATTCTTTATGAAACACAAAGATGAATTTTTTTCATGTTTCAAAAGATATTTGGCTCTTGTGGAGAACCAAACAGGTAAATCACTAAAAAGGCTAAGGTCAGATGGAGGGGGAGAATACTTCTCCCATGAGTTTGATTCTTTTCTTCAAGAAAGAGGAATCAAAAGAGAGGTAACTACAAGGTACACTCCTGAGCAAAATGGAGTGGCAGAAAGGAGGAATAGGACAATTGTTGAAGCTGCAAGGTCTATGTTAAATGAAAAGCATTTACCTAATTACTTATGGGCTGAGGCTGTATCTACAGCCACTTACTTGATTAACAGGTTGCCTTCAAAATCCCTTGATGGGATGACTCCATATGAGGCTTGGAATGGAAGAAGACCATGTTGGAGATAGACGTCTGCGGAAGCACGCGAACAGCACAAGGAAGTAGAAGAAGCTTGGAGCACAAACACACAATACTGAATGTATTACTAGAGAATGTACAAAGATAAGTAGCCCATTAGGGCAATAGGTGTATATACAAGCCGGGGGAAAAAAACCTCCTAAAGAGGGAAAAAAACCTCCTAAAGAGGGAAAAAAGTGCCCCGGCAGTCCTAGAGTGTTCACACACATCACTACCTAAATATATCAACAAATCCCCCCTGGGAGTGATGCGGTGAACAAGGAGCTGGCACTCATGTATAAGGAAGTGCCAAGCTATGTGGAAATCACTCCACAAAAGGAAGTAAGCCCAAAGCTTTGCGAAAAGCTTCAAACCTCTCCCTGACATAGTGATAATGCACCTCAATGTGCTTAGTGCGAGCATGGAACATAGGGTTCCTCGCAACTGCCAATGCGCTCTGACTGTGAGTGAAGATGGTGGTGGCAGAAGACTGGCCAACACCCAAATCAGCCATAAGGCGTCTGAGCCACACACACTCAACAATCGCTGTGAAAGCTTCCCTATACTCAGCCTCACAACTGGAAGTGGCCACAGTAGGCTGCCTCTTGCTCAACCAAGATATACATGAGCTACCAAACATGAAGCAAAAACCACTGGTGGACACACGAGTGTCATAGCAACCAGCCCAATCTGAGTCAGAAAAAGCATGCAAATTTGGCGGTAGTGATCCCCCCTTGGGATAAAACAACCCAAGTAGCCGAGTACCACTCAAGTAGCGAAAGATGCGCTTAACCGCTTTCCAATGCGTGACTCCTGGGCAATGCATAAACCTGCTCATCTGTGAGACAGCAAACTGAATATCTGGCCGAGTAATGCATAAGTAAATCAAGCATGCAACAGCCTGCTGATAGAGAACAGCATCAAATGCATCTCCAGCATCATGAAGACTCAATCGTAAACCTGTCTCCATAGGAGTGGCAATAGGCTTACAGTCTTCAAGGCCAAAACGCTGCAATAATGTGTCAATATATTTCGTTTGACACAAAGCCATTCCACCATCAACGTGCATAAACTGAATGCCCAAATAGTGATGCAAATGCCCCAAATCAGACATCTCAAATGAGGCATGCAAATCAGCCTTAAAATCAGCAATATGTGTCTCAATAGGACCAGTGAGCAGCATGTCATCGACATAGACAACAATGATCAGAAGCACATCATTAGCACGCTTAACATATAAGGTGCTTTCAGTTGGACTGTTCTCAAAACCATGTGCAATCAAATAGGCATGTATCTTCTCATACCAAGCACGTGGTGCTTGCTTTAAACCATATAACGCCTTCTTTAATCTGCACACCTGGTTTTCATGCCCTTTCTGCACAAAGCCACGGGGCTGAAAAACATACACTTCTTCATGCAAGTCACCATTCAGAAATGCTGTTTTAATGTCCAACTGATGTACATTCCAACCATGATGGGCTGCAAGTGCACAAATGCTACGAACAGTAGTCATACGGCATGTAGGTGCAAAGGTCTCATCAAAATCAATGCCTCTTTCCTGCGCATAACCCTTTGCAACAAGCCTAGCCTTATACCTGTCAATGGTACCATCAGGTTTACGCTTCAGCTTGTATACCCACTTAGTGCTAATGGCCTTCTTGCCAGGAGGCAAGTCACATAAGGACCATGTACCATTCTTCATTATAGCATCATATTCAGATTGCATAGCAGCCATCCAATTTTCTGAATTTTGTGCTTCATCAAAACAAACAGGCTCATTCTCATCACAGAGACTAGATGCAGCCATAGCATAGCAATCTGATGCAAAGGAGGCACTATGAGAGCCTGAACGAGTACGATATGACAAAGATGCATCTAATTTGTTGTCACGCAAAGTCTGCACCAGCCATTTTGGCATAATTTTTGCCTGCTCAATATCAGCTCTCTCATCAGCAAGTGCATCATGTAAATCTGCATCAGAAATGGAATGATCTGCATCATCATATGAAACTTGCAAAGGCTGAGAAGTTGCCTCATTAGGACCAACACTAGCCTGTCCACCTGTAAAAAGAGGCATCAAAGTATCATACATGTCTTTGGAGCTAACAGATGTCTCCTTAGTACATGAAAGCAATGGCTAAATAGCATCTTCCACAAAGACAACATCACGGCTAACGAGAATGCGTTTAGTCTGTGGATGATACAGACGATAGCCTTTACTTTCAGAACTATACCCAACAAAAATACATTTTACTGCCTTATCATCCAATTTTCTGCGATGTTGTTCAGGCACTAATGCATATGCCAAACAACCAAAAACACGCAGATGAGCAACAGATGGCTTCCGGTCATGCCAAGCCTCATATGGAGTGATAGACTGCAATGCTTTAGTGGGACACCTGTTCAGTACATATGCTGCACACATGACAGCCTCAAGCCAGAAACTATGTGGTAAAGCCTGACTTTTGACCATGCACCTCGCCATCTCCATGAGTGACCTGTTCTTTCGTTCAGCAACTCCATTCTGTTGAGGTGTATACGGTACTGTACACTGGTGTTTTATCCCACGTTCAGCCAGAAATGCATTAAAATCTGAAGACATATATTCCCCCCCTCGATCAGAACGGAGGGTGCCCATTTTACATGCTGACAGATTTTCAGCTAAAACCAAAAACTGTTTGAAGCACATGAACACTTCGGACTTTGCTTTGAGTGGATATACCCATGCATGCCTGGAAAAATCATCAATGAAAGTCACGAAGTAAAGGTAATTTCCAAAAGAGGGTGTCTGCATAGGACCACAGACATCACTATGTACAAGCTGCAATTTCTGCGTAGCCCGAACTGAACCATCTTTTGGAAAGGAAGAACGCTGCATTTTGCCCAAAATACAGCCTTCACAAACATGTTTTCCAGGTGCCTCAAGTTTGGGCAAAGAGGACACCATTTCAGATTTCTGTAGGCGTAACAAACTAGCAAAATTCAGATGACCAAAGCGTGCATGCCAAAGCTTTGCATCTGACATAGCCTGAGAATCATGAACTGCACATGCCGAATCATTCACAGATCTTTCATAGTCTATGAGCTTATATAGCCCACGACATAAGATGCTAGAAGCAATAATCACATCGCCATTTGAGAGATCATGGACTGTACACCTGTCATCAACAAATTTCACAACCAAGCCAATCTTGGCTAATGCAAAAACTGATAACAGATTCTTTTTGATCCCTGGCACAAATAAAGCATCTAACAAAGTGAAAGAACTACCATCAGCAGTAGTCAGAATGATCTTACCAACTCCCATAACAGGATAAGAGGAGTTATTGGCGCATGTGACAGTATTCCCTGTAGGGGCAGGCTCGAGTGAAGAGAAGAAACTGCGCTGTGAGGTAATATGTTTGGTCGCCCCATTGTCAAAGTACCAAACATCTGAGTCTACTGCAGACATGCACTGATCATGAGAAGATGGGTCAAAACTGCAGACAGTAGTAAACGCCCATTCTTCTTCCTGCACAAGATTTGCAGACTCTGTTTTTGGTGTAGAGGCCTCTGCAACAACCATTCCAGCCTCTTTCTTCTTTGCCTCTTTAGCAGCCAGTTTTGGACAGTTCTTTATAAGATGATCATTTCCTTTACAGTACTTGCAGAACAATTTCTGCTTTTCTGATTTCTTTTCATCTTTATCCTGGTTCTTCGATTGTGCAGCATTTGCAGATTTTTGCTTACTAGTAGAAGAGCTCCATTTTCCTTTGCCCTTTTGACTAGCCAGGAAAGCTTGATCTGCAACATGCATAATGGACCTGTTCTGCTTGGACTGATCTTCCTGCAACAGAACAGAGACTAATTCTTCAAATGACAAGGCATTCGGATTGCCTTTCATCATCAACCGAAGAGTAGAGGCAAAACTGTGATATGAATCAGGAAGACCATTCAGAACGGTCTGCACAAGTGAGCTATCTGGTATAACCTCATCAGCAGAAATCAATTGTTCCTTCAGGTCTTTGATCTTTGTAAGAAAACTGTCCATAGAATCACCTTCATTCATGTGCTCACTCTCCAACTGTTTTCGGAGGTAAGCAACACGAGCCTCATTCCTAGCCTGGTACAAAGTGGTAAGTGTATCCCAAGCATCCTTTGCTGTTTTGCAAGAGCGAATGTGAGGAATAATGGCACGTTTGACAGACAAAGCTATCAATGCATGTGCCTGGGCATCTCTGCCATCCCAAGGAATCTGCTCTACAGTAGGTGCAACAGAAACAGCAGCACGAACAGGAATCTGCGGAATATCATCTTCGACACCATCTTCATCAGCTCCAGTACCTCCAACACCTGTATTTGTAGTACCTGTAGTCGCAGGTGTAACAGGACGTCTTTCAACACCCTGCACAATGTTCCACAGTCCTTTTGCAACCAGTACATGTCGCATCATATAAGCCCATAATGGGTAGTTGGTACCATCCAACTTATCCTCAACAGCCAACATACGGAATACATCACTGCTTTCAGCCATGGCCGGTGACTAAAATACCTTGATGCAGAAAATTGACTGTATCTCAAAAAGTTGAACGGAACTGCCCAGACGAGTTCTGCTAGACCTGTAGCAAACTTCGAGACGCTTAAACTAGCGAACAGAAACTGGTATATACCTTTGGCACAAAAGGACGAAATAGCCTGCACAAGCACTGCGATAGTGTGTTCGGAGGCCGAAACGAGCTCAGATCACGATTCTCGGAAACACCCTGAGTATGCTCACCAAATTTCATGCGAATCTGAGACTGCAAACGGAGGAGTGTCGATGGCGCCCTAGAAGAAGCGACGACCTGCTCTGATACCAATTGTTGGAGATAGACGTCTGCGGAAGCACGCGAACAGCACAAGGAAGTAGAAGAAGCTTGGAGCACAAACACACAATACTGAATGTATTACTAGAGAATGTACAAAGATAAGTAGCCCATTAGGGCAATAGGCGTATATACAAGCCAGGGGAAAAAAACCTCCTAAAGAGGGAAAAAAGTGCCCCGGCAGTCCTAGAGTGTTCACACACATCACTACCTAAATATATCAACAGACCAAGCTTAGATCATTGTAAAATTTTTGGATGTATTGCTTTTGCTCATGTTCCTTCACAGGTTCGAGGCAAGATGGATCCAAAGGCAGAAAGGTGTGTATTTATTGGATATGACAACAATCAAAAGGGCTACAGGTTATACAACCCCACCAACAAAGGATTCTTGGTAAGCAGAGATGTAGTTTTTGATGAGAACAATTCATGGTATGAAGATTCATGCAGGAAGGTCAATTTACCATATGACCTTGAAGAAGATTTTCCAAAGCTTGGTAGAGAACAATCAAAGATTGAAGAACAAGACACCTCAGAGGATGATGAAGAATCTCACATGGAAAAGATCAAAGCATGGAAGTCTAAAGGTAAAGCAAAATTGCAGGAACTTGGACATGAGGCAGAATCATCACATCATGGCCTAAGAAGATCTATGAGGGAAAAGAAAAAACCAGAAAGGTATGGGTTTGACACCTCATTAGTAACTAAACATTCTATCTACATAGCACAGGACATAAACCAAGAGGAGCCATCATCATTTGAAGAGGCCAAAGCAAAAACAGAATGGAAGCATGCAATGAAGGAAGAGATTGAAGCACTTGAGGAAAACAACACTTGGGATTTGGTGCGCAAGACTTCATGCATGAAGGTAATAGGCTCAAGATGGGTCTATAAACTCAAGAAGAATTCTGATGATTCCATTAACAGGTATAAGGCAAGGCTTGTAGCAAAAGGCTTTGCACAAACTCAGGGAATTGATTATGAGGAGACCTTCTCTCCTGTGGCAAAGATGCCTACTATTAGGGTTTTGCTTAGTATTGCCTCTTCCAAGAACTGGAAGATACTTCAACTAGATGTAAAGAATGCATTCTTGAATGGTTGGATAACAGAAGAGGTATATATGGCACAACCACCTGGTTTTGAGAATCAAGTTTATCCTGATTATGTGTGTAAACTTAACAAAGCATTGTATGGTCTCAAGCAAGCTCCAAGAGCTTGGAATTTCAGGCTTGTTTCATTCTTGCAGGACAAAGGCTTTCAAACAAGC
This sequence comes from Ceratopteris richardii, assembly GCA_020310875.1. Lineage (NCBI taxonomy): Eukaryota > Viridiplantae > Streptophyta > Polypodiopsida > Polypodiales > Pteridaceae > Ceratopteris > Ceratopteris richardii. The sequence continues at coordinate 90,161,176 of CM035410.1, forward strand.
AAGGCAGATCCTTCACTCTTTATTAAAAAGAGTAATTATGAGGTCATCTATCTATGTTTATATGTAGATGATATTATATTGACACGAAATGATGCAGATGGTATGAAGAAGATCAAAGATCAGATGAGAGAAGAGTTCAAGATAAGTGATTTGGGTTCACTTACCTACTTCCTAGGTTTGGAAGTTGTCTACAAAGATCATGGTTTGTTTCTCACTCAAAGGAAGTACATAAAGGACATGTTGGCAAAATTCAAGATGCAAGATTGTAAGATTGCAGGTACTCCAATGGAGGTCAATCACAAATTGAGCTCACATGAAGGTGAACTCATAGAGGACATCACATCATATCAAAGTCTAGTCGGTAGTCTCAACTATGCCACATTGACAAGAGTAGATATATGTTACAGTGTGAGTGTGCTAAGCCAATTTATGCACACACCAAGGAAACCACATATGGATGCTGCCAAAAGGATTCTCAAGTATCTCAAAGGAACCATAAATGAAGGACTTTATTATCCTTTTGTATCTGATTTAGGTTTGAAGCTATTTTCTGATGCAGATTGGGCTGGCTCCAAGGAAGATAGAAGGAGCACTTCAGGTTATCTTACCTTTGCAGGTTCAAAGCTTATTTCATGGTCATCCAAGAAGCAACCCACAGTTGCTGTCTCTTCTACTGAAGCTGAATATAGAAGTCTTGCCATAGCTACACAAGAAGCTATGTGGATGAAGACATTGTTCAAAGATCTTGGATTGGAGTTTGGAACTCCAACTATTTTTGGTGACAATATGAGTTCTATTCATTTGGCTGCTAATCCTATTTTTCATGCAAGGACTAAACATATTGAAGTTCATTATCACTATGTACGAGAGAAGGTTCTAATCAAAGAGATTCAAATATCATATGTGTCCACTCATCAACAATGTGCAGATATTCTAACCAAAGCATTGGATGGTACAAAGCTTTGCAAATTCAAGGCTATGATAGGTTTGCAGGTAATCTTGGAAGATTGAAGACCTCAAGCATACTTGGCTTGAGGGGGAGCTGTTGGAGCAAGTCTATGACAAGCCTAAGTATTGGCTTGAGTCTCACAAAGTCTTAGAAGAAGCTTTAAAAAGAAGACTATGTAAAGTTCACTTGTGAACTACCTCTTGTAACTTTTGAAGAGTTTACTTAATGTAAAAGTAAGAGAATCTTAAGTGGTTGAGTCCACATGATCAAGAATGGAAAGAGGAGCCACGAATTCGTGATTTGTGGTAGGTAGAGAATCAAATCAATCATTGATTGATTGGAGAGTGATTGAGGGAAGTTAGCCTCCCAAACTCAACTATAAATAGATGGCAGTTTTAGTCGTGGTTAGAGAGACCTATGTGAAGACCTTCAAGAGCTAAGCTTTATGCCATATCAAGGTGTGATTACAAGGCACACATATGTATCAGTAAGTCATTGTATTGTACAAGCAATATACTTTCATTTTCATGATTATTTAAGTTCATCTTTCCATGTTCTTGTGAAGTGTACTACTCACTGCCATTACTCTCAGTTTTCTCAGTCAGCTTGCAGAGATTTTTTCTTTGAGCTTGGTGCATCATTTTCAGTGATTTAACTTGGTAACGTTAGCTCTATAAGTCTACTATATGCTCACAAATTTTCATGTCATTTGGATGTTGCAATCTTCAGTTATGTTCATTTGAAGTCAACAGGGTCTGTTCATCTTCACTTTTCTGTCAGGTACCCGACTTTTTCACTCATCTTGTCAGAGGTGTTTCTCAGTGGGTACTTATCTAAATTCAGTGATTTAAAGCTTGTTGGATTCCGCTTACTGTCTAGTATAACCATACAAATTTTCATAATCATTGGATTTCTACATTTTGAGTTATGGTGATTTTTTGTCTCACTGGTCTATTTCTGTAGCAGCCCGTGAAAATCGGGATGATGTCATCACTTGTTAAAACTCATTCTCAGTGTGTGGTTCATTATTTTTGATGAGATTAAGTTAGCTCTTTAAGTTGCCTAGACTTCCCCAAGAGGAATTGAGTTAATTGCTGCTGTGCTCAGAGAATTATGTAAAACACTGGACAGGTGTATGAACCAAGAATAGCAAGTTTTCACCTCTGAGCTAACTCCAACTTATCTGTTTTGATCTATCTTTTTGAGAGTGATCTTCCAAGGTACATAGGGTGTCTAATACATCCATTGGCAAGCTAAAAGGGCCCACCATATACTCCTGGAGTTCATTTGGCTGGTGTAGATCAAGGATTTTGCAACACCTCTTCATCTTCAAGCACATACCTACCATCTCTTCACAACATAGAGGTGCATACACACACATGCATACATATTTCATACACATATACATATGCATATGCATACATACACACAAACACACATACATGTTTTAGGGTTAGGGTTTTTGATGTTTACACATATACACACATAATACATAAACACATGCTCACATATACACATGCATACATACATACACTACACACACATCATATATACATACACACATATGCATGTTTTAGGGTTAGGGTTTTAGGATTAAGGTTTTGTGCTTTTACATATATACACACATGCATACACACATATACACATATAGACACATAATACATATGTACATACACACACACATACACGTACACACACAAAGACACACACACACACATACATACATACATCTATACATACATACACACACACACAGATATATACACACATGCATACATACATACACACATGTGACATATACATACACACATATAAATGTTCTAGGGTTAGGGTTTTAAGACTAGGTTTTTTGGCTTTTACTTATATACACACATGCATACACATATACATGTTTTAGGTCTAGGTCTTCATGATTAGGGTTTAAGGGTTTTTACATAGATACACATATGCATACACACACATACACACCCACCCACACACACACACACACACACACACATATATATATATATATATATATATATATATATATATATATATATATATATATATATATATATATATATATATATATATATATATATATATATATATATATATATATATATATATATATATATATATATATATATATATATATATATATTCACATACATATATATATACACAAAAATACACACATATACATGTTTTAGGTCTAGGTCATTAGGATCAGGGTTCTAGGGTTTCTAAAAATTCATACAAATATTTACACATATACAAATATACACACATAATACTTATAAGATACATAAGAAAGATCAGACAAAAATTACGAAGCTGGGATTTTGTTGCTTGTTTTTGTTTCTTAGCTTTTGTATAGGACAAGTTTTAGTTTCTATCATTTATACATCACAGTTTAAAGAAAATATTAATCCATTAATTTGCATTTATCTTTACATGGCTGACAAAGCACCTACAAGTAGTACTTCTATTGAATGTGATTTACCTTTTTCTTTATTAGAAATAATTTTTTTTCTATTCCACTAGAGGTTAGTGTTTCCCAAAATACAGTAAATAATACAATTAATGAAGAATTAGTTAAGGATTGTGTCGTACAGGAAACTTTGTATTCGCTAGATTATGATCGTCGATTGTCTAGAGTGTTACCTTTGATTTCTACTATTTTACCCGACCCTGAAAATAGTGAATTTCTGTTTCCTCCACTCGTAAATAGAAATACTGTTTGTTCCCAATTAGATTCAAATGAAACTAAAACTGTTAAAGGTAGAGTAACTAGTGAAGAGCTGATCCTTCCAACTTATAAAGACGCAGTCAATAGGTATAGAAACGCACTTCCTTATGGTCCTTAGTAAAAATGTGTGCCCTGCCACAGACACCTCGCGTGCGTCATTAGCGAGACAGTTGACTTGATCCAGCGACCGTCGTGAGTCGCTCCCACAGTTGAACCCGATGTGAACTAGGTCACGGCAAGACATGTATAATTTCTTTTCCTTTTTGCATATGGAATAGTTTTGTTTAGGATAAGCGGTTGCAGCATCTTGTGGTGGTTCAACTCACAAAGGCAGTACTCAAAAACCTTGTGATTCCTTGGGTGTTGAGGGTTGGGCTTACGCTCTGAGTGCCTCAATGGGAATAGGCAAGTGGTTCAACTTCATCTTGCCACCCCTACGATCAAGAACTTGAAGAGAAAATTACGTTTGCACACACATCATTTAGTTTTTTCTTGTATTAGATATTTTTTTTACTCAACAATGTATACTTGAATTTATCACGTGCACTTTAGCTTCGTCATCAAGCATCAGGTATATTCACTAAACTTAAACTTTGTTTGTTGCTATTTTAGTAGGACTTTAAAAAATAGTTTTTAGGATAAAGAATTTAAAAATATCAGGAGTTTTTTCAAATCTGATTTAGAATAGTACGACTTTTTGAAATTTCAAAAGAACTTTTATTTGAAAGTTATTAACTACTTTACGAGAATTGTTAAAAGGATTTTTAATTTTAGCAAAACTAGAATCAAATAATTTAATTAACTTGGTAAGAGACCAAAAAACAAGAGTACAAGAGGAAATTAAAGATCTTGTCAAAAAACTTAAGTCTAATTCAAATATACAAAATAAAATGGATGAATTGTTTCGAAATATGAGGTCTAAAAAACTCAAGGGCAGAAAGTAGTGGAGGCAATGCTTAAGGAAAAAGGGAAGTTCACTCGGGTAAATACAACTAATTATCTAGATACATTTGAAGATATAGCAAAATTGCATGGTTTGCCTGTATCTAAGTGGATAACGTATCTAGTGAGGATTGCCATAGGGTCAGCTATAAGTGTAATTGAACCTCATAGTGAGCTTGAAGGGGATGACTTTAGGAAACAAATGCATAAGGAGTTCTACCTTGAAGATTACAGTCAGCATAGTAGAGAAGGATTCATGAAATGGCTTAGCACTCCTAAGACTCAGATTTCCCTTGCACAATTACATGGTGAGCTTATGAAAAGGTTTTTAGAGTTGCTAGAATAGGATAGGACTGCACTCACACCTGACATAATCCTATATTTTCTAAAGGTATTACCTTCACATATAAGAAGTGAAGTTGAAAGGAGGCTTGAGGAACCCGGGAAAAGATATGGCCTTACGGATGACAGGGGAGCATTAAAACAAGTAGTAGAGGCAGTAGCCCAAATGAAACAAAGGCAAACATTACTTTATGATATCAATCTAAGTTTCCCAGCAGTATGCCTATCTACTCCAATTCCTAAAGTTAGTATTAATCCTAGTACCACTGAACAAGTATCTACATAAAAAATTCCTACAATTTGAAATATTATTTAGTAAATTAGATAATATGATGTAGATGCATACAAATATGTCTAAAGAAGTAGCTACACTTCAAAATATAGTCTATTCATCAACCTCTCAAGATAGGATAATTTTAGGACCCCAATTTACTAATGCCCCTCAAATAAATCCAATGCATGTAGCACCTTTTATGACTCAACCAATAGCTCAAAATAATGAACAGAGGGGCGCATTCACCCGATAATGTGTTTGCGACTCTACAAGACACATGTCCTACGCTTGTGAAGCTTTAATAGAAGCAAAGGAAAAGAAACTAGTAATAGATATAGATAAAAAATTATGTGATTACCACACCCACCTTCCATTAGCTGTAAATTTTGGAAAAGGGGGATTGCAAAAATTATATGAAAAATTATATGAAGCTCAAAAAAATTCTTCCACGGTTAGGTTAGAATATGAGGAGAGTGATTTAGAAGATGAAATTAAAAATTATTCAATTCAAGCACTAATAAAAGCCACGGATGATATAATGCATAAAATAGCATGGGACTCAATCATCGATCATTTCTCAATCTTTTCACATATAGCAAATGTGGAAGAGAAGAGAAAACTTGATAAAACTCAGGACATAGATAAAACTAATCAAAGAGTAACTAGAAAAAAGTTAAGGGAAGAACCTAAAAATGTTTAGTTTAAGGAAAACACAAATTTAGACTTAAATGAATAAAAAACAAGAGAAATAAGGGAGGGGAAACAACCTGAAATATCAAACAAACCTTTAGATTCAAAGCCTAGTGAACAAACAGAACAAAATGAGGAAAAAAACAAACAAACCTAAACGAATTCTTAAAGCCATTTTAACCTCAAAATTAGAACAAAAAAATGATGCAAAAGAAATACTTTATGACATACTTTTGAAAAGTCAAGTGACTTTGTCACTTGAACAATTATTTTCTATAGAAAAACTTGAGTTTTAAGACAACTTTAGGAAAATGATTAAGAGAAAACGATTCCCAGTTAATACTGATATTAAAATGCAAGAAAATGTAGATATGTCCCATATATCAAAAGATCTTCTTTCTTTTGACTCTGATGATGACGAAGAAAGTGAAGGTTATGTCAATAAAAATTTTCTAGGTTCGATTCTTCTAGATAATATAAATGAAAAATCTGAAAGTAATTATAAGAAGAGTTTTTGGGCTAGAGAAACGCCATAAATAAAAGTGAACTTAGGAGATAAAAAAAAAGTCATATATAGCCTTAGCTTTATTAGACTCAAGTTTTGAAATTAATGTAATCTCAAAAGAATTGTATGATAAATTTAAATGGCTAATTGATAAACAACATGGGTGGATAATGAGAACGGAAGATAATGGATGTGGTGCTCTTTTAGGAGCTTGTGCAAACATCCCAATTTTAATAGGAGGAATAACTAAAACGTTTCATTTTTTTATTCAAGATAATTGCTCTTACGAAATCATTTTAGGACAACCCTTTATTTGTGAAACACGAATGCTAAAATTAATACAAAATATAAAACAATTTATAAAGAAGTTAAACCTCTATCCTAGGCTTTACCTCAAGGGAGTGACCAGAAAATAAATATAGTAGCTAATGATCCCATTTTACATGATATTTCAAAAATAGGACATAATTTTACTGACGAAACCATTAAATTAATAAAAATAGTAAACAAAGACTCTTTTATATTTCCTACTGAACGTGAAATGTTTTGTGAAATGATAAGAAAACATGGAAAAGCTTTCTCTCTTTATCCTCATGAAATAGGATGTGTTGACCCTAGAATAGTATCTCCAATGGTTATATTTACCGTAGCTCATATTCCTTGGAATCTTCACCCTATACGAGTTCCAAAGGCTCATTTACCTGAGCTAATGAAACTACTTAAGGAGAAGATGTATATGAAAATTCTAGAACCTTCCTCTGTACCTTATTCTAATAGATGATTTACCATTCCTAAAAAAATGGGAAGCTTAGATTTATCCAGGATTTACAAGCTGTAAATAAAGTCACAATTAGGAATGTAGGAACTCGTGCTATTGTAGGAGAATGCACCGAAGCTTTTGTTGGGCATTCTATCTATTCTATGGGTGATTTATATTCTGGTTATGATGAGTTCGAGCTTGCTACTAAGAGTAGAGATATAACTATAATGAAGACTCCTTTAGGTTAAGTTCGAATGTGTACTCTACCTCAAGGAGCTACAAACTCGGTAGCACATATGATGAATGCAATGAATATGGTTCTTCATGAATTTATTCCTAATGTGACTATGCCACTTATAGATGATATTTGGATTAAAGTCTGTGAAGAAAAGGAAAAAGATGAAACATTAGATTCTTTAGGATAGAAACTTTGTATCTAATCATATTTCATATTGCGAGAAAATACTTAAAATAATTGAAGAAGTAGGATTAACATTTTCCATAGAAAAATTAGTATTTGGTGTAACTGAATTTCTTATTGTAGGACATCTATGTGGATACTATGGACGTAGGCCATATCCACCAAAAGTGGATGCTATAAATAAAATATCTGAAACTTGTAGAAATATTAGTGAGGTAAGACGTTTCTTAGGTGCATGTGTTTTTAATGCTATTTGGATACCGCATTATGCCCATGTAGCTAATCCATTATATGATCTACTTAGGAAAAATAGGAAATTTAAATGGACTAAAACTCATATTAAAGCAATGAAGAAATTAAAAAGTTTACTTTCTAATGCACCTGTTTTAAAACGTGTAAATTACTCAAATAATAAACCAATTATCTTAACTGTAGATACAAGTCCCATAGGTATAGGATGGGTAATTAGACAAGATGATAGTGAGGGAAATAGATATGCTATTATATTTGGGGCAAAAATTTTACATGAAACTCAAAAACATTATCCTCAAATAAAATGGGAATTATGGGGATTAGTTACTACGTTAAAAACTAACAAGGAATAATTTATATGAGCTGATGTAGTAATAGAAACGGATTGTTTACCATTAATAGGAATGATTACTAATTTTTCTTCTCCAAACATAGCAATGTTAAGTTGGATATCTTATATTAAGTTTATTAATCCTGTTTTAAATCATATTTCTGGGAAAACTAACTCCGTAACAGATATGCTTTCTAGGGCTAAGTTTGAAAATGATGACATGACTGAAACTTAATCAAATGTGATTAATTATATTTCTGATGTTTATATCTATGAGAAATATAATGAAAAAGAATATGAGGGAATTTGGTATGATATAGGATTTTATCTTAGCACTTTAAAACAATTACCTGTTTGGACAGCTAATAGGTTTAGAGATATTAGGAAACGTGCATTTAATTTCTTTCTAAAGGATGGTTTTATTTTGCATCATGCAAAAGGGAAGATTAGGTTTCCGCAACGAGTTTTAGGAAATAAAAACCTTCAAAATAGAGTTATGAAAGACATGCATGAAACCCATCGGGCAGGGCATAAAGGCTTCTATGCGACGTATGATAAAATTATAGAAGTTTTTTGGTGGCCAGGTATGTATGTGAATGTACGTGACTTTGTAAGTACTTGTACTACTTGTCAGGTACATTCATCAATTAGAGAGGGAACCAGTGCACCTGACTTACCCTCCTTGTATTCATTACAAGTGGGTAGTTGATTTAGTAACCATGCTTAAAGGTTTAGATAGGATGAGGTATATAGTATTAGCTAGGGAAGATTTTACCAATCATGTAGAGGGTAGAGCTCTTCATACTAAAACTACTTATAACATATGTAGATTTTTATTAGAAGAAGTTAGTTCTAGATCTGGCTATGTAGAAAAAATAGTAACAGATAGGGGCGAATTAGATGCTCGAGAGGCAAGAGAATTCTTTGATCAGCATGGGATTTGACTATCTCTCACAACTTCTTATAATCTAGAATCTAATGGTAAGATTGAACAAGGTCATCCATCTATTGTGAAGGCAATATCTAAGACCTACAATGGTGATACAGAGCAGTGGCCTAGGTTCCTTCCATTCGCACTATGGGCAGACATAATGACCTATACTAGGTCTATATGATTCATGCCTGTAGAACAAATGTACTGTCAGAAGCCAATTTTTCCTATCCAGACCTAGATTATTTCATGGATGATGCTTTCGTGGAATAATGAGATGACTCGTGAAGATGTGATTTCTATTAGGATTATGCCGTTAGATCTAGAAAATAAAATGATTGAAAAAGATGTACAAAAAGTTAGAGAATCACGACTTAAAAATAAAATTACTTCGATAAAAGACATAGAATTAGGCCTCGTACTATAGAAGAAGATGATTGAGTATTAGTTTACAATAGTACTTTTGATACACAGTATGATGCTAGGAAGAAGTTAATTAAAAGATGGTTTGGTCCATATGTAGTAGTAACTGATTTTGATAATGGTACATTTAAACTTAGGGAATTTGATGGTTCTTTGTTGAAAAAATTGATTGCAGGGAAAAGGATTAAACTGTTCAAGAAATAAAATAATGAAGATTATGAGAGTGGTGAAATTGATGAAGATGCTGATGAAGATTAAAGATCTCTTTTGAATCACGTGAAAAACTTTTAATTAACGACTTATTTGATTTTTTGTGTATATGCACTGCATTACTGAATGAGTTAAAAAGATATGTTCATTTTTTTTTTAAATCAAGTAGACTATAAGATGTTAAATAGCTGATATATTTTATGATTGATGCATGAAAAACTTGTATTCATATGAATTAAATCAGATAGTTAAGTAGAAACTTTTAGAATTGGAAGCTTGTGGAAGAAATGGTAGACTTATTATGAGTACATGTATATGCCAAAAACTTTAACCATTAGTAAGAAGGATTTTTGTATCTTACTATTTATTCCTTATGAGATTTGACCTCCAAATGAATTAAAAGATAAGACTTCATACCCAATTTAGCCTATATGTATGTGTTTGTAGTTAGTGCGCTATGATGGGCTAGTCGACGGATGGAACAACCTTGGTTAGGTGATCAAGGCCACAAGATCACGCTAGTTTCATCATAGGCCTAACCTTTATGTTGTCATGCACGTGCGTGGGTCAGTAGGTGGGTGGAGTCACTCTGGTCGGACGGCCAGAGCCATGAGCCAACGTTGATTTCATGTAGGGCTGACATAGTAGTGTCGTGTGCTTTGCCAGGTTGGCAGACAAGTGGGATAAACTTGGCCGAGTGGACAATTCTAGGAGTCGCACCCAATTTCGGTATAGGCTGATTTGTTTAAAATAAATAAATAAAGAGCTGAGTTGGGATGAAGTAATAAAAAAAATAAAAAATGAAATGAAAAATGAAAAAGAAATGAATGGACTGTGAGACCATAGGAAATAAAAGTAGGAATCAAATATTTTTAT
>CM035410.1:90176815-90239315 GCA_020310875.1 Ceratopteris richardii
GTTGAATGAAAGCGATGTCACTCTTCTTTCAAAAAAGAAAAGATTTTCCCGACATTTGTCTGTTTTCAACTTAGGCTTCAGATTACTAAATAGTCGAAGAGATAGAGCTAAGGCATTTTTCTGTTTTCAAATTATCCGTTTGGATTATAAGAGTACTATACGATCTATTATATTTGAAGTATGTAATAATGAAATTTTTGTTCTTACTATTTTGATAGATGAATTTGAAGCTTGTTTATATATATATATATATATATATATATATATATATATATATATATGTGTGTGTGTGTATGTGTGCGTATGTGTGTGTAGGTTAATAATGATATATATATAGAAACGCAATAATGATATAAAGAAACTTTCGATTCTTTTCAAAAGCGTGATGAAGACCGTATTTCCGAATTCTCCTTAAATATATTTAAAAGCAACTAACGATTCGAGGGATAGGATGACCGTGATTTAAAAGAGAAAACAAGTGGAGACCTACTACTGCTTCCGCACAAAACCATAAAAGTTGTAATTAGAGCCGTATATTCAAACTTAATATAAGCTGAGACAATCAATGTAGATGTGATTGAAAAAGCTCTCAATTCGTACAATGAAACACGAAAACAAATTGAGAGCGGCGGAAAATGCCAGAAGGAAAGCTGATTTCATGCAAATATTCTCTGCCAATGAAAGGAGAAAGAATCTTATGGATCGTTTCTCAGTGCCAATCAAGATATTTCGCTCTTAATATTTCTCGAATAGATAGTCAAATTCAATTAACGGGTCTTGAATTTAATGGCAGATATTATGCATTAAGTAACCAATGAGTACAGCTAACATAATCAAGAAACGTCTAGTTAAGTTAGGAAATGTCAAATTCTCCACTCCTGCCTGAGGAGTTAGTCTTCCTCTTCTTTATAAAAGAAAAAAGAGCTATGATACTTCAAGTGGAATTTTACAGAGAGTGATGGAGAAGTAACAAGAAGACGAAAGAAAATTTGACATCTTGTTCAATAAAACTTAAAGCTAATCTGAAAAAAAATATGTATCGAATGAAACCGATGTCACTCTTCTTTCAAAACAAAAAGATTTTCCCGATATTTTTTTTGTTTTCAAATTAGGCTTCAGATTACTAAAAGTAGAAGTTTCTAGATGAAAGATAGAGCTGAGGTATTTTTCTGTTTTCAAATTATCCTTCTATATGATTCATATTCTTTTGGATTATAAGAGTACTTTTGGTGCTGTCAATAACATGAATGAATATTCATGTGCTGTCTAGTTGTAATGAGGATTCTAGCATTATTGCTGCTTTCAAGCAATTATCATGTGTGATTTCAAAAGAGACAAACATTTTAGACAATGAAGTTGGTTACATAGGGATAGTCTTGGCATCTAGAAGATATGGTTTTGTATCTTCAGACACGTAAACAAAATTTATATTTATCAAAATAAGATCTATTATTCTTTTAAGCACATAATAATGAGGTCTTGTTCTTTATATTTTGATAGTTTAATTTGAACCTTGATTAGTTTGGAGCTGATTATAAGGGTGGTAATTGCACAATATAAAATAATTATCCGGGTTTTTGAAAATCGATTCTTCAAAGATAGTGGATTTACAAAATAACCATATATTCTTCCTACGCATACAAAATAAGTATTTCTTTATAAAAACTGTAAAGCGGCGAAAAATGGGAGAAGAAAAGCTCATTTCACGCAAATATTCTCTACAAATTAAAGGAAAAAAGAATTTTATTGATTGTTTCTAAGACCCAATCAAGATTTTTAAGTGCAGAACTGGATTTCGTTGTTTATATTTCCCGAATAGAAAATTAAATTCAATCCACGATTTGCGAATTGAATACCAGATATTATGCATTGAGTAAGCAAAGAATCGAGCTACGTTGATAAAAGTCGAACTCACCACTTATGCGTGAGGAGTTAGTCTTCCCTTTCTTTATAAAAAGACAGAAAAGCTATGATACTTCAAATGGAATTCTACAATAAAGGATGGAAAAGTAACAAGAAGAAGAAAGAAAAATTGACATCGTATTCAATAAAACTTAATGCCAATCTGAAAAAAGTATGTATTGAATGAAACCGATGTCACTCTCCTTTCAAAAGAAAAAGATTTTCCCGATATTTGTCTGTTTTCAACTTAGAATTACTCAACGTAGAAGTTTTTATTTGAATACGACTTGAACCGACCGGATTGACGACCTTGCAAACATGTGAAAGTGATGGAGTCCATAAAGCTGACGGACGTTTCATGTAGCTTCCTCATCATTGAATGTCGCCGTCGTCAAAGGCTTGGTGTACACTCAACCAAAGCAGTAGCTTGGGAATGGACGAAATATGCGTACCTACGAGGAAAGAAAAGCAAAGCAGTAAGAAAGTAGCATAAAGGCAGGTAAACGTCTAGAAAAATTGAAAAGAGAAACACGCAAATAGGAAGAACGAAACACATGTTCCTTTCATGGTTAGACCAGGAATGAACGTGCTCGTACAAAAATGTCAAACGCTGCAGTGACATGCCTCTATTGATTAGAAAAAAAGGCATTGTTTATATACAAAATTAGAAGTCCATTTGTACTGTAAAAGGTCTTGCCTCCTTTTTAAAATGTTTATACTTAATGAAAGGTAAAAAGAAAAAAATCTCTGTAGGTCAGTCTTGCTTTAGCTTGGCGTTCATATAATTTCATCTAAGAGTTTTTCCATGTGTTTCATAGAGTACGACATGCATACGAATATATTCCAGATATATTGAACGTTTGATCCACAAACGTTCTTGTGAAATTATTCTAGTAAAGAAGATACGATCATTCTTGGAGAAGTCTTACAGACACAATGCAATAATAGAGCTGAACAAAACTTCGGAGATCAATTTGAAAGCATCGATATGGACTTAATTCAGAGAAAAAACAACATAAGATACAAGGAGTAACTATTCATTTTGAAAAAATTCCTCCTTTTCAGAAAATGCTCCTTAGAAAAACGATCAAAAAGTAATTCTAACAAAGAAAACAATACAAAATAATTATATTAATATTGATACAAGATTATATGGTCTATTATTCAATCGAGAAAATGATGTACTCGAGAGAAACCCTATTGTGGGCCGTAACGATGAACAAATATCATTTTCTAAAGAAATGCAAAGAATGACACTCAAGTACAAACAAAAGGAAAAAAGGATGCAATTTTACATGAACGACATTACGGATTCTCGTTTCTCCTCTCTCAAGCTTGTAAGGAGTACAACTTCAACAAGACGAAAAATCCATACATTTTCAAACATAACTTTATATCAAGACAACAAATCTAAGATCTCCAAGCATTATTTGGAATCCTTCGTTTATATGTGCATGCTACATCTCATTGTCACCAAAAGTTGCGAAATGTTATGATAACTCAGCCTTTTTAACATAGTTGAAAAGAAATTCAATGGTATAGAAAGGAAGTTCCGCCTTGGCCTACTCTCTGCACTTTAATTAAAGAAAGAAAGAAAAAAGACGTTTAATTTGGCCTTCGTATCCTTTAATCTTAGTCTTTGTCTATGTGTTTCATGGAGAGTGGCATGCATACGTATGTATCCTAGCACTTCTTTGACAAATTTTTGTTGATGTTTTATAATCTGAACATTTCAGTGTACACGAAAATCTCCATGGCTCCATCCAAGAGGTCTCAAGTTGAGGCATTGGACCCGTCAAAACATACTTTCTCAGCACTCTTCTATCTCAATCATAATGTACATAAATCTTGGCACATATTTTGTGGGTTTCAATCATCAGTGCATAAACAAAGAATTTCTTGTACATGAGCACTACGATAGCACCATATATTTCTTTACTTTTTACTCGCTATTGCTAGTACAATAATTTGTTTGGTAATTCAAACACCATGCTTCTCATTTATCTCCTACATTGCGTTTCACATGGACTATCTCTTTAAAATAAGATGAAAAGAACATGAATCAATTTTTTTGATATTGTTTTTTGCATACAAAGTACAACATCGTATAAAGAAACATAAAGAATATATGGAGAGAAAGAATAAATAATTTAAGCTTAGAGAGAAAGAGAAAGAGAGAGATAGAGAGAAAGCTATAGATAGAGAGAGAAAAAGAGAGAGGTAGGATGGCGGAATAAAAAGGGGGAGAAACAGTCAGAGAGAAAGTTATTAAGATTAAGGCGGTGTGGTGCAATGGGGAGGCCTCGTGGATCAAGTTGATCTTTAGAAAACAAGAATATGTTGACTTTCGTGGGATTTTCAAATTCGAAAAACCTTGACATTTTGACCCTCTTGTTTTCCCTAATTCCTATTTTCCCAAAAGGCTCGAATTGTGTGTGCTCCCTCTAGAAGAGTTGGAATAAAGTCAAAAGCTTCATAAGAATCAGTGAAGATTGGAAGTGGGCAGCTGGTATTAGATAGAATGACTCTATCTAGTTTTCGATCCATGGCATCAAGAATGTGGAATCTTGGAACATTAGAAATGCCAAGAGGCTATGGAACAAAAGCTTCAAAAAATGGAAACATCTTTGGAAACAAGACACCAACCAATGGATCAAATTCGAGGATATTGACCCTAGCATCAACATTACCTATGAAGAATGGAATACTCTACAAAGCAGATGTCTTGCTTGGGACCGCTCTAAAGTCCGTCTTGTCATGGGGCACGACCCCCTATGCCCACTTTGTCTCAGATGGCACAATGGTAATCACTTACCAAAAATCCCGAACATCAAAGAAATTATTGATTATCACGTCAACCGCAAAAGAAAGTGGTGCCTAACGTGGACATGAATGTGGTGGGATATGAAGTTCATGGCTATCTGGCACCCTCTCATTAAAATCAAAAAGTCTGTCCTCTTATGGAAAATTCTTCATCGAGGAATCGGGACCAACCTAAAGGCAAAATTTTTGGGGTGCCTCCCTTGTGCAAGCGCTATTGCCGGTCCACTGAAGATGTTGCCCACATCTTCTTTAATTGCCCAAACTCCAATAGGATCTGGCAGATTGTGAGAAAGAAAATTAGACTTTAGAAACATATAAGTTGGAATCAAGCTCCACTAGGAGAAGCGACCGGTTGCTCTACGGCTCTCTGGAATGCCATCAGAGGAGAGATCCAACGGAAGATCTCGCAAGAAAGATGTGCTTATAACTTTGGCGACTACCCCAAAGAGTGGTCGTTTGGGAAATCCTTCTTCCTCCTCGGCAAAAGAATCGCTAATTGTAAGAAATCCCCCCCCCCCTTTAGACATCATCAAGTGCTCCTTCTGATCAACAACAAGCTTAAACCCAAGTGGGCCCCACATGATGGTGACAAGAGGGTTATTAACCTTCTTTGCAATGCCATCTACACTCTATAAAATCTACCCCTACTCTGTGAGCTTCGGGGGGTCCTGTGGGAACTAGTCCCGTTGACATGTACTTTGCTTTTAATTAATTCAAGTCCAGGAGAGTAGGCTTAGGCCGAACTTCCTTTATATTACAAAAAAATCTATTAAGATAAAAGAGCGGTCATCCAACACAAACATGTGAGGACTTACATACTTGAAAAAATCTACGATTTAGATCATTGAAATTTTTTATTCCATGTAATTCTATGTATAATTATGACCTTATTAGATGAGAATAGCTGATATTAAAAAATGCAAAGTGATTTTCGGAAATTTTTACTTCCCTCCGGTTTTTAAGGTGATCTGATAAAATTTTCACCTCCTCCATCTTAAGACTCCAGAGAACTTACAATTAAATTATTTTCTCCACAACGTGTAAAATCTCGTAGACACATTATTCGTTTGGAAACTACAAAAATTCCAACAGCCTTAAACACATTTTTGAATGAACTGCTCCGAATTTCAAGACCGATTCGGCATCCCCGTTGAGTGCTTAGTTTCAGTACCCCGTGTGTGTGTGCGTGTGTATTAAGTTTTTATTTTTCACTACCGTGCAAAGACATAGTGGATTTGTGTGTGCATGTGTGTGTCTGTGTGTGTGCGTGTGTGTCACAATTTGTTTTCTGAAAATCAGTGCCAATTACGTAAACTTTTACTCTGCTCATATACTATCTAGTTTTCATTTATTACACTATTTTATAGACGATTTCTTCTTGGAGGTTTGTGCATATTTAGATAATAATGTCTTAGTTTTCTCACTTCAAGTTTCACCACGTGCACGGAAGAGTGCAAATGCACATCCCATTTTCTTCAATTTTCACTCTTTGACGTATTCAGCCTTGCAAGAATAAGTGATTTCTTTCTTAAATATATTTTTATTGCAGCATTTGGAAATGATATTCAGAAAGCCCTTGAACATGTTCAAGTAAAGAAACTAGTTTTCCGTGACATACACAGTGATTCAATGCTTTCACATCGTCATGAAGCTTTTCTTATGTCCTTAGATTCCAAGTTCCTCAAAGATAATAGCTATTTGAATAACGAAAATTAAAACTTGGAAGGATTTGATGCGCTCATATTTGTGGAGAGATTTTATATCAGAATTAGTCAAGGGAGTGACTAAGAAGTCCAATAAAGGTCATGAAATATATGGTTGTAACATACGAAATTCCAAAGATAAATATGTGCTAGGTAATTTAATGTTAACACGTTCCAAATATATTTACCGCTAAGCCATTCCTTCTAAGACTTTCTCAAAGAGCTCATAGAATTCTAACTTGTATGTATGAAAATAAAACCTTGTTAAAAATGACTAAGTAAACCTCCAAGAGTTGAGGATCATAAAACTAGGAGAACTCTTTTTGAGAGCAAGACAAGTGAGGATATGCTCATAAAACGTTTCAACGAAATGCATATCTCATATGATATCTCTCCTAAATGAATATACAACCATGCTGAACTACCCCCCGTCAGGGATTTTTACACAAATTTTAATCCATTCCACTAGGAGTAAAAGCAAACCATCATGGGATTTTTAGAATCGTTACTGACCATTGAACGATCAGTCAAAGGAAGGTGGTGGCCATCGTCGTCAACTTATAAAATATGTTTCTCTTATTTTCTACTTTTCGAGGAGAAATGATTCTTGTAACAAATATGGCTGTGAAAATTTATATTTGCGAACGCCTCACGTTAAGATGCTACAAGACACAATTCTTAAAAGGAAATTGGCTACTATTTGAGTTGTATAATGTTTTGAGTGTATACATGCACACTTGGAAAAACAAGCCATCATTGTGTTCACGTTCATAAAGCTAGGGTGATGGTTTGCGTTGTGTAACGTATTCTTTAAATTTGAAGAAGGATACTGGAAAAGTTTAAATTTGAAGAAGGATACGTATGCTAGAAATTGCAAGTATAGTTCTAGATTTTTTAATGGCTCATGGCGTTGTTTCTTCCTTTGAACTATCTTCAGATACATTTCATTCATACGATTAGGTTTCCTTCTACTTTGGGAGAGCCGAAACCCTTTATAGACTACAAGTACTTCGCAAGCTGCAGTCGACTAAGGACTTGCATGAAAATGTACATAGGAAAAATTTCAGAGCTTTAAGCTTTTGTTTCTCTGAAATGGAAATTGCGGTAACCTATTGCCTGTAGAGACTCTAATCCATTTCATAGAGCATCTTAATCATGTATCTAAGCGTTCCATCAAAAGGGACACACAATGAAATTTGAATGTATGCGACTCACTTGGTAAAAATACACAAATCCGTACGCACAAATTATTTGCATGAAAAAGGAGCGCAATTGCCATTAATGACACTTATAGGTCCACACCTTTTCCTTCTACAAGTAAAAGTTTAGGATTGTGTAAACGGTACATGACCTTTCGAGAATTTCACTTAATTGGACCAAAATATATGTATCACATACACGTCTCTTAAGTAAACGTATACATATGGATTTAGTCATTAAACTACACAAACACAATGCGGCTCTCATCACCAAATAATCAGTACATTAACATGGAAATATTATTGAGGAACCACTTATGCTTTCAGATTCAAAACAATCAAATCAATCGATCTTGAACCCTTTGAAGAACACTTTGATAGTAATTATATTTACAAGAAATACACATCGAGGCTATCATTGATGATTGGGAAGGTTTGGCTTCATTGAAGAGTCCTCTCAAGATCTCCTCTTCTTAAGATTGACTTTTACAAATCTTAAGACATACTTGAGTGGGACTTCATTTCTCTGAAAGACGTGCACCATCACTAGAAACTCATTAAGATGGTCTCAATATTGATAGGAAATGTGTCACTATAGATAAACATCAATGGATAGCTTTTTGAAGCTACTCGATTAAGACATTCTATCAGGAAAAGTTTCCACTTGGCCGCTCTTCTCATTGCAATCACTAGTGATGGTATCAATTGCCTAAACATCATGCATGCTTAGGCAATATTCAAGGCCGCTTTCTTTCTCTCAATCAAGACCAAATGATCATGACACTCTTTGTGGATGACATGAATGCTTCTATGCATAACCATCTGGCTAGCATTGATACCTTTCCATGTTATGGAATAATGGAATGTAATATGGATTTTAATTTCTTGAGGTTTTTAATGTTATTTTGTTTTGATCTAGTAGGTGAAGAATCATGAGTTCATGAATGCGTGTGGACTTATTCAGATATTTTTGAAGATAGTTAAAAGATATTATTTTAGTTTTTTTGTAAAAGTAATAGATCATTGTAGAAAGCGATAGTTTTTTAAAAATAAAAGATTTCTTAGAAAACAATGATTTTATAAATAAAGCACCTTTTCATAAATGGACACTTTTCAAAGTGCCACCCTTATGCATCTTCTATTTAGGACATAACGAAATTTTTTTATAAATACACATTCTTTGATAGAATCATCCATTAGAGTATGTGGGGGTGATTCTACTCAGTCTCGTGTTCATTGTCTTGTCTGTCTGTATTATGTGTATACTTTTGTGAGATTTTGTTCCGATACTATCTCTGTGTATGAGCATGTGCAAGATCTTATCAATAGTGGTATGAGAGTGTTTGAGCATTTGTAGAGAGGTGTACTTTCCAGCATCCATTTGCGATTCTTCACCTCTCTTCATAATTCACAGCATCCCTTTGCGATTGAGCATCCATTACAACTCATTAATTTCCATCCGCTCCAAGTTTGCATTTCTTGATTCATGTTTGTTTTGGTTTACCAGTGTCTTTTTTGAATTTTTTGGAATTTGTAACTATTCCTTGTGCACTCTGCTCATTGTGCTCACTACACTTACTGTGCTCACTATGCTCATTGTACTCAATGTGCTCATTGTGCTCAGTGTACTCGCTCTACTCACTATGCTCACTCTGCTTACTATGCACTATGCTCATTGTGCAATGTGCCGATTCTGCTTTGTTTATTTAGTTCGGGTATCAAGTTCATTTATCAAGCTCGTTTATCAAGTTTATTTATCAATTCCGTTATCCATGCACTTACATGTGTGGCTCACATTTATCAAGCTTGTTTATCAATTTAGTTTTCCATGTGGTTACTCCTGCGGTTTATCAAGTTCATTTATCAATTCGGTTTTCTATGTGGTTACTCCTATGGCTTACTCCAAGTCGTCAATTAAGGCATAGAACTATGGCATAACTTTAGCATCTTTGGATTCTCTGGCACTGATGGTTCTCTTTTTTCACTTTGGTTCCCTTTGGATCTCTTTGGTTCCATTTGCAACCATTGTCTATGCATGAACCTTCTCTAACTAATGAGTGACAATAAGAGCTTTCTTATTTTCCCTAGTTAGTTTCCTTATTTCTCTAATAAGCTTATAGATTTTGCTAGTTAGCATGGGGATTTGAACCCACAACCTCACACCTACAAGACATGCTTTATCCACTAGCCTATTTTCATTTATTAATACCCCATTCCTTTTAATTGATATCTTGCTTAACCGCTTCCCCTTATTTATTTATTTGTTTTTTTGTTTAACACTTTCTCTTATGTATTTATTTCTTTTATATATTTCCATTATAAACCCTATCTTTTTCTATATTCCAATATTACTAAAATCATTTTCACATGCTTATTCCTAGGTTTTGGTTCTTTGTAAGGCCATGGACCCTACCCATAATACCAAGGGTTTTGGTACATCACCCCTACCTGGGGTACCAATTAAGCAACAGTTGAAGCTTTTGTCGCACGAACTCCAACATGCTCAAAAAAAGGTAAAACAACGTGATTCAGACTCCAAAGAAATGTAGAGTGATGACAACAACCTAGTTAGGGTGGAGAAGCCCATTACCACCGTTGAAGAAGAAGGTAAGCACTTCAAGATTGGTTCTAAAAATTTCAATTCTTTTGGATTCGATGGGCAAAAGGATGGTCGATTTTTTCTTTCATGGCTATCCTAATTTCATGAATTTTATTCCAAGGAATCATATTCCAAAATTGAAAAAGTTAAAATTTTTAATAATTATTAGGTAGGTATGGCCTCATTATCGTGAAATGTTTTGCGGCATAGCACGGATTGCCCCATCACATGGATCGCATTTGAAGAAAAGATCAAGAAGTTCTTCCTTTCTCCTTAGTTCCACTTATATGCTCATCAATCATGGACAAATTTTGGAGCGAAAGATGGACATGCCATGTCTACCTTCACTAAATAATTTAGGCAATGGCTACTTCTTGTTCCTTCTCTTGAAAAAATTCTAGAAGATACCTTGCAACAAAAGTATCAAGATGGTTTGGAAATGGGAATCCAAGCCAAGCTCAACACACTACATCTCATGACCCTCTATGAAACTATTTCTTTTGTACATGATGCTGAGAAGGAGTTTCAATCCATCACCAACTCTATTCGCTTTCAAGAAACATGCCAACAACAACAACCAATCAAGCCTAGCTGTCCTTTCAAGCATCTTTTCACTGCTTTTCAATGCCCACCTACTTTTCAATGCCCTCCTCAATCTAATTTCTCACCACTACATATGACCAACCCATTACAACCTACCAAACCTCCAACCCTTCAAACAATGACGATTGATGCTCAACAAAAAAGCCCTCGTATATCTTGCCCGCATTGTGGTAAGTATGGACATACTAAAGCTAAATGTAGGTTCCAAAGTAAAGAAATCAAAATTGTCAGAGCTCAAGTACACAACATGGAGGTGCTTCATGAAGACACTTAACTTGATTGGATTTAAGAAGCGTTGAGAAAAGATCTAAGTACATTGGGCAATGAGATTTCTATCCATTCTTTACTTTGCATGCAAGGTACTATTAATGGTAAAGTTCTTAATATTTTACATGATGATGGTAGTTTCCATGATTTTATTTCTTATACACTAGATGACGTTGATATTTTTCTAGGTTCATATATTGATGAATGCACATTCTTAATTGCTCCTTTGCAGTCCTATGATGTTATATTTTGTATGCTTTTTGTCATCATTATAATCAATGCATTGATTATCATGCACACACAATGAGTTTTAAGTTTAACAATCAAGATATTTCTTTGTGTGCAATGTATTAATTCCAATCATTTCCATTAATTATTCATACTCAAGTAAAACATGCATTTCCAAAAGGCTTTAGTTCATGTATTATTTTTATCAATAACATAGTACTGTTTTTGTCAACCATTTCCATTAATTAGTCATACCCAAGTAAAATGTGCATTTAGGAAAGGCTTTAATTCATGTAATATTTTTCCACAAAGAGCATTACCATCAATAGTTATTATCATATCATTTGATGCTAGGGGGTTTTGTGATCCCTCAAGAGTGGCTATTATTGACCAGTGGTTTCGGGACAATAGCCGAAACCTAGATTTCATCTGTATTCAAGAGCTAAAAATCGATGGAGAGGACCTTTAGAGACGACTCAAACGCATCTCGTCGACTCCTGTCTAAGTTAGCACTTCACATCCCAGAGGGGTGCATGGCAGAGCTATAGGAATAACTAAATTTTTGTTTCGTAGACTAGTCAACTCCCATAAGGATCAAAAGCACCGTTGGATTGCTGCCTCATTCGGGGGGCCATTCCAGTTTACTATGGTCTCCATATATGCCCCTAACATGGAGTCAGAGAGGATTGACACCTGGGTCTCTTTGGACTCATTTTCTCACAATGTGATGCTTTGTGGAGACTTCCACATGGTGGGAGACCGTTCGGACATCGGGACAATAGGAGGCATAGCATTGACGCTAAGGAGAAAGACATCTGGGACAAAAATCAAGCTCCACCTTGACCTTGTGGAGATTAAAAATATGAATGACTTCTCTTCATCCAACCTCCAATCTAGGGATGACTTGACCAAAGCAAGGCTAGATAGAAGCTACATTACATAGAGCATTATCCATCAGTGGGGTCAACCCACCATCTCTCAATGCATTGACATGGCCATTTCGATCCACTACGCTGTGATTCTCACTTTCAAACCGATTGCCAAACTCAGAAAAGAGCCTTGGTTTCATGCTTGCACATCATCTATCTTGCTTCCCTCTATCCATCAGGAAATTATCTCAGCTTGGAACTTAGAATTTGCCAACGGTGAGAAGGCTTGTATAATTCTTGTCAAGACTCACAAATTTCTTTGCAATTTCTAGAGGAGACGGAGAGAGAAGCTCTAACGGAGGCTCTGGCACCTTGAAGAGGAAGTGAACAAAGGGAACTACCAATACTAGATGGTCCTATGGAAAATAAAAGCCATGTTGAGATACAAGGAATAAATTCAAAGGACAAATCTACAAGTATACTTTAAAGACTACTTGGTGAGTAAGGCAGACAAACAAACTAAAGAGATGTGTGGCATCCTCAAGAGGAAGCAAACGAGAGACTCTATACACTTCTTGATAGGTGGTAATGGGGCTGAAGGTAAAATGGAAGAAGAAAACAATGCTATTATTGTCGACCACTTTACTCAACTTTTGGGGGCTTTGACACCCCTTTCTCCCTAGAGGTGGGATAGCATGTCAACCATCTCGAGAGTATTATTAGGATCTTACTCACACACACATAGGTTATGAATGTTGAAAACACACAAAAATAGACATACCAGGAGATGAGAGAGAATGCAGTATTGCGTGCAACCCCCCCCCCCCATGCACTCTGTTTTGATAGTTCAGAGAGTGCATGCATTTACAGGATTTTTGGATTATGCCAAAATAGTGGTTACATGAGGGCGGCTTCAAAAAGCATGCGTGAAATTAAAAGTTGGTCTCTTCTGTAGAGAGACTTTGCTTTTAATAACAAGAATTGCGGTCTACAACGACCCTTATTCCAACCACTAATTTATTAAATGTTTTTAAAACTAGAACCCCCTACATGGTTTTATTTAAAAAATATATAAATTATAATCAGATTATTGATGTCCATCCTTTCATGCCTTTCACACCCTGAGGAACCTTAAGCTCCTATATCAAAAACACCGAAACACATTAATACATTAATAAATTAACACTTCAACAATTCCTTGTTCAACACATTCCATAATTCATAACAAAGAGTCTCTCCCTTGAGAATACTGCATAATATGAAATCTCTCCTAGATGCACCCATAATAGATAATGAAATTCTTGGAAGTTATCAATTCGCTCCCCAATGGGAAATGCCCAGGTCCTGATGGCCTCACAAATGAGTTTTTTGAATCCTTGAGATAGGTGGTGGCCACTCCATTGTGCTTGGTCTCGCAAAAGGGGCTGGCTTTTGGTGTGCTTCATGAATGCCTAAATAATGGTGTCATCAAGCTTATTTATAAAAGAAGGTAACCAGCAAAAGATTGAAAACTGGAACCTTATCATGATTCTTTAAATAGGGTCCAAGATTCTTGCAAAAAGGATTCATCAAGGATGGATCAAAATTGGAAGCTATTATCCATATTTGAAAAGCTCTCGATTTTGTTGAAGAGTCCAAGCAAGATGTCATATTCCTTAAAATTGACTTCGATAAAGCTTACGATAGGCTTGAATGGGACTTTGTTCTCCAATCTCTTAAAGACCTTGGTTGTAGTCACAAATTCACTAAGATGATTGCTACATTGTTGGGAATCACATCAACCCAAATAAATATCAATGGTCAATTATCAAAGGCTATGAGATTAAAATGCTCTATTGGGCAAGGGTGCCCCCTCACCCCTCTGCCTTTTGCTATTAGGCAAGGGTGCCCCCTCACCCCTCACCCCTCAGCTATCTTTTGTAAGATCACATGGAAATGGGCCATATTAAAGGTCTCTCTCTACCTCTCAACCATGTCCAAATGATAATGAGGTTATTTGCAGATGGCATGAATGCATTTGTGCATAATGATTTGACTAGCATTGAAACCTTTTGGGGGTGCCTTGAAACATTGTATGAGGCCTCTCATTTCAAAATAAGCCTCTTAAAAACTCCTTTCAGGGCCATCAATGGACCTCCACCCCAATTGTTCGTTGACCATGATTGCCAAATTATCCCAAGGCGTCTAGTTTTCCACCTACTTGGTATTCTGATGGGGTTTGGTGTCTCGATTGAGTAGTGATGGAATTGGCTTCTTTCCAAACTTGACAACAAGTTCTCATATTGGAAGGGCATGCAAATGAACCTCACAAGGTGTGCCATGGTAATTAATACCTTCCTCATCCCCTTGACCATTTGCTTTGTCTCTTTCTAGAGACTGAAGGATCAAGAGCTTAGGAAATTGGATAGAATCTGCAGAAGCTTTCTTTGGACAGGGGACTACAATAAAATGGGGGTCCTCAAAATTAAGTGGTCTACTTGCATCAGCCAAAAAGATTGTGGGGGCTTGGGAATTTCAGATATTGAAGGCATGGCAGACAAGTTGGTGTCGAAATGGATCATCCGGGCTTGGTGCAACATGAGAATGCTTGGGCTAAGCTCATTTTCAAAAACAAGAACGTGATTACACTAGTGGGCCTCCCTGGTTGGAAGGACCTAGGCCTCCTTACCCTTTTATTCTCCCCATTGCCGGTTTCCCCTAAAGGCTTGAACCTTGTATGCTCCCTCTAGAAGAGTTAGAACAAATTCAAATAATTTATCAATATCAGAGAAGATTGGAAATGGGTAGCTAGATTCAAACAAAATGACTCAATCTGGTTTTGGATCATGGGCATCAAGGGTGTGGCTCTTGGAACCTCTGAAATGCTAAGAGGCTTAGGAATAAGGGTTTGAGACACTAAAAACACCTCTAAAATCAAGAAAATGGCCAGTAGATCAGCTTTGAGGACATAGACCCTGAAATATGAGTGAACTATGAAGAATGGAATATCCTTCAAAGCAGATGCAATTCTTAGGAACGATAAAAAATCCGACTCCTCTCTAGGGAAGATCTGTCATGCCAGGAGGGTCTTATTTGGCACAATGCCAATTGTTTGATCAAAATTCCTAGAACCAAGGTGAACACGGGCTATCATATCATGCTTAAAAAGAATTGGTGCTTGACTTGGACAAGGCTACGTTGGGATCTAGAGTTCATGTCTACTTGGCATCTCTCATCAAGATCAAAAAGTCAATTCTCATGTGGAAAACTCTCCACCATGGCATGTCAACCGATCTAAAGGTTACCAAAATTTGTGGGGGTCTACCAGGGTGCAAGTGTTGCCATCGCAACTTGGAGGATCCACAACACATCTTCATCACATGCCCCAAGTCTCTCCTGCTCTTACGGACACTTGGGAATATTTGGAGAGTGCAGGAAGAAATTTCATGGAAGCAATCACTGCTAGGCGAAGCGATCAACATCTCAGTAAAATAGTGGAATGCTATAAGAGGGGAAGCCCTTTGGAAGATTTGGAGGGAGTGGTGTGCCTACAAGTTTGGACACCCGCCTAAAGAATGGTCGATCGAGAAGTCTTTATTCTTCCTTGGCAAAAGAATCACCAACTACAAGTGGTCCCCACACGTTAGGCATCATAAAGTTCTTCATGCAAGAACAACAAGCTTAAACCCAAGTGGGACTTGCATGAGGGAGATGAGAGCATCATAAACCTCCTTTGTAACTTAGATCTACAAGTTCTGCCCCTGCTTTTCATGATTCCGGGGTCCCAAGGTAGGAGTCCCATTCACTTCTAAATTTTTTCTTCGTCAATTAGAGTCCGGGAGAGTAGGCCATGGCCAAACTTCCCCTTTTCAAAAAACAATAAACATATTTGATTATACACATACACTTCCTAATGCACATAAATCATTTATGGCTTCCTATCAGGATTGCTTTATGGCTACTTTTCCTTCTAGACGACAACCTTCTATAGGATCTCTTGACCATAGTATAAAATTAATTAAAGTTAGTTCTCCTCCCCATAAAGAACCTTATTGTCATGGACCTTTACATAAAAAAGAAATAACTAGTCAAGTTAAGGATCTACTCTGCAAAGGACTTATAAGGCCAAGTTCTTCTCCCATTGGAGCAGTTGTTGTCTTAGTGCAGAAGAACAAGACTTGTAGGATGCACATTGACCATAGATCACTCAATACGAGTACAAACAAAAAAAGATATCCTATTCCTAGAATAAATGATTTTCTAGATAAACTTCGTGGAGCACCTGCCTTTAGCAAAATTGATCTCAAATCTGGGTATCATCAAATACGAATGACACAAAATGACATTTATAAGATTGCCTTTAGAACTCAAAGTGGTCACTTTGAACTCATGGTAATGCCTTTTGGACTCACCTATGCACCTACTACATTTGCACGTATGATGAATGACATTTTTCTTGATTACCAAGCTTTTGTTCTTGTTTTCTTTGATGATGTACTTGTGTATAGTGAAAATGATGATGATCATAAAAATAATTTAACAAGATTCTTTAATTTTTTAGGCAAAAGAAAAATTTAAATAATCCAAAAAGTAGTCCTTTTTTTTCAAAAGTATTTAGGGTATATTGTTTCTAGTTAAGGTGTTCATGTTGATCTAAAGAAAATTAGAGTAATCAAAAAATGGTGTGTACCTTAATCTGTGAATTATGTACACTCTTTTCTAGGATTAGCTAGTTTTTATAGAAAATTTGTAAATGGTTTCTCTTATTTAGAACTTCCACTCACGTTATTATTGAAGAAAAAGTTAAAATTTGCATGGGGACTAGCACAACAAAAATATTTTGAAAAAATCAAACATGCACTTTCTCATGTACCTAGTTTGCAATTAGCAAATTTTGCACAACCTTTCCATGTAGTTATAGATGATAATAGTTTAGGTATAGATGATGTATTCATGCAAAAGGATCATCCCATTATATTTGAAAGTAGGAAGCTCAAAGCGTTTGAAAATAATTATAGTACATATGATAAGGAACTCTTAATTTTGTGCATGCTTTAAAATTTTTGAAACATCAACTTATGGGTTTTGAATTCCTAATCAAAATAGACCAACAAGCTAGTAAGCATTTATTAAATCAACCATTGATTTCAGATAGACACATTAAATGGGCCTAATTCATACAAAATTTTCAGCCTTAAATTTTATATCAACGTGGCAAAGCTAATGTTGTAGCTAATGCTCTTGGTCGTTTCTCATCCCCACGAAAAAGTATTGTTTAAATCAATAATATTTTTGTTATTCATATTCATTCATTTCATCACATGATTCCTAATTATGCATCTGATTTGTATTTTTCAGAAGCATGGATGATTCATAATGGATTCTTGTATTTCCAACACAAATTATGCATCACACAAGTTTTTAAAGAGTTTTTTCTAAAAGAGATGCATGAACCACCGTATATGGGTCAGAGGTGCATATAAAGTTCTATTTCTACATGTAAAGAATTCTTCTTATGGCCAAATATAGAAAATGATATTTCACAGTTTGTTTTCCATTGCATTTTGTGTCAACATGGGAAACGACCTCATGGTAAAGCATTTGGATTACCAATTCTACTTTTCATACCTAATGGACCATAAGAACAAACATCTATGGATTCTATTACTAGTCTTCCTACAAGTTCATCTCATAATGATATGATCTGGACAATTGTAGATAGGTATACAATCCAAGTAATTGGGATGAGAAAAATCCTTTACTACAATTTTAATATAATAACACAACACATACCACTACTCGACATGCACCATATGAAATTTGGTATGGTAAAAAGATTCCCACTCCCATGTCTATCACCCAAACTGATATTAGTACGATTGATTCTTTTGCACAAGATCATATTTGTGCACTTCATGAGGTTCATGAGCACATTGAAAGAAGTCAAGAATGTTACATGTGTAATTCTAATAAGAAACAAATAGCTAAACGGTTTAATGAAAATGTCTTTATATGGTTACAAATAAGTAAAAGCAATGTAAAAAATATTTCATAACATCCTAAGGTTGAACTTGCACCATGCATCTTCTTTTAGTGGCCCAAAGGTGGTACAACAAAAATTAAGCTATGCTGAAAACTCAAGCTTAACAATGCAAAAGGAATCTTCCACGAGTTTTGCAAGTGGACAAAAAAAACATGGGATCCAAAAGTCATGTTACGAGGTTAGGAACGCCAACAAATCCAATCAAGTTCAAATCTCATCATTTACCTAACAAAATATGCACCAACTTTGATTGGTCGGTGGTTAGCTCGATTGTAAGAAAAGCAAAGGCTCTATATAAGCACCATTCCACCTTTTCTTTTCTCATAAAGCGCTTAAACATCCTCATATTAGATCTTAGGAAAGTTTGATAAAAAGATTATTTTTTTTAGAGCACCAAAAAGGAAAGATTTTATTTTGAAACAGAAAGATTGTTTGTTTCTTTCATTTCATAAAAAGAATTTTATAGCATAAAAAGGGTTTTAGATTTAGGTTCTTTTGATTAAGAGTTGTTGCTTTTAATTCTTTCTTGTTTTATCCAAAATCAATCAAATAAAATATTATTAAGGAAATTAATAGTAATTTTTGTTAAAAAACCAAAAGATCTTAATCAAGGAAATATATTTTATAAAATTTATCTACTTTATTAAAGGGACCTTTAGAATTAAAAAGGTCTAAAAGTTTACGTTCTAAAAAGTTCTAAAAAATGA
Organism: Ceratopteris richardii; assembly: GCA_020310875.1. Lineage (NCBI taxonomy): Eukaryota > Viridiplantae > Streptophyta > Polypodiopsida > Polypodiales > Pteridaceae > Ceratopteris > Ceratopteris richardii. The sequence continues at coordinate 90,195,738 of CM035410.1, forward strand.
AAAACTTATAAAGTAAAAGAGAAATCTACTTATAAATTCAAAAGATCGAGTCAAAAAGATAAGTATAATTCTAGGATTAAAAAATACTTTGGTCGTGTTGTTTCTAGTTCAATTCTAGAAAGTATACAACAGCACGCCAATAAAGCTTGGGAAGAATTTAATAAGAATTACATAAGATGCTCTATCTTAAGGACTTTAGCCAGCATAGTCGGGACGGTGAGTTTATGAGATGATTAGCTCAACTCCCGGAAGAGGATAGAAACGCAATACATCTAGATGTAATTATATATTTCCTCAAGATACTAAGTAGGATAGGGCTGAGGTTGAGAGACGCATAGAGGAGCCAGGGAAACGATATGGCCTGACTGACGATTGGGAAAAAGTGAAAAGAGAAATAGAGGCTGTTGAGAAAATGAAGCAAAGGCAAACAATTTTATATGCTAGACCTAGTGCTTGTCAACCTAGGGGGATTCCTACTACAAGGCAAGATGACATGCCAATACCTACGACAATGGCTATGGCCAACAATATAGCTGCCCCTAAAGCTCCAATAGAATTTCAACTAGATATTCTATGTAAGCAGATGGAGAATGTTATGAACATGCAGACATCTCTTTCAAAAGAGGTTGCCCAATTGAATAAGAAGGTATACTCCATGAGCTTTAATGATCCTGGGGCTAGCAGTAGTGGTGTAGGGCAAGCTGTTGGAGTTAGACATCTGCAGAAGCACGCGAACAGCACAAGGAAGAAGAAGAAGCTTCGAGCACAAACACACAATACTGAATGTATTACTAGAGAATGTACAAAGATAAGTAGCCCATTAGGGCAATAGGCGTATATACAAGCCGGGGGAAAAAAACCTCCTAAAGAGGGAAAAAAGTGCCCCGACGGTCCTAGTGTGTTCACACACATCACTACCTAAATATATCAACAAATCCCCCCCGGGAGTGATGCGGTGAACAAGGAGTTGGCACTCATGTATAAGGAAGTGCCAAGCTATGTGGAAATCACTCCACAGAAGGAAGTAAGCCCAAAGCTTTGCGGAAAGCTTCAAACTTCTCCCTAGACAGAGCCTTCATGAAAAGGTCTACAATGTTTTCCTGTGTGGGCACATATGCCAAGCTGATCTCCCCAGCAGAGAACCTCTCCCTGACATAGTGATAATGCACCTCAATGTGCTTAGTGCAAGCATGGAACACAGGGTTCCTCGCAGTTGCCAATGCGCTTTGACTGTCAGTGAAGATGGTGGTGGCAGAAGACTGGCCAACACCCAAATCAGCCATAAGGCGTCTAAGCCACACACACTCAATAGTCGCTGTGAAAGCTACCCTATACTCAGCCTCACAACTGGAAGTGGCCACAGTAGGCTGCTTCTTGCTCAACCAAGATATACATGAGCTACCAAGCATGAAGCAAAAAACCACTGGTAGACACACGAGTGTCATAGCAACCAGCCCAATCTGAGTCAGAAAAAGCATGCAAATCTGGTAGTAGTGATCCCCCCTTAGGATAAAACAACCCAAGTAACCGAGTACCACTCAAGTAGCGAAAGATGCACTTAACCACCTTCCAATGCGTGACTCTTGGGCAATGCATAAACCTGCTCATTTGTGAGACAGAAAACTGAATATCTGGCCGAGTAATGCATAAGTAAATCAATCATCCAACAGCCTGCTGATAGAGAACAACATCAAATGCATCTCCAGCATCATGAAGACTCAATCGTAAACCTGTCTCCATAGGAGTGGCAATAGGCCTATAATCTTCAAGGCCAAAACGCTGCAATAATGTGTCAATATATTTCGTTTGACACAAAGCCATTCCACCATCAACTTGCATAAACTGAATGCCCAAATAGTGATGCAAATGCCCCAAATCAGACATCTCAAATGAGGCATGCAAATCAGCCTTGAAATCAGCAATATGCTTCTCAATAGGACCAGTGAGCAGCATGTCATCAACATAGACAACAATGATCAGAAGCACATCATTAGCACGCTTAACATATAAGGTGCTTTCAGTTGGACTGTTCACACAACCACGTGCAATCAGATAGGCATGTATCTTCTCATACAAAGCACGTGGTGCTTACTTTAAACCATATAATGCATTCTTAAACCTGCACACCTGGTTTTCATGCCCTTTCAGCACAAAGCCAAGGGGCTGAAAAACATACACTTCTTCATGCAAGTCACCATTCAGAAATGTTGTTTGAATGTCCAACTGATGTACATTCCAACCATGATGGGCTGCAAGTGCCCAAATGCTCCGAACAGTAGTCATACGGCATGTAGGTGCAAAGGTCTCATCAAAATCAATGCCTCTTTCCTGCGCATAACCGTTTGCAACAAGCCTAGCCTTATACCTATCAATTGTACCATCAGGTTTACGCTTCAGCTTGTATACCCACTTAGTGCCAATGGCCTTCTTTCTAGGAGGCAAGTCACATAAAGACCAAGTACCATTCTTCATTATAGCATCATATTCAGATTGCATGGCAGCCATCCAATTTTCTGAATTTTGTGCTTCATCAAAAGAAACAGGCTCATTCTCATCACAGAGACTAGACGCAGCCATAGCATAGCAATCTGATGCAAAGGAAGCACTATGAGAGCCTGAACGAGTATGATATGACAAAGGTGCATCTAATTTGCTGTCACGCAAAGTCTGCACTAGCCATTTTGGCATCGTTTTTGCTTGCTCAATATCAGTTCTCTCATCAACAAGTGCATCATGTAAATCTGCATCAGAAATAGAATGATCTGCATCATCATATGAAACCTACAAAGGCTGAGAAGTTGCCTCATTAGGACCAGCACTAGATTGTCCACCTATAAAAAGAGGCATCAAAGTATCATACATGTCTTTGGAGCTAACAGATGTCTCCGTAGTACATGAAAGCAATGGCTGAATAGCATCTTCCATAAAGACAACATCACGGCTAACCAAAATGCGTTTAGTCTGTGGATGATACAGACAATAGCCTTTACTTTCAGAACTGTACCCAACAAAAATACATTTTACTGCCTTATCATCTAATTTTCTGCGATGTTGTTCAGGCACTAGTGCATATGCCAAACAACAAAAAACACGCAGATGAGCAACAGATGGCTTGCGGTCATGCCAAGCCTCATATGGAGTGATAGACTGTAGCGCTTTAGTGGGACACCTGTTCAGTACATATGCTGCACACATGACAGCCTCAAGCCAGAAACTATGTGGTAAAGCCTGACTCTTGACCATGCACCTCGCCATCTCCATGAGTGACCTGTTCTTTCATTCAGCAACTCCATTCTGTTGAGGTGTATACGGCACTGTACACTGGTGTTTTATCCCACCTTCAGCCAGAAATGCATTAAAATCAGAAGACATATATTCCCCCCCTCGATCAGAACGGAGGGTGCCCATTTTACATGCTCACAGATTTTCAGCCAAAACCAAAAAGTGTTTAAAGCACATAAACACTTTGGACTTTGCTTTGAGTGGATATACCCATGCATGCCTGGAAAAATCATCAATGAAAGTCACGAAGTAAAGGTAATTCCCAAAAGAGCGTGTCTGCATAGGACCACAGACATCACTATGTACAAGCTGCATTTTCTGCGTAGCCGAAACTGAACCATCTTTTGGAAAGGAGGAACACTGCATTTTGCCCAAAATACAGCCTTCACATACATGTTTTCCAGGTGCCTCAATCTTGGGCAAAGAACACACCATATTAGATTTCTGCAGGCGTAGCAAACTAGCAAAATTCAGATGTCCAAAGCGTGCATGCCAAAGCTTTGCATCTGACATAGCCTGAGAAAAATGAACTGCACATGCCGAATCATTCACAGATCTTTCATAGTCTATGAGCTTATATAGCCCACAACATAAAATGCTAGAAGCAATAATAACATCGCCATTTGACAGATCATGAACTGTACATCTGTCATCAACAAATTTCACAACTAAGCCAATCTTAGCTAATGCAAGAACTGATAACAGATTCTTCTTGATCCTTGGTACAAATAAAGCATCTGACAAGGTGAAAGAACTACCATCAACAGTAGTCAGAATGATCTTACCAACTCCCATAACAGGATAAGAGGAGTTGTTGGCGCATGTGACAGTATTCCCTGTAGGGGCAGGCTCGAGTGAAGAGAAGAAACTGCGTTGCGACGTAATATGTTTGGTCGCCCCACTGTCAAAGTACCAAACATCTGAGTCCACTACAAACATGCATTGCTCATGAGAAGATGGGTCAAAACTGCAAACAGTAGTAAATGCCCATTCTTCTTCCTGCACAAGATTAGCAGACTCTGTTTTTGGTGTAGAGGCTTCTACAACAACCATTCCAGCCTCCTTTTTCTTTGCCTCTTTTGCAGCCAGTTTTGGACAGTTCTTTATGATATGATCATTCCCTTTACAGTACTTGCAATCTGATTTCTTCTCATCTTTATCCTGGTTCTTCGAATGTGCAGCATTTGCAGATTTCTGCTTACTAGTAGAAGAGCTCCATTTTCCTTTGCCCTTCTGACTAGCCAGTAAAGCTTGATCTGCAACACGCATAATGGACCTGTTCTGCTTGGACTGATCTTCCTGCAACAGAACAAAGACTAACTCCTCAAATGATAAGGCATTCGGATTGCCTTTCATCATCAACCGAAGAGTAGAAGAAGAACTCTGGTATGAATCAGGAAGACCATTCAGAACGGTCTGCACAAGTGAGCTATCTGGTATAACCTCATTAGTGGAAATCAACTCTTCCTTCAAATCTTTGATCTTCGTTAGGAAATTGTCCATAGAATCACCTTCATTCATGTGCTCACTCTCCAACTGTTTTCGGAGGTAAGCAACACGAGCCTCATTCCTAGCTTCGTACAATGTGGTAAGTGTATCCCAAGCATCCCTAGCTATTCTGCAAGAGCAAATATGAGGAATAATGGCATGTTTGGCAGACAAAGCTATCAATGCATGTGCCTGGGCATCTCTACCATCCCAACAAATCTGCTCTGCCGTAGGTGCAATAGAAATAGCAGCACGAACAGGAATCTGCGGAATATCATCTTCAACACCATCTTCATCAGCTCCAGCACCTCTATTTGTAGTACCTGTCATTACAGGTGTAATAGGATGTCTTTCAACACCCTGCACAATGTTCTACAATCCTTTTGCAACCAAAACATATCGCATCATATAAGCCCATAATGGGTAGTTGGTACCATCCAACTTATCCTCAAAAGCCAACATACGGAATACATCAATGCTTTCAGCCATGGTCGGTGACTAAAATACCTTGATGCAGAAAATTGACCGTATCTCAAAAAGTTGAACAGAACTGCCCAGACGAGTTCTGCTAGACCTGTAGCAGACTTTGAGATGCTTAAACTGGCGAACAGAAACTGGTATATACCTTTGGCACAAAAAGACAAAATAGCCTGCACAAGCACTACGGTAGTGCGTTTGGAGGTCGAAACGAGCTCAGATCGCGATTTTGGCACCACAGAACGAAGGTGTTTTGATCTCGAAAACACCCTGAGTATGCTCACCAAAATTTGTATGATTTTGAGACTGCAAACGGAGGAGTCTCGACGGCGCCCTCGATGAAGCGACCACCTGCTCTGATACCAATTGTTGGAGTTAGACATCTGCAGAAGCACGCGAACAGCACAAGGAAGAAGAAGAAGCTTGGAGCACAAACACACAATACTGAATATATTACTAGAGAATGTACAAAGATAAGTAGCCCATTAGGGCAATAGGCGTATATACAATCCGGGGGAAAAAACCTCCTAAAGAGGGAAAAAAGTGCCCCGACGGTCCTAGTGTGTTCACACCCATCACTACCTAAATATATCAACACAAGCACCACCCATAAAACTAGTTATGACTCAATACATTCCTCCTCAACCAGTCTTCAAGCCAGCTACACAGTTTGTTGCTCAACCACCCTTTCAAAGATATACTGAGAGAAAAGGGACCGGTGGAAAGCAATGTGTATGGTGTGATAGTCAGGAGCATGCAACTTATGCATGTGATGAATTAAAGCATGAAGGAGAATCAATTAGTTGTAGAAATCGATAGAAGATTGTGTGACTTTAGGTCACATCTTCCTTTATTTGTCAATTGGGGCAAAGGAGGAATGAAAAAGTTATATGAAAACTTAACAATCTCTAATGCAATTGCCAATACCTTGGCTGCTAGATTAGAGCCAGTCAATGATAGGCCTCTTTCTATGCCTAGCCAAAATCCTTATTCGATTGAGGCACTGGTAAGGGCTAAAGATGAGATAATGTATAAAACTGCATGGAAATCTCCTATAGATCAGCCTCTATTTATTCTAACATTGTTAATGTTGAGGAAAAATGGAGACGAGATGATATGCAGAATGTAGAAGAAGGAGATAGGAGGGTGATTGGGAGACAGACGAGAGAGGATGAGAAGAAAACTGATAAAAAAGTACAATTTGAGGATACAAATTTATCTCAAGAGGAGAAAAGAAAGATGATAAAGGAAGGAAAAAAGCCAACAGATGAAAATATTCAATCATAGGATGAACAGAAGAAATCTGAAAAAGAAAACTCTAAAACTGAAAATAAAGGTGACCAAAAACAAAGTGAAGAGAAAGGAAAAAAGAACGGTAGAAGAGCTCCAAGGAGCACTTGAACTGCGACCCTTGGTAAAAGAGAAATTTACTGTATACTAGTAGAATTCTTTACTTTGTGAACACGTTTAGCAAATGAGATCCTAATTCTAGCTGTAGCATATTTCTAGATCCTCTCCTCTGATTAGGGGTTAAGCCTTTCCCCTTGAAGAAAAAAGTTGCGAAGAAAAATAAGAAAAGGAAAAAATGAGATCATCAAGCACTATATTAATGGCTACTATGAGATGGAAAAAAAAAAGAAAAGAGTACAAGAAAAAGAAAAAGAAAAAATATGATTGAGTTGTGGTCTCGAAACCACTTATGAAGTACTATGGGGGCTATATGAGGCGGAGGTCTGCTGTAGAAGAATTAGTTATATGTATCTTATAGCGGACGTCTAAGAAATAAAAGAAAACATACTTATATAAATTAAATTTAACTTAAGAACAAGGTTAATGGAATAGTAAGTACCTCAATTATCTAAATAACCTTTATAAGATTTTCTATATGTGTATTTTTTGCTGTATACATTGAGCGAAACGATTTCCAATTCATATTTATGTAATATTAGAAATTTTCTTTATTGTCGGAAACATAATTAGAACTTAAAAGCATATTTTTTTACAATATTGCTTAGAGTTAAATTATAGATTTTACCAAAAAATTTGATATTGCTTTCCAGTGAACTGTAGGTTGGCCCATCGAGGACGATGTGCAGGTTTGGTGGGGGGACATGTCGGAAGGATTTCCTCACTGGAGTTAACATATAGAAAAATAAAAACAAGAAGATCTTCTTGTTCAAGACCTCATATAGAAAATGTTTGTTCATTTCTTGCAAGGTATATATATGTATGCTTGTTCATTTCTTTGTCTAATGTTTCTCTACAGGTACGTATGCTTGTTCACAGGGTTAACATATAGAAAAACAAAAACAAGAAGATCTAAATTAATTGAAGACCTCATTATCTAGAATCTTTGAATAAAAACATGCTTAAGTATGTAAATACAATAAGAATAGGTAAGAATGTATGATAATGTTTGTTAATCCTAATACTTATGTTTATGCATGTGAACTTTTATGCTGATGAGAAGATATCTTAGTGTTAGATGTGCTTCAAGAGTAGAATGTATTTATGTGAATGTATTCCTTAGGAATGATTAAACCCTAAAGTATATGTGGGTTAAACCCTATGTGCTTACCTATTTGTAAATCCTAGAAATCCCTAATGTGTTAAATAGTATGTTTCACTCTAAGTACTTGCTTACATATAATTGTAAGAACTTCTAGTGTAAGTGTATGAGTCCTTAAGGCTATATGGTATCCTATCTTATTATAGATAAATGTTTATTTGTTTTAACCTTATAAATAAATAATCAAATGAGGAATTCTTTACCTCTAAATTAATAATGGATTATTATATTGATTTTATAAAATAGGATATATGATTTAACTAATATGTTATGTTATTCTAATATATATAAGTTTAAAGATAAATTAATTAAACATCTAAAGTATTTAATATACTATATATATATTTACTTAATTCATATTAATATTTAAATAGCAAACAAATCTAGATACGTAAGTTTAAAAGAAGGTTAGTTTTAGTTAACTTTTATATATGCAAAGGAATGTGTTAGTCATTTGTTAGTATGCATGATGAATGTTTAGTTAAGTGAATGAAAGCATAGTTATGTGAATGTAGATGCATGCTCACGTGCAATTTTTCGCAGGGTATATATATGTATGCTTGTTCATTTCTTTGTCTAATGTTTCTCTACAGGTACGTTTGTAGAGAGAGAGAGAGAGAGAGAGAGAGAGAGAGAGAGAGAGAGAGAGATGCAGCTACAGTAAGCAAGCAGAGGAGAAGGAGATGCGTGAACGAAGAGAAATGATGGAAATTTGTGAAGGAATGGTCATTTTAGCCTTCATCTAAATCTATGAGATGTCAATTGACCTTCTTCCACCTCCAAACAACCTACTCTGTGCCCAATGAGCCTGCAATTGGAATATGTTAAGGAGTAATTCACGTGAGAATAGTCGTCAATCTCAAGAAGTACGCGGGGGCATTGCTCAAAAATTGGAGGTGATGGTGGTTAGAGGACACAAGAACTAGAGAGAGAAGGGGAGAAACCATGGCTGCACGGCCAAGAAGCTGTCATATAGAGAGTTCTTTTGCCTTCGTTTCACCTCCATCTTGCTTCCCCCCCCTCTTCCAGCGACTGCAGCCTTCTCCAAGATCTACGCACGCAGACAGCGACTGCAGACAGTCGGAGTGGAAAGAGAGAGAGAGAGAGAGAGAGAGAGAGAGAGAGAGAGAGAGAGAGAGAGAGGGAGAGAGAGAAAGAAGAGTCTCCCCCTCCCTCCTTCATAGCTCCTCCAGTAGCGGCCGCTGTGCGCAATCGGCTAGAAGAGAGAGAGGAAGAGAGAGAGAGAGAGAGAGAGAGAGAGAGAGAGAGAGAGAGAGAGAGAGAGAGAGAGAGAGAGAGAGAGAGAGAGAGAGCCTGAGTATTCACCTCCCCCCTCCTCCAACAGCACACACACAATCAGCCAGGAGAGAGAGAGAGAGAGAGAGAGAGAGCGAGAGAGAGAGAGAGAGAAAGAGAGAGAGAGAGAGGGAGAGAGAGAGAGAGATAGAAAGAGAGAGAGAAAGAGAGTGAGATAGAGAGAGAGATAGATAGAGAGAGAGAGAGAGCCTAAGTATTCAGCTCCCCCCTCCTCCAGCAGTACACATGCAATCAGTTGGAAAAGAGAGGGGGAGAGAGAGAGAGAGAGAGATGGAGAGAGAGAGAGAGAGACAACCCGAAGAGAGAGAGAGAGAGGGATATTACCATGTACTATAATGAGTGTATGAATGCATATGTGTATGCATGTAGTATGCATGTATGCATATGCATGTTAGTATGAGTGCATGTATGCATGATTGTATGCATGTTAGCATGTGTGCATGTGCATGTATGATAGAGTGCATATGTATGCACGTGCATGTTAAGATAGGTAAGCATGCATGTAAGAATGTGAGATGCATGTATATGCAAAAGTGCATGTGCATATGTAGTGTATGCATGCATAAGAGATGTATGAACTGCATGTATGCATGTGAACGTATGAAATTTGTATGCATATATGCATGTATGTATACATGAGTGTGTGAAGTGCATGTGTATGTGTGTGTGCATGTGCACGGGTGGAGTGTGCATGTGTATGTATGCAAGTGGAGAGTGTATGCATGTTAGCATGTGTGCATGTGCATGTATGATAGAGTGCATATGTATGCATGTGCATGTTAAGATAGGTAAGCATGCATGTAAGAATGTGAGACGCATGTATATGCAAAAGTGCATGTGCATATGTAGTGTATGCATGCATAAGAGATGTATGAAGTGCATGTACGCATGTCAATGTGTGAAATGTGTTTGCATATACGCATGTATATATACATGAGTGTGTGAAGTGCATGTGTATGTGTGTGTGTTCATGTGCATGGGTGGAGTGTGCATGTGTATGTATGTAAGTGGAGAGTGTATGCATGTTAGTGAGAATGTATGTATACATGATTGTATGCATGTTAGTATGTATATATGTTTGCATGTATGCAAGTGCATTTATGCATGTGTATGCATGTGATATATATGCATGTTTATGTGCATGTGCATATTAGAGTTAATGCATATGCATATGAATATGAAGATTAGTGTATGCATAAGTGTATGTATGCATGTGCATCTCTATTTGAGTATGATTTGCACAAATGCATATGCATGTAAGTTACGAAGTTAGGAGTGCATATGTGCATGAGCATGTATGATAGTGTTAGAAAAGTGCGCATGTGTGCAAAAATGAAGTTTACATATGCATGAAAGTTAGGAAATAAGAAGTCTATGTATAAATGCATGTGAATAAGTGCATTATATGTATGAGCCTACATACGTGCATATAATAATATGTATGTTAAAAGAAATAATTTTTGTATGTAAGCATATGAGTATGTAGTTATATATACATTAGCATCTTAATTAACATGTGTTAGCATAGGTTTAAGTTATGTATTGAATGTTAGATTAACAAATGAGTGTTTTATGTTAATTAAAAGCATACTTATGGTTTTCCTAATGCTTCTCTTCCGATCATTGTGAAGAGATTTTGACGAGTATTGAAGAAGATTGGACGAGACTACGCGTCTTAAGCTGGTTATGATATTTAGAAATATAAATTTGTATAGGAATATTTCTGAGAGTTGTATTAGAACTTATTATAAGCTTTTGTATAGGCCTAAAAATTGATCTTAAAGTTTTTCATACTTTCACTTTACGATTTAATTTAAGTTTTATATATTACACTTTCATATGTCTAAGAGTTTAGCGTCAACAAGCAGATGTGTTACTGATAATAAAGAATTAGTTAAACCTTTTGTTTTAGGAACGCTTCTACCGTCACCTATATGAAAGTAGGATTAGTAACAAAAGTGAAGGAATAGAAATAATTAAAGACCAAATAGGTGATGAGACTTTACGTATGGTAGAATAGGATCGTAACATATCTAGGGTTTTGCCTTTACTTTCAATAGTTTTACCGAAACCTAAAAATAAAGAAGATTTGTTTCCACCCGATTTAAAAAGAAATACTAATTCAAAACAAAACGAAAATGTAGTAGTTGATATAATTAAAAATAGAATAACTAGTGAAGAGTTAGTTTTTTCTTTATATTTAGACGGTTTAGCTAAATATAGGAACCCACTTCCTTACGGTCCGTAGTGTTCTACTTTTCATGAATTCGAATATTGCTTCCACTAGTGAAACTCCAATTAAAAAGAAAATAGATAACTCTTTCATTTTAAATACACTTTTACTTATTCCATTAGAAAATAATACTGCTCAAATTAACAAAAACAAGGTAAATATAGAAGAAGTAGAAAAAGTAAAAGATCTTATTGTAACCGAAACTTTATACTCTTCACCTGACAGTTATAGAGTATTTAGATTTAAAATTTTTTGTTTGATTGCTTTTCCTGAATCTGACGAAAAAGAAATCTTATTTCCACCTTCCCCTAATAGAGAAAATCAATCTGAGAACGACAAAGTAGCTATTATTAAAAATTGTATTATTGAAGAGAGTCCTAGTCGAATTACGAAAGAGGAACTGATCTTTGGAGCATATGGAAACGCTAGAAATATACTTTCTTGAGAGTCTTAGTTCTTAAATTAAACTTAAATAGATTAAAAACCTCCAGCTTTTATCACCCAAAAACTGAGAACTCAACCCAAATCCTGAAGCATACTAAGAAACACCCTACGTGTAGTCACATGGTTAGGTTAGCATGGTTAGGTTAGCATGAACATTTGCCCCCCTTCACACCCCTCTATGACAGCACTGTAGTCTATCACTCCATATGTTTTTGGTTGTATGGCATATGCATTAGTGCCTGAACAACATTGCAGAAAATTGGATGATAAAGCAATAAAGTGTATTTTTGTTGGGTATAGTTCTGAAAGTAAAGGCTATTCTGTGTATCTCCATAGACTAAACACATTCTGGTTAGTCGTAATGTTGTTTTTGTGGAAGATGCTATTCAGCCATTGCTTTCATGTACTAAGGAGACATCTGTTGGCTCCAAAGACATGAGGCTGATTTGCATGCCTCATTTGAGATGTCTGATGTGGGGCATTTGCATCACTATTTGGGCATTCAGTTCATGCAAGTTGATGGTGGAATGGCTTTGTGTCAAACGAAATACATTGACACATTATTGCAGTGTTTTGGCCTTGAAGACTGGAAGCCTATTGCCACTCCTATGGAGACATGTTTACGGTTGAGTCTTCATGATGATGGAGATGCATTTGTTGATGTCCCAAAGAGAGTCAAAGAGCATGATAAGCTTGATCATTTGATTGAATCAAAATAAGCCCTACTTGTATAGGCAGTTCATAAGTGCTTGCCATTTTGGAACATGATTAGAAGTGAGGCCATCTTCAAAACTTGTAGAGAGTGCTATTGTGCAAACTTTGATAGTCCATATAAGGAATGGTTTATTGAGTCCTCCGTAGACTTTTATCTAGAAGGATAAGAAACATGCAGAGCTCCTTCCCATCCCCACCCTCACCACCCTTCAAGTACCATAGAGTCTTTATAATAAAGAAAAACAAATTTAAAAGATAATGGCTCCTTTGGGAAGGAGATGAAGCCATTAGGAAAGTACTAGAAGTTTCCATTTCTTCTAGATGATAAAGGTCTCTTGCTTTCATTCTATCACCTTCTTTTTCTTGTACCCTCTCCTTTATCAATATATTTGACTTTGGTTTAAGAAAATCATTAGCTATCATTACATGCCGTTATTAGACAAAAATTAAATTAGCTTTTGAAAAAAAATTAACATCATCTACGATGTAATGATATTAGAAACTACAATCAAAGAAAGATTCACATGATCCAACGAATATCAAATTTTGCTCTTGCTTTGTTCCACTTTTGACATCAAATAGGTGATATGGTAGCCAAAGGATCTTAATTCGTAGATGATATTTTCATCTCTCTCTATTTGTGAAAGGTTTATTCTCTCTTTTCGTGTCTTTTTGTCAATGATCAAACCAAGTCTATGCCAATCTATCTTGGCATAGACAGGAAGATTTTTTGTGTCTGTGCTTGTTTCATTATTTTGTGCCTACTTGTTGGTGGGTTGGGGGATGTAGAAAGAGGTGTTATTGAGAATGGGTGATGTGATGCAAAAACATTTTCTCTGTGTGTGTATGTGTGCATGTCTGCCTATGTAGGCTGTGTTATCAGGATCTTGCTCACATGCACACAGAGGTTATAGATGCAAAAAACACACAGAAAAATAGACATGCCAAGAGATAACACAAAACATAGTATTGGGTGCAATCTCCCCGCATGCACTTTATTTCGATAGTCCATAGAGTGCATGTATTTATAGGAATTTTTTATTATGTCCAAATAGTGGTTACATGAGAGCGTCTTCAAAAAGCATGTGTGAAAGTAAAAGTTGGTAACTTTTGTAGAAGGCCTTTGCTTTCAATATCAGAAATTGCATTCTACAATGACCCTTATTCTAACCACTACTTTTCTAACTGTTTCTAGCAATAGAACCTTCTAGGTGGGTTTATTTACAAACTAAATTATAAGTCGGATTACTGATGTCCACCCTAAAGTAGGATTATTGATGTCTACCCTTTTACGCCTTTCACACCCTCACTAACCTTCAACTCTGATATCAAAAACACCAAAACACATTAATACATTAATAATTTAACACTCCAACAATGCCTTGTTCAACACATTCCATTATTTATAACATGCCCCTCAGTTGAAAAAAGCATGGATAGCCAGTCACATGTTCCATCACTAAACAAAAATAAGCCTATTTCATGTAAAAACAAATGGATGGAAATGTTCATGGAGGAATTACATTAATGTGTTTGTGTATGATATGCAAAAATTAAGTGGTCATAATGAGGTGTTAGTTGTGTTTTATGTATCCATTGACATTCTTCAATAGAGTGATTTTTGTACTTAACTAAATATCAATGATATTGAGTATGTGTGTGTGTCGTAGTGACATCATGATCAATTCTTTTCTCAGGAACCAAGATTTCAGATTGCTCTTCAATTAGAGGGTCATCAAGAAGTGGAGTGAGTGGTAATGTTTCTTTAAATGGTTTAAGTAAACTAATTTGAAAAGAGTTATATATATTCCAATGAGATGGTATATCTAATATAAATGAATTATCATTAATTTTTTGTATAATGCAAAACAGTCCATAATAGCCTAGTGCAAGTTTTATTTTAGCATGCTGCAAAATATTTTTGAGACGTCTATTAATGATACACAACCACACAAGATCATTTTCCTTGAATTCCTTAGCTAACTATTTTGCATTGATATTACATGTGTATCGTTCTTGACTTTTCCTAATGTGCTCCTGAACATCATGAAGTATAGAAATGTGATCTTGAGGAATAGAATTAGTCATTGGAATGTCGGTTTGGGTGAGTGACATGGGAGTGGGAAGCTTTTTGCCATAAAAAATTTCAAAAGGTGCACGACCAATAGTGGTGTGTGTGGTGTTATTGTAAGAAAATTGAAGCAATGTCAACTTTTCATCTAAGTTAGTGGGACTATCTAATGAATAACAACGCAATAAATCAAGAATAGTACTACTTGTAGCCTCAATTGTCCATTACTTTCAGGATGAAATGCAAAGTAAAAATCTATTTTAGAACCAAAATGTGAAATAAGGCAACCCAAAAATGATTACAAAATCTAACATCATGATCTGATAACATTAGTTTCGGAAATCCATGACGTGGGAAAATGCATTTAATGAATAATTTTGTAGCCTAAGGTGCAGGCAAAGTTTTTCTACATGGAATGAAATATGCATAGTTACTAAACTTATTAAATATTGTCCGAATCATATCATTATGTGATGAAGTGATGGGAAAACCTATGATAAAATCCATAGAAATTTGTTCCCATGGTTCATTTGGAATGGAAAAAGGCATTAATAATCCAAATGGTTTACCATGATGAAGTTTTACACGCTCACACACAATGTATTGAGAAACATAATGTGCATTTTTTTTTGTGTGTGGCCAAAAGAATAAATCTTTGTAGGAAAAACTGGTGATTTGTATGCCTCTTTGACCCATGTAAGATGGTTCATGCATTTCTTTGATGACAAAATCTTTAAAATCTTGCGTTATGCATAATCTATGTTGAAAATAAAGAAAACCATTATGAAATGTAGAATGTTCATCAGATAAAGATGCACCATTGTTGAAGTCATGCCATGCACGTGAGAAATACAAATCAGATGCATAAGTGGAAACCATTTCTTGAAAAGAGTGAGTTTGGATGGCGAAAATATTATGCAAAACAACACAATGTGAAGGAAATCGGCTAAGAGCATCAACCAGAACATTAGCTTTAGGAGGTTGATATTGGATCATGGGTTGGAAATTTTGAATGAATTATGCCAATTTAAGATGCCGACTAGGTACTAAGGGCTGATTTAATAAATGCTTAATAGCCCGTTGATCAATTTTGGTTATGACCTCAAAGCCCATAAGATAGTGTTTCCAAATTTGCAAAGCATGCACAACCGCTAAAAATTCTTTATCATATGTACTATAATTCTTTTATGAGGGCTTAAGCTTCGTACTCTCAAATGCAATGGGATGATCATTTTGCATTAAAACAACACCTATTCCTAAACAACTAGCATCACTAACAACATGAAAGGGTTGTGAAAAATCAGGTAACTCTAAAAAGGTGCATGTGAAAGTGCATGTTTGCGTTTTTCAAAGGATTGTTTTTGGGTAAGTCCTCATGCAAATTTTATTTTTGTTTTTAATAACAAGGTAAGAGGCAATGCTAAATAAGAAAAATTTCAAACAAACTTCCTATAGAAACTAGCCAACCCAAGAAAAGAACAAACATCATTGATTGATTGTGGTGTAGGCCATTCTACTATAACTTTAATCTTTTTTGGATCCACATGCACACCTTTACTAGAGATAATATGTCCTAGATATTCTAGCTTACGTTGAAAGAAGCAACTCTTTTCAAGACTAGCCTAAAGTGTGGTCTCTCGTAGTAAATTAAAGAACATCTTTAAGATGCTTCTCATGCTCACTATCATTCTTACTATAAACAAGTATATTGTCGAAAAATACAAGAACAAAAGCTTGGTAATCAAGAAAAATGGTGTTCATCATTCTTGCAAATGTAGCAAGGGCATTAGTAAGTCCAAAGGGAATTACCATAAATTCATAATCGCCGGTTTGAGTTCTAAATGCCAGTCTTAAAAATATCACTTTGTGTCATACAAACTTGATGGTATCCCAATTTTAGATCAATTTTACTAAAGACACGAGCACCTCGTAATTTATCTAAAAGATCATCTATTCAAGGCATAGGGTATCTATTCTTTGTTGTGATCTTGTTAAGTGCTCTATAATCAATGCACATTCGATAAGTTTTATTCTTCTTCTCTACTAAAAGAACTGGTGCTCCAAATGGGGAAGAACTAGGCCTTATAGGTCCTTTCTATAGTAGGTCTTTTACTTGGTTTTCTATTTCTTTTTGGTGTAGTGGGCCATGTCTATAAGGTGATTTATGAGGAGGAGAACTACCACAAACTAAGTCCTTGCTATGGTCAAAGGACCCTCGAGATAGTGGTAGTTCAAAGGGATACTCGGACATAAAACAATCCTTATAAGTAGTCATGAAAGGTTTCTATGCATCAAGAAGTGTATGAGTATAATTATTGATGAAATTGAGAAAAACAATGCATGAATTGAATCCTTTCCTAAATCCACGTTTTACTTGAGTATGACTAATCAATGGAAATGGTTGGAAATCATGCCGCGAAAACAAACTAATGATTTGACCTTTAAATTCAAAGTTAAATGTATATGTATGGTAGTGAATGTGTGGGTTATAATGATGACAAAAAGGCATACCTAGTATAACATCGTAAGATTGCAAAAGTGCAATTAAAAATGTTCATGAATCAGCATACGAGCCTATGCTAATCGTAACATCTTGCACTTTTCATGTTACATTATAACGATTACCTTGAAATGCAGCTTTTACTTTATACAAGAAAGAAAACATTTTTAATTTAAGTTCTTGTACTAATAAATGTGAAATGAAGTCATGTGAACTACTATCATCATGTAAAATTTTAACAAGTTTGTTATTTATAGTACCCTGCATGAAAAGTAGAGAATCAAGAGAGATATGGTTAGCCAAGGTACTTAAGTCCTTCTCCAATGATTCCTCTATCCAAAGACGAGGAATTTCTTCATTATGGACCTCAATGTTACATTAGGAAAAAACGTGAGCCCTGCATGGGCCTTGTAAGGATTCCTATTTTTAAGGGATTAAAATGTTTAATCTTGTGGATTACAGGCCCATACAAAACCACTCGTGGTTTTCATGAATAAAAAAGTATTTGATATACTCTGTATTTAAATTCTCGAATTCTGAAGTTTTTGAACCTTTGGATGCTATGAATCAATGGTTCAGATTAAAGCGTAGGGATCTTTAGAGAGAAAATGCATTAAATGCATTGGATTTTGGAAGTATTTGCGTAGCGCATTCTCTGCACAAACGTGGACCATTCGATGAAACCGAAATTTCACGGTATTCCATGATCGGCGCTGATCTACATCTTGGATGAGACGTGCATCATTAGATGAAGATGAAATCAGAGGATGGAGAAGCAAACGCGCCCTCACTCTTTGATCCTTCAAATCTGCACCTTTGAATCCTTATTGAATCTAATGGCCAACATTGAAAGCGCCATTTGCATTCCAATATCAATCGCGATCGTACGATAGAAGGCCCAATCTAACGGATAGGAACATAAGGCGCCTTTTTTGAGCCCCCCTTCATCCTAACCATTGAATCTCTTTCTAATCCAAGGGCTTAAATGCAAGGATGCCTTGACTTTTGCCATTCAATCTCATCCTTTGGATTTTTTAGCCAATCCAAGGGTTATAATTCATTTCCAAGACTTCCAAAACCATTGAAGTAAGAAAAACCACTAGTTCAAGGTGGTTTATTGCTTTTTGACTTGAAACAAACCATGGAAGCCTATGCCTAGCCTATGTGATTAAGGGACTAGAATGTGGCCACCACCCTCTTCTCATTGGTCCATCCCTAATCACTCCTGAAGCTAAAAGGCCCATGCAGGGTTCACCTTTTTTTCTAATGATGTAATTGAGTTGCAAATGGTTTCATGTTAAGAGGTCGCAATCGGAACTTCATTTTTGTATGTCTAGGTTTACCACAATTCCAGAACATGATTCATGGTCGCTTCTCTTGGGCATCCTTTCTAGAATTACATAAATATGAATTAGAAATCATTTCAATCAATGCATATAACCAAAAATACAAATTTAGAAAATCCTATAAAGGTTATTTAGATAATTGAGGTACTTACCATTCCATTAACCCTGTTCTTAAGTAAAATTTAATTTATACAAGCATGCTTTCTTTTATTTCTTAGACGTCCGCTATAAAATGCATCAAACTAACTTTTATGCAGCAAACCTCCGCCTCATATAGCCCACATAATACTTCAGAAGTGGTTTTGAGACCACAACTAAATCATATTTTTCATTTTCTTTTTATCTTTTTCTTTCTTTTCTTTTTCTTTTCTTCTTTTTCTTTCTTTTCTTTTTCCCATCTTGCAGTAGCCATTAATATACTGATTGATGTTCTCATTTTTCTCTTTTCTTAATTTTTCTTCGCAACTTTTTTGTTTAAGGGGAAAGGCTTAACCCCTAATCAGAGCAGAGGATGTAGAAATTTGCTAGAGCTAGAATTAGGATCTCATTTGCTAGACGGGTTCAGAAAGTAAAGAATTCTACTAGTATAAAGTAAATTTCTCTTTTACTAAGGGTCGCAGTTCAAGTTTTCCACTCTTCTATCTTCACAACACATTACAAGTTCTCTAAATCAGATTTTCACCTATAAATTCCCTCTTTATATCAGAAACAAATAAAATCATATTTATGAAATGCATAAAGAGAAAACATAAATAATACGAATAATTATAATTAAGTCACCTGGTTATTCTTTGTCTTCATCTTCATCATAAAACATTCTTTAGTTTATTTGTTCAAAAAGAATCTTCAACTCCTGCTACCAATCAAAAACATCTAGACTCACAAGTAAAATTAGTTTTCATAAATAAATTTTTATTTTCATACATGTAAAAGAAAAAACATATTTAAGAGAAAATTTGTACATCATTTATATTAAAAATTCATTCATCATTTTCTTCATCATATAATAAGTCATAAATTCTTCATTTCTTTGTTTGAATAATTTAACTCTTTTACCTGCAATTAAACTCTTAAGAGGAGTACCATCCAACTCTTGTAAAGCACACGTTCCATTTTCATAAATTTTGACCACCACATAAGGTCCAAACCAACGCTTTTTTAATTTCCTACGAGCATCATACTCAAAATCAAATGTGCTATGATATATCGAAACCCAATCATTAATTTGTATTGGCTTTGGCCTTAACCTATGTGATTTATTAAAATATTTTTTATTTTTAAGTCGAGAATCTTTCAATTTAGCTACAACTTCTTCTAATCTTTCATTCCCTTGCTCAAGTTGCTGAATTCTTAGAGCTAATAAATCTTCAGTAGATAGATTATCTTCCCAAGGAAGAGTAGCCCAAGTAAGAATTTGAGTATGCACTAGAAAAATTGGCTTCTTGCAGTACATTAGCTCTGCCGGCATAAATCCCGTCATTCTAGTGCAGGTCATCTATCAGCCCACAATGCAAATGGGAGAAATTTCGGCCAATTCTTAAGTTCTCCTTTGCAAACTTTAGAAATCGCTTTAATGATAGGAGAATGCCCTCTTTCTATCTTTTCGTTAGCCTCAAGGTTATAGGCAGTAGTAAGAGCTAAACGAATTCCATGCCTAGCAAAGCATTCTCTAGCCTCTTGCACGTCTAATTCTCCCCTATCAGCTACTATCTTTTCAATATACCCAAATCTTGAAATTACATCTTCAAGAAGAAAATTACATATATTGAAAGTGGTTTTAGATCTTAGAGCTCGACCTTCAACATGGTTAGTAAGATCTTCTCGTGCAAGAACTAGGTATCTCATCCTATCTGTACCTTTGGGCATGGTCACTAAATCAACTACCCACTTATAGTGTATACATGGTGGATATGTAGGGTGAAGTGGATCCCTATGCTTCACCGATGAATAAACTTGACATACATCACAAGAGTTTACATAATTCTTTGCATTAACATAAATACCTGGCCACCAATAAACCTCTCTAATTTTTTCATAAGTTGCTACAAACCCTTTATGCCCAACCCATAAAGTGTCATGCATGCTCTTCATGACTTGCATTTGAAGATGCCTAGTTCCTAGTACCCTTTGTGGCATTTTGATCTTCCCCCTTGCATGTCTCCAAATTAATCCATCTTTTAAGAAAAAATTAAAAGATCTTTTTCTAATATTCCTAAATCTATTTGAAGACCATGAAGGTGATCTAATTAAAGTACTAAGATACCTCCCAATATCTAGCCACTCTCCTTCATATTAATCAATATTAAATTTTTAATATACATATACTTGAGAATCATATTTAATCATATTAGTATCTAATTTGACTTCGTCATTCTCATCGTACCTAGCTCTAGAAAGCATATCAGCAACAGAGTTAGATTTGCCGAAAATATGAATTAAAACTGGATTTATAAATTTAATATAAGAAATTCAGTGAAGCATGGCAATATCCGGTGAAGAACAATTTGAGATCTGTAAAAAATCTCTAAACAATTATGGTAAACAATCTGTCTCTACAATTACGTTTGCTCCTATAAAATATTCCTTATCAGACTTTAGTGCTGTGAATAAACCCCAAAGTTCTCTTTTAATTTGTGGATAATGTCTTTGAGTGTTATGCAATATTTTAGACCCAAATCTAATAGCATATCTTCTACCCTCTTCATCATCCTGACTTATGACCCAGCCTATCCCAATAGGGCTAGTATCAACAGTCAATATAATAGGCTTATTATTCATATAATCTACTGGCTTAAGAATTGGAGCTTCTTGCAATAACTTCTTCAATCTACGCATTGCCTCAGTATGTTTTTCAATCCATAAAAGATTTCTTTTCTTCCTGAATCATTCATAGAGACAATTTGTTACATGTGCAAAATGTGGTATCCATATAACATAGTAGATACAAGCTCGTAAGAATCGACGAACCTCATTCACATTTTGACAAATCTCCGAAATCTTACTAATGGTGTCAATTTTCTGAGGGTATGGCTTCCGTCCATAATGGCCACAAAGATGACCTACAATAAGGACCTCATTAACACCAAAAATAGATTTCTCTATAGATAATGTTAAGCCAACTTGAATAAACGGTTAAAAGATTTTTTGGCAATCAAGAATATGAGCTTTAACAAATCTACGACAACCATCTTCATCCAGAGTGCTATCTTTCTCTTGCTCCAAGCAAGCCTTAATGGGAATGTCCTCTATAAAGGGCATAGTAATGTGAGGAATGAAATTGTGCAAAACCAAATTCATTGCACTCATCATGTGTGCTACTGAATTGGTCGCACCTTCAGGTAACGTACACATCCTAACTAATCCCAAAGGTGTTTTCATGGTAGTAATGTCTCTACTTTCTAGTGCCAATTGAAATTGAGCATACCCAGAGTAGAGATCGCCCATTGAATAAATAGAATTGCCTGAAAACACTTCCGCAAATTCATCCACAATTGGACCTATACCCACATTTGTAATGGTCACTTTATTTACTGGCTGAAGATCTTGGATAAAAAAATTTTTTCCACTCTTCTTGGGCACAGTAAACCAATGGTTTGAATAGAGAGCTGAAGAGGATTCTAGAATATGCATATGAATTTTTTCTTTAAGTAATCTAATCAGCTCTAGAAGATGAGCTTTAGGTACTGGAATAGGGCGCAAATTCCAAGGAATATGGCGAATAGTAAAAATAATCATTGATAAAACTATCCTAGGATCTGCACATCCTATCTCTGAAGGCTCAAGAGAAAAAGGTCTTCCATGTTGCTCCATAATCTTCAAAAAATACTCTTTTTCTGTTGGAAGAAGAAAACCGCTAGCATCTATCTTAATTTTTTTAAAGGATTCTTTAGTAAATACATGGCCAATATGTACCGGATTTCTAAGGATTGGCTCATGACTTACATTCTTTATAATATCATTACTAAATTTAGGTAGTGGCTGTGCTATGGGTTTAATCTTCTTACTAACAGTTTTATATTTGGTCTCCACTAAGGCATCATATTCAGGATCAATATTAGATACATATTCTTGAATTAATGCATACACATCAAGTAAAGCGACGAGAATATGGGAATTAGACTTATTTTGATAACAAATTTCTAATTCTTCTAATGTTGAGAAGCAATGTGTAGTTTCAATAACATATTCAATATTTTCATCCATTAACGGATCTCCTTTGTTTCTCAAATGTTTTTCATATTTTTTTTTATAAGTTTTCTTGGAATTTGATTAAAATGCAAAATACTTAAAGTAGTAGACGGAAAATAAACAGCCATCTTATCTAAATTATGTACAAGATTTTGTGAGATTTTGAACCGAAGTCCACTATCATCTCGCTCAACAATGGCATTTACTCGAAATCCTGATCTAAGTGTCTTAAAGGAGTTTTTCTTAGGGACCTACGATTACGAGGATGGTTAATACAAAGCGTCATGAATTGGACAGATTTAAGGCCATCAAGAGAACGAATTCTTGGGAAAGCAGTTCCATCGTCCAATACTTTGGTCTCCATTCTTTGTTCACAAATGAATAGCTGCCCCAACATAATTGGGTACGAGCAGTCATCATGAACGAAAAAATTAGGTTCCTCTTTAACAGCTCCAATAGTAATAGGAACATTTGCACAAGCTCCAAGTAAATATCCGGAAGCATTGTTGGCTCCTTTCACTTTCCACCCATGGTCTCTATCAATAGGCCATTTTCCTTCGTTATACAACTCCCTCGAGACTACATTGATTTCAGATCATGAATCTATTAAGGCTACTTGCAGCTTATTATTATTACCTATCTTTACCATAGTTTCAGTGGATCCCCAAGCCCAATGTTTCTGAGTATAATGACTATTTGGGTCACAATTTCCTTTTTCTAAATGTCCAATTACGGGGCCCAAATAATTTCTATGTTCAAAAGATTCACGACACGCAGATTCATTATTTGTACAATACTAACCTTCGGTTCATCCTGTTCTTTCCTTTCTTCCATTTCTATATCCTCTGATTTATATTCTAAAGGTTCTCTTCATCTTTTGATTATACTCATAAAATCTTCTTTCACATCAGTTCGTGAAAATGCTAACCATTCTTCTAATGTCATGGTTACCTCTGCTTTCATAATTTTTTCATCGATAACCTTCCGAATGTCTATTTGTTTATCTATTTGAGAGATCAATCAGAAAGTAGGCGGTTTCTTTTTCACTTTCTCTTCCTTAATACCTTCTTCACGTATGGGTTGAGTTTCATTAGATTTATCCTAACTTCTATCTTCATTTGCTGGTTTCTTTTCTAAATTTTCTAATACTTTCTTTACTTTCCCCTTATTCTGAGGTTCCTTATCTTGTTCCTGTTGTTTTGTTTCTTGATTAGGCTCCGTTCTAGGTTATTCATTAATTGACTCAGTAGTTTCACCCTCTTTTCTTGCCCTAGTTGTTCGTTTAGACTACCCCTCTTCATCACCTTTCCTTTTCTCATCTACATTAATTTCATGAGCATAAACAGAGAACATATCTACTGGCTCATTCCAACATGTCTTTGCTCTAATATCTCATATCGTAGCATATAAGTTCTCAACTGATAACTTCCCCCTACTAGCAGTATCATAAACTTGATTCCAAAAATCACAATTAGAGTCATTACTTTCAAGCCTACAAGCATATGTATTTTTGCTTGTGGAGGCTTCAAAGAAACTCTTCATACCCCCTTTCCCATGATTTAATGCCAAATGCCTTTTTGTTACATAGTCACAGATCTTTCGATCAACTTCCGTGACCCAATTCCTATCCTTGGCCTCTTTAAATAGGTTACATGTCTGTGGGTGATCTAAATCATCACACCAAAGACATCTTCGGGCTTGGTTAAATGTTCTCATAGCTGGCATTTGAATCCTAGGATTTTGCTCTAGATCTTTGGGTTTCTCCTGATCTCTCAATCAAATCTCTTGCCTACTTTTTATAATTGCTATTTCAGGTACCAAAGTCTCCATATGTTTGGTAGTTGATTCTATTGTTGTTTTCAACATTGTAATTTCGGATTCATCCTTACTAGCATTATGAGAAGTGTGATCATTTTCTAACTTTCCTAGCGCATCTCTATCATTTAACCTAGGGGTTTGCATTTGATTGTGCTCCTGTCTTTGAGCTAACCTATGGACAGCCGCTCAAACGTTTTCCCAATTGCCGGTTAACCTACTTGCAGTCGCTCCATCCTCAACCATAGGTTCAAGCTCATGTCTAAGAGATTGGTCTAACATGCTTAGGAAACTTCGTAATTTATCCGGTTCTAGAGCTGTTTGATCTGCTTGAGGCATTTGGTTAAATTTCATATCAAACTCAGTTAACCCCTGAGTTATATGTTGGTCTGGTTTCGTAGTTTCTACCCATCTCATGAATGTAGCCCTATTATTCTTACTGTAATCTTCATGTGAAAATTCAGTAAGAAGCTGAGTTTTAAAATTCACCCAAGTCATGTTAGGTTGAACTACTCTCAGTTCGAGTTTTCCAAATATGTTGCAACAAGAAGAACCGCACCAGTGAAGAAGCCAAAGGCAACCATCTCTAGCTTGCACTTTCTTCCATATCTGTTGGCGAAGAACCCTGCTCCGATGTCTCTGAATGCAGCGACAACGTTTAGAGAACCTATTGTCATTTCCTCCTTCCATACGCTCAGCTTCATTTCCTCAACAATAAAAAGAATCGCACCACTAATGATGCCAACATCATATCCCATTAGCATTGCGCTGAGCGTTGTCAACAAGACAGAAAAGCATGTCTAAAACTTCAAGTTGCTTGTCCTATTTCTTCGAGCAGCAGTTACACAAATGTCTCATACACGGAGCACCTATATAAATCTCTCTCTCATACACATAACATCAATGTAAATCTCTCTTTTCTGTACAGCCGCTATAAAATCTCTGTCACACGCTCAGTACTATGTATATCTTCCTTTCTCGTACAACAACCATTAGGGGAAAAAATGAGCCGTGCATGGGCCTTGTAAGGAATTGGATTAAAAAGCTTAATCTAAGAGATTATGGGCCCTTCCAAAACCTCTAGTACCATTTTCAAATAAAATAATACTTCACAAAAGGTGGTTTTTGAATTCTCAAGATGAGTAAATTTAGGCCGTTGGATATCTAAAATCAACGGTCCATATTTACTTCGATTTAAATCTAGTGAGAAAATCTCTAACAATGCAATGATGATGGGAGGAAGCTCACACACTTTTTTGATGCTCTCTCCACATTTCTTGGCCCTTATATCAAGACAAATCCAAGGGGAAACCGGATTTCGGGCTGATCACAAATCGCGAACTACCATGAGACATCCGATGAGCTTGAAATCGGATGGTGGAGGCTAAAAGGCGCCTTTTGCTTTTGGGGCTTCATTCCCAGCCATTAGATCTTGTATGCATCCAATGCTCTAGATTTTAGGTGCCCAATCTTGCCTAGTTTCAAGCATATGCATCAAATCTTAAGCTCAATCCAAGGGTGGAGAATTGATGGCGCATTTTTCAAGTTGAATCCCATCTCAACCATTGATATGAAGAGAAATCCAAGGGCCGAGGTTGAATGGCACCTTGAATTTTGCTTTTCCACCTCATCCCTTGGATCATTGAACAAATCTAAGGGCTCATTGATTTTGAAGCATTCCAAAACCATTCACAAATCTAAAACCACCAGTTCTAAGTGGTTTTTGCATCTTTGACGACACAAAACCAAGGGAAGCCTATGCCTAGTCTATGTGATTAAGGGAGTAGACTGTGGCCACCACCCTCTTCTCATTGGTCCATCACTAATCAGCCCTTGAGCTAAAAGGCCCAAGAAGGGTTCATTTTTCCCCCTAATGGCTATACAAGTTTTAAATTTCACTCTAGCAATCATTTTCTCTGCGTCGAACAACAACCAAGAGGAAAAATAAATTATGAATCTCTGCTAAAGTGTACGTAGACAATGACAACATTCATCAAGGGTCATGAGAAGAAGAAGGAGATACCTGCAAGAAAAAATTAGGAAAAACTGGAGCACAACACACACACACACACACACACACATATATATATATATATATATATATATATATATATATATATATATATATATATATATATATATATATATATATATATATATATATATATATATATATATATATATATATATATATATACACAAAAGACATGAGCTTACCACTCGTTTTTTTATCTTGCTTTAACTCCTCATCCTCACTTTTTCCCATTTATTTTCACCACACTTATCATTGACTTTATTCACACAACTGACTTACTCCATTCTTTTATCCTTTTTCATATATTCCTTTCATTTAAAGTTTCTCTTTAACCTCCTTTATTTGCATCATCCATCCACACCACTCCTTAAATTACTTTAATTCCACATCTTTTATGAACCATTCTTTAAATACTTACTCACACACACCATTCATTAATTATCCATTTAATTTATCATTTTAATTTTATTTACCCTCTATTTCTTAATTAAATAATTCGTTCCAATTAATCTTAGTTTAAGGATTTAATTAGCTAAATAGCTTAGTATTTATATTCACACACATGATTATAATAACTAATTAAATCATATTTTAATTTTTAAGAATTCAATGTTCATTTTATAGATTAATTTAATTAAATGTAAGTTATTTTAACCCTTAAAACACAATAAAAATCCTTAAAATCCTTTTGAAACCATATCATTAACCCATTAAAACCCTTTGGAAACCTAGACTTAACCCTAACATTAACCAAGAGTTAATGCTCCTAACTTAAATACACATAAATTAATGTAAACCTAAGGTCTTATACCCATGTTTCAATATATAAATGACTCAAACACACATTAAATGAGCATTTTTAGGATAAACCCTAATATGAACATATGTTTTTTCCATCAATTTGAACCTGCAAATACTTAGAAAGAGTTAAGTTCCAAGCAAAACATTTAATCAATAGCATAATAGAGGGTTTAGAGTTAACCAATAAACACATTTTAATTTTTTTGGATGTCAACTATAAGGTGAAAAACTTTCCGACAACGTGCATACATAATTATAAACACACTTGCATATATAAAACAAATGTTGACACATACACACATGTGTTCATGATAACATATGCATACATATATCACACACATGCACACAAATATATACACATGAAATGCACATATATGCATACCAACATATGTGTACAAATATCACACATGAATACACACACATATACACACACATATGCATACATACATGAGAGATATTTTTTCCTAAAAAATAAAGCTCTATACAAAATTTAAGGCTTGATCTTTGAAATTAAAAGAACATGTTTTCATCTTTGTGGTGGGATTCACCTATATTCTAGTTGAGTAAAGGAGAACCTATTGTCTCATACCCATTCAAATAATTCAAGTTAAAGATCGATAACTTGAGAAGTATCTTCTATCTAATCTACTGATGTGTTTTCATTATTACCATGATTTTGTTGAGACATCAATATAGTCTCATCTTCATTATCCTTATTTATTTCTATTAGTTCTTCTATTGTTAAATCTACGTTCTCATAACTGATATCATCTATTGATGGAAAAATCTCTATTTCTTGTAATTCTTCTTCACCATGACTAGAATCAACATGTAGAGTATTATCATCTTCATCAAGTAGATTATTATCGTTGTCATGTACAACGATTCTAATTTCTCTTTGAGATGTCGATATATCAAAATTTGATTATGAAGCTTCAACATGATTTTATTCAATCTCTATAACAATAAAGTGTTCAAAAAATGACCCATGTCTAGCTTGGACATGAGTGACTTGCTACCAAGGATGAGCATTAGGGTTTTTATGAAAAATGCTTGTTCAATATGTCTAGGAAGAATATATGGTTCTTTAGTTAATCACATTATTTCAAAGAATCAGTTGCCAAAAACACAGATAATTCCCTTCTCAATGTGGAATTACTATCTTTATACTCAGGTCGAAACCAATCATTCTTCAAAATAAACTATCAAAATATTAAAAAATTAAAATTCATTATTATGTGCTTTAAAAATAATAAACTATATCAAAAAAATAAAAACTATTTTTTTACATGTTTGAACATACAAAACCATATTTTCTAGATACCAACAACCATTCCTATGTAGCCAACTTTATTATCTATAAGGTTTGTATCTTTTGAGCTAGCAAGTGATCATTGGTTGAAAGAAGCAACAATGCCAAAATCCTCTATTTTACGTAAGAAGCATTGCAAGCCCATGCTTCAAGCAAGTTCAAAGTCTAGAGTGATTGTGGAGCAATGATATTAAACCTTCACTTGTACTAGAAAATAATTCAATACAAGCCTTGGTGTTGGAGTAATAAAAAGATGCTTTATCTTCCCATCACTCCATGAATGCACTTAACTTATAACAAGTGAGAGATCTTTCAAATATTTGACTCTCCTTTCCAGGAACCCGCGACAACGGATGGAGAGTATCACTGTTGTATATACATTGCTACTAGCAATTAGAGAATTTTTTATTTCTTTGTCTCTCTATCTGTGTACATTTCTATTAGCGTGTTTTGTCTCTCTTAATTCTACCTAACAATCTAATTCCACTACGTTAATTCTCTTGATCATTATATTTTCTAACATGGACTACCTTATATTCATAGATTGTCAGCATAAATCCCAATATGTACATACCTTTGGATAGCAACGTTAGTTGAGGTTATTTTTTGTAATGGATATGCTTCTTCTCCTACAAGGATTTAAAATTTATTTCTTCCCATCAGAGTATTTCATTTTGAGTCCTTAAAGATATGACTATGCCTTTTATATGGATGAGAATGAAGCACCAATTGATCTTGCAAAGTTTTATTTCTTCTATCTTCTCTTGTAGAAGAATTGCACAAAATGTTTCTAAACAAAAAGAACTGATCTTTATACAAGAAATTGTTCGCACCGTAATGATATGTGAAGTTATGGAATCTTTTTTTTGACTGTTTGAACAAAAGTATCCTTTATTTTGATGATAAGTTCTTTTTCCTAGCTCATACATAGCTTTTCTTGATAATCGTTTGGGCTTGAATCTTTCTCAGATTCATAGTATTATCTTATGGACTAAAATTTGTGAGGTGTCCTATGGCTTTCTTTTTTGATAACGGAGGCCAAGAAAAGTATCTATAATGCAAAAAAGAAGTTCATCTAGCGAAACTTCATTCCATCTCATTCATGGTTACATACTGTTACTAATATTAAATAAGTAGCTATACCGTACAAGGGTTTTGATGTGAAGAAAGATTTTTATACGTGCCCATGTCCCGGAAAATGGATTATTTTCCATGAGTGTGATAGCTTATGGGATTCACCAATGTGAGCGAAACAAAATCAAACAAATCAAAATCATAAATAAATTCAAAGATTCATGTTCACAAGGTAAAAGTATTTCAGCCGTATTGTGTGGATAAAATGTTTAATATCCGATAGAACTTATCTTAGATGCATGTCAACATATATAACATCTCATTTTCAGAGGAAAACCCTGTTAATCGATCTAAAAATTTATTCATGATACAGAGGATCCCTTATAGAGCATGTAGGCTACGGTTTTCACAAGTGGGGATATGCACAATTTCTGTTTCCCTAATAATAATTGATACTTACAATCTCTCTCATAAAATGTATATTGAAATCTATTACGTTATGTATTCTTATAGATGTCAAGGTGTAATCTGTAACATGATCTACAACGTTCCAGAGCATATATCTAATAAACTCATATTCACAATGGGCATTCGTGAAGTAATTGTTCTCAGTGAGTTGCAATCGTTCATGGGAGCCTATTGACCGACTTTGAATGAGTCAACAAATAAAAAAAGGATTTGAAACTAGAATGCAAACTCAAGATATCTTGTTTCTCTATTACTAAAGGTATTAATGCGATTTCAATTTCCAGTCTAGATAAGAAATGCTTTATTTATATATTGGGCCAACCATCTCTAAGTGGAATCGAGATCAGATATTGACATAGTGCAAAATACTGCTGTAATCTTTATTCATCATAGTCTACAGAGAGATAGGTATGTTAGGAAAATGATATATGCAATGAATATTATTATTTCTTATGCATTGAGAAATCATCTTCTTCTTCGAGCCTACATGCTCAATAAGGGATCCTCTGAAAATGGGAGAAAGAAAAACATTTCATCCAATTATTATCAGCAAATTAAAGGAAAACATAACGTTATGGATCGTTTCTACGACTAATCAAGAACTGGAATTCGCTGTTCATATTTCCAGAATAGAAAACTACATTCAATCCACGGTTCTTGAATTGAACGGCAGATGTTACGCATTGAGTTGCCAAATAGTAAAGCTAGAATAATCAAGAAACGTCTAGCAAAGCTAGGAAAAGTCGTATCACCACTCATGCGTGAGGAGTTAGTCTTCCTTTTCCTTATGAAAGACCGAAAAGCTGTGATACTTGAGGTGGAATTTTACAGAGAACGATTGAAAACTAACAAGAAGACGAGAGAAAATTCGACATTCTTTTCAATAAAACTCACTCAATGCCAATCTGAAAAAAAAATGGATTGAGTATAACCGATGTCACTCTTGTTTCTAAAAACGAAATTCCCAACATTTGTCGGTTTTCAAATTAGGCTTCAGATTAGTAAAACTAGAAGTTTCTATATGAAAGATATTAGTTTGGATTATAAGAGCAGTTTCGGTGCTGTCAATAACATTTATGAATACTGTTGTGTCGTGTAGTCTTAATGAAGTCCACGAAACTCTCGTCAAGTTCTGTTGTACTGGTAGAAACTATATTTGACTAGGAAGAACCCATGCTATGTTGGAATCCCATGCGTCTTGCTCACTTGAGTCGTCTCCGTGATGGGGAAAATTCATGCATGAAAAGGTTAGTGATGAATGTAGTACCTTCGTATACGACTTGAACCGACCGGATTGACGACCTTGCAGACATATTAAAGTGATAGATTCCATAAATCTAAACATTGAGTGTCGGAGTCGTCAAAGCAATAGCTTGGGAATGGACGAAGTATGCGTACCTGCGAGGAAAAGAAGAACAAAGAAGTAAGAAAGTAGCATAAAGACAGGTAAACGTCAAGAATAAATGGAAAAAAAAAGACACGCAAATAGGAAGAACGAAACACATGTTCCTTTCATGATTAGACCAGGAATGAACGTGGGCGTACAAAAATGTCAAACGGTGCAGTGACATGCCTCTATTGATTAGAAAACAATGCATTGTGTATATACAAAATTATAAGGCCATTTGTACTGTAAAACATCTTGTCTCCTTTTTAAAATGTTTATATTTAATTAAAGGTAAAAACAAAAAAATCTATGTAGGTCAGTCTAGCTTTAGTTTGGCGTTCATATAATTTCGTCTAAGAGTTTTTCTGTTTATATTTAATTAAAGGTAAAAAGAAAAAAAATCTATGTAGCTCATTCTTGCTTTAGTTTGGCGTTCATATAATTTCGTCTAAGAGTTTTTCCATGTGTTTGATAGAGTACGACATGAA
Source organism: Ceratopteris richardii (assembly GCA_020310875.1). Classification (NCBI taxonomy): domain Eukaryota; kingdom Viridiplantae; phylum Streptophyta; class Polypodiopsida; order Polypodiales; family Pteridaceae; genus Ceratopteris; species Ceratopteris richardii. The sequence continues at coordinate 90,227,747 of CM035410.1, forward strand.
TATGAATATAGCCCAGCGTTTGTTTGCGCATAAACAAGCGATGACGGAAGGTACGATATGTCAAGTATTGTAGTAAACAAGATAAGATCATTGTTGGAAAAGTCTTACACACACAATGCAATAATAGAGCTGAACAATATTTCGGAGATCAATTTGAAAGCATCGAGATGGACTTAGTTCAGAAAAGCAACAACATAAGATACAAGGAGTTACTATTCATTTAAAAAGTTCTTCCTTTAAAAAATGCTCGTTAGAAAAACGATCCAAAAGTAATTTTAACAAAGAAAACAATACAAAATAATTATATTAATATTGATTCAAGATTAGATGGCCCATTATTCAATCAAGAAAATGATGTAGTCGAGAAAAACCTTATTGTGGGCCGTAATGATGAACAAATATCATTTTCTAAAGAAATGCAAAGAATGACACTCAACTCCAAACAAAAGGAAAAAAAGATGCAATATTACATGAATGACAATGTGATGGTAACAAACTTGTAAACATCAAAGTACACAACAAAACGTGATGAGACCTCCCAAGATCTTCAAAAGATCAAACAAATATTTCCAAACTTCAAAAATCAAACTTTCTTTCAAACTTTCAAGAAAACAGAAATAGATAACTATAGAACAATAATCACCATCGGAGTAGAATTTGTCAAAAATACTCATATATTTAGAAAGTAAACTCTGAGTGTCATGCTTTATAAACAGAAAACATTAAAAACTGTGGAGTATAGCACCCAAACAAATAGTTTGAAGTCAAGCTATGGGAAAGCTTGCAACAACAAGGTATGACTAACTAGCCAAATTGAAAACTGATATACAGCAACAAGAAAATTCTGAGATCTAAGACAGACTTTGATCTAGATAAAAAGTATAAGAGTGAAGGAAACTCCTCCGAGTAAAATCACTCAAAAAGGCTTCATAACGACTAAGATATGAAAGTTTGAAGAGAGGTGTGTCTATAATGAGGCACCGGATACACATAAGAAAGAAGATCTACAAAAATGCCTACTTTCATGGGGTTTTCTCATTGAATTTTGTAGAAAATTAGATCTGCTTATTGTGAAGAGATGGATAGGTATGTGTTTGAAGATGAAGAGGTGTTGCAAAATCCTTCATCTACACCAGCCAAATGAACTCCAGGAGTATATGGTGGGCCCTTTTAGCTTGCCAATGGATGTATTAGGCACCCTATGTACCTTGGAAGTTCACTCTCAAAAAGATAGATCAAAACAGATAAGTTGGAGTTAGCTCAGAGGTGAAGAACTTGCGATTTTGGTTCATACACCTACCCAGTGTTTTCAATAATTCCCTGAGCATAGCCACAATCAGCTTAATTCCTCTTGCCAAAGTCTAGTTAACTTAAAGAGCTAACTTTCAAGAGTAATCTCATAAAAAATAATGAACCACACACTGAGAAATATGTTTTACAAGTGATGACATCATCCCGATTTTCACGGGTTGCTACAGTAACAAGACTAGTGAGCAAAAAAATGAACATAACTCCAGATTTAAGAATCCAATGATTATGGAAATTTTTGTGCTTATACTACACGGTATGCGGAATCCAACAAGCCTTAAATAATTGAATTTGGGTAACTAAACACTGAGAAACAGCTCTCACAAGATGAGTAAAAAAGTCGGGTACCTGACAGAGAAGTGAAAATGAACAGACACTGTTGACTTCAACAAAACATAACTGAAGATTGAAACACCCAAATGAAATGAAAATTGGTGAGCATATAGTAGACTTATAGAGAAAACTTTACCAAGTTAAATCACTGAAAAGGATGCTCCAACCTCAGAGAAACCATCTCTGCGATTTGCCTGAGAAAACTGAGAGATGTGGCAGTGAGTAGTACACTTCACAAGAACTTGGAAATATGAACTCAAATGATCATGAAAATGAAAGTATATTGCTTGTACAATGCAATGGAATTACTGATACATATGTGTGCCTTGGAATCACACCCTGATATGGCATAAAGCTCAGCTCTTGGAGGTCTTCACATAGGTCTCTCTAGCCACGACTAAAACTGCCATCTATTTATAGTTGAGCTTGGGAGGCTAACTTCCCTGAATCACTCTCCAATCAACTAGTGACTGATTTGATTCTCTACCTACCACAAATCACGAATTCATGGCTCCTCTTTCCCTTTTTGATCAAGTGGACTCAACCACTTAAGATTCTTTCACTTTTACATTAAGTAAAGTCTTCAACAAGAGGTAGTTCACAAGTGAACTTTACATAGTCTTCATTTTAAGGCTTCTTCTATGACTTTGTGGGACTCCAGCCAATACTTAGGCTTGTCATAGACTTGCTCCAACAGCTCCCCCTCAAGTCAAGTATGCTTGAGGTCTTCAATCTTCCAAGATTACCTGCAAACCAATCATGGCTTTGAACTTGCAGAGCTTTGTACCATCCAATGCTTTGGTTAGAATATCTGAACATTATTGATGAGTGGACAAATATGATATTTGAATCCCTTTGCTTAGAACCTTCTCCCTTACATAGTGATAATGAACTTCAATATGGTTAGTCCTTGCATGAAAAATAGGATTAGCAGCCAAATGAATAGAACTCATATTGTCACCATAAATAGTTGGAGTTCCAAACTCCAATCCAAGATATTTGAATAATGTCTTCATCCACATAGCTTCTTGTGTAGCTATGCAAAAACCTCTTTATTCAGCTTCAGTAGAAGAGAGAGAAACTCTGGGTTGCTTCTTGGATGACCATGAAATAAGCTTTGAACCTACAAAGGTAAGATAACCTAAAGTGCTCCTTCTATCTTCTTTGGAGCCAGCCGAATCTGCATCAAAAAAATAGCTTCAAACCTAAATCAGATACATAAGGATAATAAAGTCCTTCATTTATGGTTCCTTTGAGATACTTGAGAATCCTTTTGGCAGCATCCATATGTGGTTTCCTTGGTGTGTGCATAAATTGACTTAGCGCACTCACACTGTAACATATATCTACTCTTGTCAATGCGGCATAGTTGAGACTACCCACTAGACTTTCATATGATGTGATGTCCTCTATGAGTTCACCTTCATGTGAGCTCCATTTGTGATTGACCTCCATAGGAGTACCTGCAATCTTACAATCTTGCATCTTGAATTTTGCCAACATGTCCTTAATGTACTTTCTTTGAGTGAGAAACAAACCATGATCTTTGTAGACAACTTTCAAACCTAGGAAGTAGGTAAGTGAATCCAAATCACTTATCATGAACTCTTCTCTCATCTGACCTTTGATCTTCTTCATACCATCTGCATCATTTCCTGTCAATATAATATCATCTACATATACACATAGGTAGATGATCTCAGAATTACTCTTTTTAATAAATAGTGAAGGATCTGCCTTGCTTGGTTGAAAGCCTTTGTCCTGCAAGAATGAAACAAGTCTGAAATTCCAAGCTCTTGGAGCTTGCTTAAGACCATACAATGCTTTGTTAAGTTTACACACATAATCAAGATAAACTTGATTCTAAAAACCAGGTGGTTGTGCCATATATACCTCTTTTGTTATCCAACCATTCAAGAATGCATTCTTTACATCTAGTTGAAGTATCTTCCAATTCTTGGAAGAGGCAATACTAAGAAAAACCCTAATAGTAGGCATCTTTGCCACAAGAGAGAACGTCTCCTCATAATCAATTCCCGAGTTTGTGCAAAGCCTTTTGCTACAAGCCTTGCCTTATAACTGTTAATGGAACCATCAGAATCCTTCTTGAGTTTATAGACCCATCTTGAGCCTATTACCTTCATGGATGAAGTCTTGGGCACCAAATCCCAAGTGTTGTTTTCCTCAAGTGCTTCAATCTCTTCCTTCATTACATGCTTCCATTCTGATTTTGCTTTGGCCTCTTCAAATGATGATGGCTCCTCTTGGTTTATGAGCTGTGCTATGTAGATAGAATGTTTAGTTACTAATGAGATGTCAAACCCATACCTTTCTGGTTTCTTCTTTTCCCTCATAGATCTTCTTAGGCCATGATGTGATGATTCTGCCTCATGTCCAAGTTCCTACAATTTTGCTTTACCTTTAGACTTCCATGCTTTGATCTTTTCCATCTGAGATTCTTCATCATCCTCTGAGGTGTCTTGTTCTTCAATCTTCGGTTGTTCTCTACCAAGATTTGGAAAATCTTCTTCAAGATCATATGGTAGATTGACCTTCCTGCATGAATCTTCATACCATGAATTGTCTTCATCAAAAACTACATCGCTGCTTACCAAGAATCCGGTTGGTAGGGTTGTATAACCTGTAGCCCTTTTGATTTTTTTCATATTTAATAAATACACACCATTTTGCCTTTGGATCCATCTTGCCTCTATCATGTGAAGGAACATGAGCAAAAGCATTACATCCAAAAATTTTACAATGATCTAAGCTTGGTCTTCTTCCACTCCAAGCCTCATATGCAGTCATCCCATCAAGGGATTTTGAAGGCAACCTCTTAATCAAGTAAGTGGCTGTAGATACAGCCTCAACCCATAGATAATTAGGCAAATGCTTTTCATTAAACATGGACCTTGCAGCTTCAACAATTGTCCTATTCCTCCTTTCTGCCACTCCATTTTGCTCAGGAGTGTACCTTGTAGTTACCTCTCTTTTGATTCCTCTTTCTTGAAGAAAAGAATCAAACTCATGGGAGAAGTATTCTCCCCCTCCATCTGACCTTAGCCCTGTTAGAGATTTACCTGTTTGATTCTCCACAAGAGCCAAATATGTTTTGAAACATGACAAAACTTCATCTTTGTGTTTCATAAAGAATAGGATAGTCCATCTGCTACAATCATCAATAAAGGAGACATAATACCTTGATCCAGATATTGAAGCTTCCTTGCTAGGTCCCCATACATCTGCATGAACCAACTGCAAGAGATCTCCATGTATATAATCTTTCTTCATGAATGGTAACCTGTGAGACTTTCCAAACTGACATGCAGTACATTTATAAATCATATGTTGTTTTGACAAGTTACGAAGTCCAAGTACACTTTGGTCCCCGCAAATTTGCTTTAATGACCTTTCACCAATATGTGCTAACCTTTTGTGTCATACTTCCAATTATGTGAGTGTCTGATTACCATAATTAAAGAGAGCAATGTTTCTAGTGTCTTGTAATTCAAATGTGAACAATCTACTTGTCTTTTCACCTTTTCCAATTCTTCTGAATCCTTGACTTGGATCTTTAACAAATGCTCCTGCTTTTGTGAACCTGACTTTCAACCCTTTCTCTACTATTTGCCCAACACTTATCAAATTCTTTGTAATGGTAGGGACATAGAGTACCTTACTAAGTAGGTTGATGTTTCTATCAGGTGCTTTGACATTGCCTATTTTCTCCATAGGATGTTTTGTGTCATCTCCTCTTTGTACCTCATGCTTATTCCTTAGATCTTCTAAATCTGATAGGAGTGCCACATTTCCTGCCACATGATTTGAACAACTTGAATCTATGTAGAAAACATGCTCATCAGATTTACCTTGTGGCATAGCCATGTTAATGATCAATAATGAATCCTCTTTGTTTGAGTCTTCTATGTAGTTATTGAAGTCTCTCCTTCCTTTCTAGCCTCCTTGATAGTTTGAATGATTGTAGTTGTTGTAGCTGCCATGATAATTGTTGAACCTTCCTCTTGAGTAGCAATAACTTCCTCTATTGTATTCTCTGCCTCTTTCATTCTTGGAATTCCTAAAACAATTTTCAGTTGTATGATTAGTTAATCCACAAATAGAACATGAGTTGGAGTCTTGGGATCTCCCCCTGCCTTATCTACCTCCTCTTCCTCTACCTCTACCATGTCTTCCTCTACCTGCATAGTTAGCTTGATATGTACCTGCTTCATCATCGACTTTCTTTGCCTTTCCTTTGTTATCTTTGGACTTGCTTTTATCAGTGTATAAAGCTGAAGGTTGATTACCTTTAGAGCTTTATCCATTTTTGATAAGTTTTGCCTCTTGAGTAAGTAGTTGTCCAATGATTGTATTGAAATCAGGTACATGAATGTCCATGTACAAATTCATAGCTGTGGTGAATGCTTCCCACTTGTCATCTGCCTTCAAGCCATTGATGACCTGCCTTAAAATTTGCTCTTCATCTATTACCTCTCCAATGCTTCCTAACTGATTTGCTATGTCCTTGAGCTTTGTGACAAAATCAGTCACATTTTGTTTGGGAGCCTTCTTGAGAGTTGTGAAATCCAGCCATAGTTGATGCTTCCTAGCTTTAGTACTTGAAGAGAAGAAAGCTTCAAGTGCATCCCACACTTCCTAAGATGTCTTACAACTTCTAATGTGAGGCAACAAAAACTGAGATAGAGTTGAGGAGATAAGACCTTGCAAGTGAATCCTTGGAGCACCATGTGCTCAACCGTTCTTGCTCTTCTTGTGTTGGTTGACTTTTGTTCCTCAAACTTGGCATAACTTCATCTCTAGCCACATAACCATATAAACTTCTACCTTCGAGATAAGATTCCATTCTTAATGACCAAGCTGAGTAATTACCTCTATCAAATTTGTCAATTGATGAAGGAAATCCATCTTCCATGTTGTCTAACCTTGCTCTAATACCACTATGAAGAGATGGATAGGTATGTGTTTGAAGTCGAAGAGGTGTTGCAAAATCCTTGATCTACACCAGCCAAATGAACTCTAGGAGTATATGGTGGACCCTTTTAGCTTTCCAGTGGATGTATTAGGCACCCTGTGTACCTTGGAAGATCACTCTCGAAAAGAGAGATCAAAACAGATAAGTTGGAATTAGCTTAGAGGTGAAGAACTTGCTATTTTGGTTCATACACCTATCCAGTGTTTTGCATAATTCTCTGAGCACAATAGCAATTAGCTTAATTCCTCTTGCACAAGTATAGTTAACGTAAAGAGATAACTTTCAAGAAATATGTTAAACATGAGAATCGGGATGATGTCATCACTTGTTAAACATATTTTCTCATCCTGAGAATCGGGATGATGTCATCACTTGTTAACAAGTGATGTCACACACTGAGAAATATGTTTAACAAGTGATGACATGATCTCGATTCTCATGGGCTGCTACAGTAATGACATCAGTGAGCAGGAAAATGAACATAACTCCAGATTTAAGAATCCAATGATTACAAAAATTTGTACGCGTATAGATGACAGTATGCTGAATGCAACAAGCTTTACATCATTGAATTTGGGTAAGTAAACATTGAGAAACACCTCTCACAAGATGAGTAAAAAAGTCGGGTACGTGACAGAGAAGTGAAAATGAACAGACAATGTTGACTTCAACAGAACATAATTGAAGATTGAAACACGCAAATGAAATGCAAATTGGTGAGCATATAGTAGACTTATAGAGCTAAAGTTACCAAGTTAAATCACTGGAAATGATGTAGCAAGCTCAGAGAAACCATCTATGCAATCTGCCTGAGAAAACTGAGAGATATGGAAGTGCGTAGTACACTTCACAAGAACATGGAAATATGAACTCAAATGATCATGAAAATGAAAGCATATTGCTTGCACAATACAATGGACTTACTGATACATATGTGTGCCTTGGAATCACTCCTTGATATGGCATAAAGCTCAGCTCTTGGAGGTCTTCACATAGGTCTCTCTAACCACGACTAAAACTGCCATCTATTTATAGTTGAGCTTGGGAGGCTAACTTCCCTCAATCACTCTCCAATCAATTAGTGATTGATTTAATTCTCTACCTACCACAATCACGAATTCATGGCTCCTCTTTCCATTTTTGATCAATTGGACTCAAGCACTTGATATTCTTTCACTTGTACATTAAGTAAAGTCTTCAACAAGAGGTAGTTCACAAGTGAACTTTACATAGTCTTCATTTTAAGGCTTCTTCTATGACTTTGTGGGACTCAAGCCAATACTTAGGATTGTCATAGACTTGCTCCAAAACTTATTTATTACGAGTTGTAAGCTTGGAAACACAACAAGAATCACTCAATTTGGCCACCTAGACTAAGTGAGCCACTTTTTTTGTTGAGAAGCTTTCAATTGAAGTGCCTTCCTTGTCTAAAAATAGACACCTCTCCTTTCCTTCTTACTTTTATCTACATTTATTTACTTTTACTCTAAATGTGGAGATGTGAGCGTGTCCACATGTTATTTATCACAAATAATAAAATCCATAAGCCTAAAAAACAATACTTTAGAGATTTTCCTTATGTAGAATTGCTTCCCTCAAGCTCTAAATCCAAAGCTTTGACTCCAAGTAGAATTTGATTCGCTTGAGCTTCTGAGCATCCACTCCTTTTGTGAGTATATCTGCTAATTGAATTTTGGTTTAAACATGTTGAATATCAATATCTTCATTCATCACCTTCTTTTGGATATAGTGGCAGTGTACTTCAATGTGTTTGGGTCTTGCATGGTGCACTGGATTAGACGTGATTTGTACTGAGCTTAGATTATCTCCAAAGAGTAGTGGACGTGGTGTAGATAAATTCATATCTTCATAAAGCTTCAAATACCACATAATTGCACATGTTTCATTTGTAAGGCTTCTATATTTAGCTTCTGTGCTTGAAAGTGCTATTGTAGGCTGTTTTTTAGATCCCCATGAAACCAAATTATTACCTGCAAATATCATATATCTACCTGTACTCCTTTTGTCATCCTTATTTCCAGCCCAATCTGCATCACTGTATGCTTTCAAATCCATAAATTCATAATATTTATAGCCCAAACCTTCAAATATCTCAAGACCCTTTTTGCTGCTTGCATATGTACATATGTGGGTTTGTTCATGAATTGAGACAATGTACTTACACTAAATGTAATATCGGACCTTGTTAAAGTTGCATATATAAGATAACCAATCAAAGAATTGTAGATATGTGGATCTTCTAAAGTTTCACCATCTTCAACACTCTACTTCACATTGGGTTCCATTGGATTACTGATACTCTTGCAATGCTCCATGCCATATTTCTTTAACAAATCTGAAATATACTTTCTTTGTAGAAGATATATGCCATCTTTCTTCTTCATAACTTGGATTCCAAGAATGTACATCAATTCTCCTAAATCTGAAACTTTAAATTCAGATCCAGACTCTTCTTTGATTCCGGCTATCTCATCTTCATTATTTCCTATTATTATCAAGTCATCCCACATAGATTGAGATAGAAACAATCAATCATCCTTCAACCTTAACATACAAAGAAGTATGTGCATTTGAACACTTGCATCCTTGCTTTTCAAGAAACTTTACCAATCTAAAATTCCAAGCCTACGGAGCTTGTTTAAGACCATACAATGCTTTTAAGAGCTTACATACATGTGTAGGCTTCTTGGGATCTTCATAACCTCCTGGTTGTTCCATGTATACATCTTCATTTAAATCACCATTGGGAAATACATTTTGTATATCTAATTGATAAAGACTCCATACCTTGCTTGGAGCAACACTTAGTAATGTCCTTATTGTTGATATCTTAGCAACAAGAGAAAATATCTCCTCATAATCCACACATAACTTTTTGCATAACGTTTGAAAACAAGCCTTTCTTTATATCTACTTATTTAACCATCACTCTTTCTCTTTATTCTCTATACCCATTTGTTACTGATTACCTTCATGTTAGGTTGCCTTGGAACTAAACTCCATGTATTGTTCTCATACAAAGTTGTCATTTATTCATCCATTGCTTTAACCCATTTCTTTACCTTTGATGCTTCTTTAAAAGTTGTTGGTTCTTGCTCCTCAAGAAGGTTTGTCATAGAATGAAAATCATTTTTTGTGACCTTGGATCCAAATTTGACCTTAACTATTGTGGAACATGAAGAAAACATATGCTTCCAAAATTTTATAATTAGAAATATCTAGTTTTGATCCATAAAACAATTCATAAGGTGCTTTTGTACCTGACTTTGAGTAGGTAGTAACATGTTCATCACATAAATTTCCATATTGCATACGTCCACCCAAAAAATAAGTCATAACTCCTTTTTGTTTAACATGCACCTACCCATCTCCAAGATAGACTTGTTTCTTCTTTCGGGCACACCATTATGTTGAGGTGTGTATCTATTTGTAGTATCGTTTTTTATTCCTTCTTCTTCTAAATATGTAAGAAACTCATTAGAAAAATATTCACCTCCTACATCTGATCTCAACATTCTTATGCTTTGACATGTTTGCTTTTTAACCAATGATTTAAAATTCTTGAACATATCAAATACTTCGGATTTGTATTTCATAAAATAAATGAATGTAAACTTTGAGAAGTCATCAATAAACATTACAAAGTACTTAATATGTGCCATGGACTCTTCTTGATATGGACCCCATATATCAATATGAATCAAGTCAAAAATACCTCTGCTTTGCAATCCTTCTTTTGAAAAAGGACTTTGTACCTATTTTCCAAACTGACATGCTTCACAAACAAAATCCAAATCTTGCTTTGATAGTTGTGGTAGACCTTCAAACAAGGATTATTTTGCAATATCCTTCAATCATCCAATAGCAATGTGTCCTAATCTTTTTTGCCATAAATCCAATTGACTTACTTGAGCCCCATTGACCATTATATACCCTGCATAATCTGGAACTTCAACGTCATAAGTATATAATGCATTTACCTTTTGTCCTTTTATAACAAAATTACCATTCTTCTTCTGATAAAATTGCAATTGATTATTGTCAAAATCGAGCTTCACTCCATTGTCCTCCATCTGTCTAACCGAAATCAAATTTCTTGTAATAGTAGGAACGAACTAAACATCTCTGAGAGTTACATGGTCATTAACTCGACAATCACGAATGTAAACTATTTCATGCTCAGTAGTATCTCTTGTAGCAACCGTGACTCTTGAATCTGGCTTCTGTAAGTTCACAAACATATTCATGTTATGACTCATGTGGTTTGAGCAATCACTATCTACATACCAAGTTTTGTTGTTTACCTTCCTTTTATGTGTCTTTGTATGCATAGCCATAAGAATGTTTTCCTTATGTGTCTGAGTCTCCTCTTGCACTATGTTGTTTTGATGCATGTGGTCTTGGCTTCTCCCTCTTTGACATCCTCTTAAACCACCTCTTCTATATGGGTTGGAAAAGCAATCCTGCACATAATGACAACCTTTTCTACAGGTTGCTGCCGCTTGTCTGGCTCTAGTCATCATGGGCACTAAAGAAGATGAAACGGCATAAGACTGAGTGGAAAAACTTCTACTTGTGGGGAGACTACAATCATGTGAATTGGAGCGGGGCGGCTTCTTGGGCAATCTTTGGTATAGTGATCCTTGGCCTCTGGACAATGTTGACAAGGAGGTGCATCTTTTGGAAGGGAACACCTATATTGCATATGGCCATACGCACCACAGCGATAACACATCAATGGCCTATTATATCTAGGCTTCGTTGTACGATTCTCCTCTCTATTAGGTGCATTTGAAGTCTTAGCATAATATGAATCAAGATCTTGAGGGTCACCTCGTTGTTGTGTACCCTTGAGGTAGTAACAGTCTCTAGCTTCATGGCCATCCTTTCCACAAAATTGACAACTTACCCTGT